>CAHIKZ030002236.1:522500-550000 GCA_903632075.3 Acanthosepion pharaonis | reverse complement strand
AAGAAAGAAAGAAAGAAAGAAAGAAAGAAAGAAAGGTGTGGGACATGAGGAGAATAGAAAGGAAAACGGTAACTCTGAAGAAAGAAAGAAAGAAAGAAACAAAGAAAGAATTAAGGAAAGGAGGGCAGAAAAAAAAGGAGGGTAAGGAAAAACGAGAAAAAGAAAGACAGAAAGAAAGAAACAAACCAAGGAAAAAGAGGAAGGAATGTAAAACGAGTAAAAGAAAGAAAGAAAGAAAGAAAGAAAGAAAGAGCGTTGGAGAGAAAGGAAAAGATAGAAAAGAAGAAAGAAGGAAAGAAGGAAAGAATGAAAGTGGAAGGAAATAAGGATGGAAAGAAAAGAAAAAATAGCAAAAGAAAAAATTAAATAAACGAGAAGAAAGAGGAAGGCAAGTCAAACAAGTAGAAGAAAGAAGTAAAAAAGAGAAGAGGAAGGAAAACTATTGAAAGAAAGAAAGAGGGGGAAGAAGGAAAATGGAAAACTAGAAAACAAAAAAAAAGAAGAAAATAAGAAGGAGAGGAAGGAAGAAAGAGGCAGGAAGGAAGGAAGGAAGGAATGAAGGAAGGGCACCCATATTTGTGATGTTGTGCCAAAGCAAAGCTAAGTTTAGTAAATAATGATTATGATATCATCGAAAAGAAAGAAAAAAGATAGAATGATAGAAAGAAAGACGAAGGGGAGGGAATTTAAAAAGAAGTAAAAGAAAGACAGGCAGAGAAAAAAGGAGGGAAAGAAAAGAATGAGCATTTTATGGACATTATCAAGACAAATGTTACATTTGACTCAATAGAGTCCATCAGAGGACGAAACACGTCGGCTAAGATAAGTTTTCTTTTTGTCTTTGTTCATATTGTTCTTTTACAGATTTTTGCATATTTTGAATTACAGGTCGTCCATAAACTTTCTTTACAATTCAAAAAAAATATTTTACAATGACATCTGATGTGCAACCACAAGTAGATGGCCTTCAAAGTTCCACCATTTTTCGGCAATATGATGCACAACAACATTGGGGACTGCATGTTCGGGGGTTCCTAAATAAAAGATTTCCAGACCGGTTGATTGGAAAGGATGGTCCAATTCCCTGGCCACCTTCTACAACAGATATCACTCCCCTGGACTTCTTTCTATGGAGTTATGTGAAAGGTATGCTGCATCGAACAAAGATATGGGACATCACTGATCACTAATGCTACCATTGATGAAACTATGCAACAAGCGAACATTGTCCAACTCGTGTAACAGCAAAATTGTCCAACTCGTGTAACAGCAAAATTGTCCAAATCGTGTAACAGCAAAATTGTCCATTTGTTAGATTAAGCTCTGAACCGTTGTATCTTAGAAATGATTAAAAGATATATTACTGGAATTCTCCGAAGTTTTTTTTTTATAACATGATTCGACTCTGCTTTGAACAATAAGAACGTATAATGACTCCCCGAACTTAAAAGAAATATCGCGATGAAATCGACCATAAACGAAAATGACATGTTCCTCATTAATTAATCATTAAGCTGAGGATCGGAAACTCATGAAGGATTGAAATAAAGATTCGCCCTCTCTAAATTTCTAACTTTCTGTCCAGGTGTAACAAGGTGCATTATACGTCTTAAGTACGATTTCATTTTCAAGTCTTTTTTCACTACCCATTGGGCTGTCATAGCTGAAACTCCTCTCTCACGTGCCAAACGTCTTATAAATTGAGTTGGATCTTTTCTAATTGATCTCTTTAGCTCAAAGTTGAAATGATGATCCCACTTCCTGTTGTGACCTTCTGATCCAGTTTTCCTCTCTACTGTTCCCGCTTTTTTAAACTTATTTACCGTTCTCTTGATGGTTCTTGAATGGACTTTGAAGATGGAACCCAAAGTATGACTGTTGGTACCATTACTGAAGACGTGAATGATCTTTTCCTCTCATCATTGCTCAGTTGAAAAAACAGTAGGGATGACACAAAACGATTTTAACCCGCTCTCTTTCAAATTAAATAACTGAAATGGTTTTTCAGTGATTCTTACGACGAATAGTGTCAAGATGGCTAAATGTTTTATCTGAAAACCTGGTAAAAGAAACTCATTTTTTCCCTCGAGAGAAGGGGTTTTCTTTTCTTTTAGTGTTAAAGACACAATGCGTATGGTCTGCATTGGCTATTTTTATTGTCCCCAACGTATACGGTCCCTATTGGCTATTTTTATTCTCTGCCGACTAAATGAAAGTTTCAGGACCGCGTGTTTACTTTTAACCCCTTCCACAGCGTAGACATGTATATACGTCTTTTAAGCGAAAGTGTATTTTTCAGACACATTGTCAAATTGTCAGCTCGTGCATCTGGTAGAGGTGTTAGTCATCGCTAGGGTACTTTCAGGTGCCTCGGTTTCTTAGTTAATATATTAATAACAAATTTTAAAAAAATCGTCTGAATATGAAACTTTTTTTTATTTTGGCGGGAAAGTGTTAAGTAACAGAATACCCAGCATTGACCGGGGATTTATTTCAAGGAAAGAATTGGCCCGGAAGGGCACGGATTTGACAATCATTGTGCCAGACGTGTGAGGTGTTGATTTGGTGGTTAACACGTCGTCATGTTCTCATGAGATGTGTTTTTAAAAAGGTCAACGTCTCAATGTTCACATGAGATGAGTTTAAGCACCTGCTAATGATCCAAAAACTAAACAGAATATGAAGCAACAGAAACAATGAAAAGAGTACTGAACTGTGACGTAATATCAGTCCTCCTATATGGCAGTGAATGCTGGACAATATCCTCACAGATGAAGAAGAGACTTGAAATAACAGAAACAATGAAAAGAGTACTGAACTGTGACGTAATATCAGTCCTCCTATATGGCAGTAAATGCTGGACAATCTCCTCACAGATGAAGAAGAGACTTGAAGTAACAGAAACAAAGAAAAGAGTACTGAACTGTTACGTAATATCAGTCCTCCTATATGGCAGTGAATGCTGGACAATCTCCTCACAGATGAAGAAGAGACTTCAAGGAACAGAAACAAAGAAAAGAGTACTGAACTGTTATGTAATATCAGTCCTCCTATATGGCAGTGAATGCTGGACAATCTCCTCACAGATGAAGAAGAGACTTGAAGTAACAGAAACAAAGAAAAGAGTACTGAACTGTTATGTAATATCAGTCCTCCTATATGGCAGTGAATGCTGGACAATCTCCTCACAGATGAAGAAGAGACTTGAAGTAACAGAAACAAAGAAAAGAGTACTGAACAGTTATGTAATATCAGTCCTACTATATGGCAGTGAATGCTGGACAATCTCCTCACAGATGAAGAAGAGACTTGAAGTAACAGAAACAAAGAAAAGAGTACTGAACAGTTATGTAATATCTGTCCTCCTATATGGCAGTGAATGCTGGACAATCTCCTCACAGATGAAGAAGAGACTTGAAATAACAGAAACAAAGAAAAGAGTACTGAACAGTTACGTAATATCTGTCCTCCTTTATGGCAGTGAATGCTGGACAATCTTCTCACAGATGAAGAAGAGACTTGAAATAACAGAAACAAAGAAAGAGTACTGAACTGTTACATAATATCAGTCCTCCTTTATGGCAATGAATGCTGGACAATCTCCTCACAGATGAAGAAGACTTGAAGAAACATATATATATATATATATATATATATATATATATATATATATATATATATATATATATATATATATATATTTATTTAAAAAATATGAGCCGAAAACTTCAAGTTTTCGGCTCTTGTTTTGAAACATGAGAACTCTCATGTAGGTTGTTGGAATCATATTTTAAATAAATAATTATATTTATGCTCTACTTTTGTATCGAGCACTATTTTAAAAAAAATACTAACAAAAATGCTAAAGAACTTTTGATTATGTACCTAACAAGTTCTTTTTCCTATTTTCTATATATTTTACACACACACACACACACACACACACACACACACACACACACACATATATATATATATATATATATATATATATATATATATATATATATATATATATATATACGACATTTAAATGTAACTGAATAATGTGCTGCAAATTCAATATATATATATATATATATATATATATATATATATATATATATATATAATAGATGTATTCTTATATGTGCCGTGTCCCTTCAGGACTTAGGCGATCATGTCTCTCCACTTCCCTCTATTCCGTGTAGCTCTCTAGAAGTTTCTTCCCTCTGCCATCTCCCCCAGACCACGTTCTGTCATCCACTTACTTACGTCCACCAGGTTGTCACGCGTTGTTTTCCCTTGTCTCTCTTCCCCTCTATTCGACCCGTGAGTATCAGATTCTCCACGTCCTCCTTCCTCATTACGTGACCCAGAAACTTCAGCTGTCTCTTGACCTCATCGTTGCTCACACGCTCGGTCCATGACATCCTTATCATCCTACTGTAGATCCATACCTACGATCACTTGAGGGGTCGTATTATACTCAATGATGTAATTTATTCCCTGTTGTTAGTTTCAGGAACACGTGATCGTATTATACACAAGGAAAGACGGTAATATATAAATATATATATATATATTGTGTGTGTGTGTATTTAGGCAGCATTTTTTCATTGATGCATGTTTCATTAAATAATATAGACAAGTGTTGTCTGTTTATTTTATGTAAATTCTTTTCATATCGTTTGATAAGTTTAATAACATTATCATTAAACATTATTAACATTATCATTAAAAGGCGAAAGAAAATCACCATATTGATACATGTTTTTAATCCTATCTAAGCTTTCGGCTTCCATAAGCCATCATCAGAGATAACAAGTACATTACAATAAATTAAAAAGTATACAAACATAGCAACAATGATAGTCTGTTTTGTTTACATGGGAGATTTCCAAGCAACGACCAACTCGTGCATACGAGACGCTGGAAGCGAAAATTTGTGTGTGTGTGTGTGTATATATATATATATATATATATATATTCACATATACCTATGTTTGTAGTGCAACTTAAAGTTTCATGGTTTCCCAAGTTGTAAGGCACAAATGTTAAATAAGCATTACAAACGTATGTATATGTATTTATTAATATATATATATATATATATATTTTCATAGTTCTGCTTAACTATACTATTAATATACACTTCACATATCTGCTTATATATATATATATATATATATATATATATATATATATATATATATATGAAAATGGATTAAGTTCGACAATTATTTAATACATTTTATGCTTATACATTATTTTTAATAGATACAATTTATTTAAGTAAAAGCACTCTTTTTAAATAAGCAGTATTGATTACATTTACAGGCTTGAATATCCGAGTGATGTCGTAGAAAATATTCGTTCAACGACAGGAATCGAACCAGCGTCTCATACCGAAGCGTCACTTGATCTAAGGGGCGATACCACTCAGCTACAGAGAAAGCGTCTGGTTAGTAAAGTTCAATTACTGTTTATAAACAAGAAATTATTAAAAAAAAATACAGAGCAGCTCATCAGTGCAACTTGACATGTGACTGCTTCAAACCGAGATCCTCACTCATAGAACCCAATCGATTCGATACCATATCATATATATATACTCTCTCTCTCTCTATATATATAACATCAGCGCAGAACATATATATATATATATATATATATATATATATATATATATATATATATATAAATAAGTATATATATATATATATATACATATATATATATACGACTAATATCTCTTTCAAATCAAGTGATAACAAAATATATATATATTTATTTGCCTTGCTTCACTGTGTACTGCGCAGATCAAAGCCACGTTGAAGTCTCGAGGCAGCGAGACGAGATTTCATGGAGGCAAAACAAGGAGATAAAGAAATGCTGGTAGACATTGGCAAATTTGAAATGTCTCCTGGAATATCTTTTGTTTTTGAATTCAACTTAAAAAAAAAAAAAAGGCAGTTTATTGCAATTTTCTTTGACGTCAGTTTTCTTTAGTTTTTTTTTTAAATTCTTTTTTTGTTGTTTAGATCATCTTACGTCGTATCTTCGTTTCTTCACTTTTCGACTTATTTATGATGGGGTTGAAAAATTCTTTCACTGCTTTTGATTTCTTTGAGTCTTGTGTACCTTTGATTTGTTTTATACTTTCGCTAGTTTTCAATTCTGTTCCATTTTAGTTTCTCAACCTTTACTCTTATTCTCGCCTTTGATTAATTTCTCTCTTTTGTTATTCTTATTTTTTTCTTTTCTGTTTGCAACATTTTTGTTCTTTAACAAATTCTTTCTTTCTTTGTTCTTTCAATTCTTTTTCTTATTTCATTTTAGACTTTTTTTCTTTTTCTTTCTTTCAACTTTCAAATATCGGAACTTTTCTTAGGATTCTGTTTCTTCTTTTCTTTCTTTCCTGAAAAATCTTTCTTTCTTTTTTCTTTTCCTTCCTTCTTTCTTTATTTGTTTTTTCCTTTTTATTTTCCTTCTTTGCCTTTCTTTCTTTCTTTCTTTCTTTCTTTCTTTCTTTCTTTCCCTCCTTCGTCTTCTTTTTTATTTTTTTTTTTCCTTTTACGAGATCAAATGCCCGTTTTCTTTCTTTCTTTCTTTCTTTCTTTCAGCTTTCTTTCGAGATTTCATTTCTTTTCAAAACAAGGTCTTAAAAAAATGCTGGTAGACTTTTCTTAGCAAATTTTTTTCTTTCTTCCTGGAATATCTTTTCTTTTTTCCTTCAACTTAAAAAAAAAAAAAAAAGGACCTTTCGTCTTTTCTTAGTATTTTATATTGCAATTTTTCTTTGTTTTTTTTTTTTTTAACGTTCGTCTTCTTTATTTGTTTTTTTCCTTTTGCGACCTTTCGTTTTTAGCATTTTATATTTTTTTTTTCTTTCTTTTTTTTTCTTTTTCTTTCTTTCTTTCTTTCCTTTCGTTGTTTTTTCCTTTTGCGATCATCTTTCGTCGTTCTTTCTTCGTTTCTTCACTTTTCCCTCTTATTTTATGGGGTTGAAAAATTTCTTTCACTTTCTTTTTTCTTTCTTTCTTTTCTTTGAGTCTTTCGTGTTTGTTTTCCTTTGTCTTTGTTTTTATACTTTTTCGCTCTTTTTTTCTTTCAATTTTCTTTCTTTCTTTCTTTTCCCTCCTTCGTCTTCTTTATTTGTTT
This sequence comes from Acanthosepion pharaonis, assembly GCA_903632075.3. Lineage (NCBI taxonomy): Eukaryota > Metazoa > Mollusca > Cephalopoda > Sepiida > Sepiidae > Acanthosepion > Acanthosepion pharaonis. Next base: position 542,857 of record CAHIKZ030002236.1, on the reverse strand, counting down.
TTTCCATTTTCGTCTTTTCTCATTATATGCCTTTCTTTCTTTTATTTCTCGCCTTTGATTAATTTCTTTATTTTTTTTCCTTTTGCGACCTTTCGTCTTCCCTTCTTAGTTTATTCTTATTTTTTCTTTCTTTTCTTTTTTTTTCTTTCTTTCTTTCTTTTCTTTCCTTTTGTTTTATTTGTTTTTCCTTTTTTTCTTCCCTTCTTAGCACTTTTCTTTCTTTTTCTTTCTTTCTTTTCTTTTTCTTTCTTTCTTTCTCTCCCTTTTCTTTATTTGTTTTTTTCCTTTTGCTTTTCATTTTTTTATATGACTTTCTTTCTTTTTTTCTTTCTTTCTTTCTTTCTTTTCTTTTTTTCTTTCTTTTTTTCCTTTTGCGACCTTTCTTCCTTCTTAGCATATTATTTTTTCTTTTTTTTTCTTTCTTTCTTCTTTCTTTCCCTTCGTCTTTTTATTTGTTTTTTCTTTTCGTTTCCCTTCTTAGCATTTTATATTTCTTTCTTTTTTCTTTCTTTTTCTTTTTTCTTTCTTTTTTCTTTTTTCTTTTCCCTTCTTTTCTTTATTTTTTTTTCCTTTTGCGACCTTTCGTCTTCCCTTCTTAGCATTTTATATGCTTTTTCTTTCTTTCTTTTTTCTTTTCTTTCTTTCTTTCTTTCTTTCTTTCTTTCTTTCTTTTTTTTTTTGCCCTTTTCTTCCTCTTCTTTATGCTTTTTCTTTCTTTGCGACCTTTTTAGCCTTTTATTTCGTCTTCCCTTTTAGTTTCCCTTTCTTTCTTTCTTTCTTTCATTTATTTTCTTTCTTCCCTCCTTCGTCTTCTTTTATTTGTTTTTTTCTTTTTTGACCTTTTCTTTCCTTCTTTTTTTATTTCCTTTTTTCTTTCTTTCTTTCTTTCTTTCTTTTTTTTCTTCTTTATTTGTTTTTTTCCTTTTTGCCCTTTCGTCTTCCCTTCTTAGCATCTTCTTTCTTTTTCTTTTTTTTCTTTTCCTTTCTTTCTTTTCCTTTCGTCTTCTTTATTTCCTTTTGCGACCTTTCGTCTTCCTTCTTTTTATATGCTTCCCTTTCTTTCTTTCTTTCTTTCTTTCTTTCTTTCTTTCTTTCTTTCTTTCTTTTCCCTCCTCTTTCTTTTTTTTTTTTTGCGACCTTTCGTCTTCCTTCTTTATTTGTTTTTTTTCTTTCCTTTCTTTCTTTTCTTTCGTCTTCCCTTCTTAGCATTTTTTTTTAAATGCTTCCCTTTCTTTCTTTCTTTTTCTTTCTTTCTTTTTTTCTTTCTTTCTTTCTTTCTTTCTTTTCCCTCCCTTCGTCTTCTTTATTTGTTTTTTTTTTCCTTTTGCGACCTTTCGTCTTCCCTTCTTAGCATTTTATATTTCTTTTCTTTCTTTCTTTCTTTCTTTTTTCTTTCTTTCTTTCTTTCTTTTTTGTCTTTCTTTTCCCCTTTCATTTCTTTCTTTCTTTCCCTTTCCTTTCTTCCCTCCTTCGTCTTCTTTGTTTTTTTTCCTTTTGCGACCTTTCGTCTTCCCTTCTTAGCATTTTTTTATTTCTTCCTTTCTTTCTTTCTTTCTTTCTTTCTTTCTTTCTTTCTTTCTTTCTTTTTTTTTCCTCCTTCGTCTTCTTTATTTGTTTTTTTTTTTTTTGCGACCTTTCGTCTTCCTTCTTAGCATTTTTTTATTCTTAGCATTTATTTTTCTTCCTTCTTTATTTGTTTTTTCCTTTTGCGACCTTTTTTCCTTCTTAGCTTTTTATTTCTTTTTTTCTTTCTTTCTTTCTTTCTTTCTTTCTTTCTTTCCCTCCTTCCTTCTTTTGTTTTTTTTTCTTTTGCTTCTTTGTTTTTTCCTTTTGCGACCTTTCGTCTTCCCTTCTTTCATTTTATTTATTTCTTCCTTTTCTTTCTTTCTTTCTTTCTTTTGCTTTCTTTCTTTCTTTCTTTCTTTTCTTTCCTTTTTCCCTTCCTTTCTTCTTTCTTTTCATTTCCTTCCTTTCTTTCTTTCTTTCTTTTTTCTTTCCTTTCGTCTTCCTTTCGTCTTCCTTCTTAGCATTTTATATGCTTCCCTTTCTTTCTTTCTTTCTTTCTTTCTTTCTTTCTTTCTTTCTTTCTTTCTTCTTTATTTGTTTTTTTTCTTTTGCGACCTTTCTTAGCATGCCCTTTTTCCATTTTCTTTCTTTCTTTCTTTCTTTCTTTCTTTTTTTCCCTTTCGTCTTCTTTATTTGTTTTTTCCTTTTTGCGACCTTTCGTCTTAGGAACTTAGCATTTTATATCTTTTCTTTTTTCTTTCTTTCTTTCTTTCTTTTTTCTTTCTTTTCTTTTTTCCTCCTTTCTTCTTTGTTTTTTTCCTTTGCGACCTTTCTTTTCCCTTCTTAGCATTTTATATGCTTCCCTTTCTTTCTTTCTTTTTTTCTTTTTTTTCTTTCTTTCTTTCTTTTTTCCCTCTTCGTCTTTTTGTTTTTCCTTTTTGCGACCTTTCGTCTTCCCTTCTTAGCTTCTATCCATTTCTTTCTTTCTTTCTTTTTCTTTCTTTCTTTCTTTTCTTTCCTTCTTTTCCCTTTCTTCTTCTTTATTTCCTTTTACCTTTCGTCTTCCTTCTTAGCATTTATTCTTCCCTTTCTTCTTTCTTTCTTTCTTTCTTTCTTTCTTTCTTTTCTTTTTTTCCCTCCTTCGTTTCTTTATTTTTTTTTCCCTTTTCTTTTTCTCCTGCCTTTATTTCTTTTTTTTTTTCTTTCTTTCTTTCTTTCTTTCTTTCTTTCTTTCTTTCCTTTCTTTTTGTTTTTTTTCCTTTTGGACCTTTCTTCCTTCTTAGCATTTTATATGCTTCCTTCCTTCTTTCTTTCTTCTTTCTTTCTTTTCTTTTTCTTTTCCTCCCTTCGTCCTTGTTTTTTTTCTTTTGCGACCTTTTCTTCTTAGCATTTTATATGATTCCTTTCTTTTAAAAATTTTTCCTTTCTTTCTTTCTTTCTTTCTTTCTTTCTTTTCCCTTTTCTTTCTTTTTGTTTTTTCCTTTTGCGACCTTTCGTCTTTCCCTTCTTAGCATTTTATATGCTTCCCTTTCTTTCTTTCTTTCTTTCTTTCTTTTTTCTTTCTTTCTTTCTTTCTTTTTTCTTTCCTTCTTTTATTTGTTTTTTCCTTTCTTTTTGTCTTCCCTTCTTAGCTTTATATGCTCCCTTTCTTTTTCAGTTTTCTTTCTTTCTGTCTTTCTTTTTCTTTCTTTCTTTTTCTTTTCCCTTTCGTTTTTTTTTTTTTCTTTCTTTTTTTTCTTTCTTTTTTTCTTTCTTTCTTCTTTCGACCTTTCTTTCTTTCTTTCTCATCTTTTTCTTTGTTTGTTTTTTTTTTCTTTCTTCCATTTTGTCTTTTCCTGACTTTTCTTCCATTTTTCCTTCTTTCCTTCTTCTTTCCTTCCTTCCTTTCCTTCCTTCTTTCCTTTTCCCTCCTTTCTTTCTTTCTTTCTTTCTTTTATTCCTTCCTTCCTTCCTTCCTTCCTTCTTTGTTCTCCTTTCCTTTTCCCCTCCTTTCTCTCTTCTTTTTCTTTCTTTCTTTCTTTTTTCTTTCTTTTCTTTCTTTTTTTGTTATTCTTTCTTTTTTTGCTTTCTTTTCCATTTGTTTGCTTCTCTCATTTTAGATATTTCCTTTCTTTTCTTTCTCTAGTTTAATACTTTTATTTCTTTCTTTCTTTTTCTTTCATCTTTTTGTTACAGGTTCCATTTTTAGACTTTTCCTTCTTTCTTTTCTTTCTTTCTTTCTTTCTTTTTTCTTTCATTTTTTATTTTTTTCTCGTCTTTTGTTTCGTCTAGTTTCTTTTTTTTTTTTTTTTTTTCCTTTTCTTTTTTTTTCTTTCTTTCTTTCTTTCTTTTCTTTCTTTCTTTCTTTTCTTTCTTTCTTTTCTTTTTCTCGTTTTGACTTCCTCTTTCTTTAATATTTTTTTGCTCAGACTCCTGATCGGTAATATTTTTTTTACCTGATCTCAAAAAAGATTATGCTGCGCCAATTTACACTTTCCTATATATACTCGAAAAAAAAAATACCAAGAATTTATGTAGCGGCATTCAAAGGCCACATTAATATTGATATGAACCCGGCCTAGATCAGGGGGTCTCCAATATTCGGCACACCTACAACATCCGGTCCGTAACCACTTTGAATACTCATATTAATTGCCTGTTTTTCTATATGTGTCCGTTAAATAATTGATTATTATCTTAGAGCAGTTCCTAATGTTTGACATTTTTAATCGTTACATACGGTTTCTCGGTGCGGAATTATGTGTTTTGTAATCGCATTCAACTATATCTATAATTCTCAAAATGTGTGTCTGTCTGTCTGTGTGATCGGATGTTGTTTATGTGTTTCTACAGTTTTCATCTGATTTCGATGAATTTTTTTTTGTTTGATAGATAATTCTTCAGTGCCAGTTTTGAGTCCAAATTCTTGGCAACAATGGCTCTCCACTACTTCCTGTCCATTATAACTCTCAGCAACGTTTTACTATTTACCATATGTTCTTGGATATATATCTTTCGTAAAAAAAAACTTTAATAAAAATAGTTTAAATTATTACATTAATGTTATTTATCATTATACAGTTAGTTATATAATTAATTATACCTATATCTATAATTCTCAAAATGTGTGCATGTCTGTCTGTGTGTTTGATCGGATGTTGTTTATAAATTTTTACAGTTTTCATCCGATTTCAATGATTTTTTTTTTGCTTGAGAGATAATTCGTCAGTGCCGATTTTGAGTCAAAATTGGCTGGAAAAAATTACAACCTTGAAGGTAAAAAATCGAAAAAACAGATTTTTTAAACATTTTGCGCAAAAATCAAAAGCAAAATTTAATGTCTGTGGAAAAAAAAAAAAAAACAACAACAACAAAAAAAACAGCGTCCAATCAATTTAGAGAGTTGTAATCTAACGTAAAAAATTATTAGAATTATAAAAAAAAAAATTATATTGTAAATAAAAATTATCGTATATTATTATTATTATTATTATTATTATGAGAGTCTCGGGAAGAGGATCCTTCCTTGAATGATTGAGAACGCAAAAACGGCCTTTTTGAGTGCCACCCCCAATTTAATTTCTTAAACCCCTCATTTAGGGATGTGCCTCAGTTGCACCCAATTGTTGTTACTAATATTGATTTTCGGGTGGGCTGATTTTAAATTTAAATTGCACCAACTGAACGGCAAAAATTCCCAGTAATGAAACACCCGTACGAAGGCGGGTAATCCTGCTAGTTCGTTAATAAAACTGATATTTTTCTTTGAGACCCGAAAATATCCTTTTTAAGTCTAAGCAACGCTTGTGCGTTTACTATCCGCCTCCCCCCCAGTCCCTGTTCTGCCTGCTGTTTACACAAGCCCGTTACATGTATTACACGATGTCCCATTTGCCAGCAGTATGTCCAGTAAATGTTCCGTCCACCGTATTCCCTGCGTCATTCTATAGAACCGCATCTTACTAGCATCTTTATAGCCAGTCAATGCCCTGCTCTCCATTAAAACAAGGTAGTTAGATTACCTTTTTTTTTTTTAAGCAATTCACCCCAAGTAAGGCGGGAGTGCCACTAGTATGCAAGGGACTACAGAGAGTGAAATTAAGGGAAAAGACTGAATAAAGGCCTGCGGTTGAGGAAAGGATAAAAAAAGAACGGTGGATCAAGGCAACAGAAGATGTTGATTGACGTTACATTTGAATATCTAAAGATTATAGTCATCAGGGAAGCGAGTAAGAGGAAGGGAATTGAAATCGAAATGTAGACCGCCATTTAATATAAATAGAAATATCATGCCACTAACTGGAGGGTCTCAATTACGTGATTGACTATTGTGTTAACCCAGACGTTAAAGTCGAGTGTCTCGCGTTTCAAGACGAATTAGCAGCTCTACGCAGTCGTGTATTAACTAATAAGTAATCAATAATCTTTCCGTTGACTCTTTACTTCTTTGTTGTTAATGTATTTTAATTGCGTTTGTTAATAAAAATGCTTCATTATTTTACATTAAAGTCTTTCTGTTATTACTTCTATTCTGTACGTGTGATGGATTATAAAAAAATTACTGCTGCATTTAAAAAAAAAACATGATTTTGATAAACCTGGTGTTTACTTAACTGTATCCAATAATAATGCATGTAATATTGACATATTAGTATCGTATTACAAAATAAAAACATAGCGAATATGCATCTTTTCCATTGTTTCCGTTTATAGGATGTTTAGCTGTTTCTCGTTCGGTTGTTTATGGCTGTACGCATTTACGCAACGAGTATAGCGTTACTAACGATACTTTTATCATTCTCATTTATTTTTTTAACTTATTTACATAGAAGATGAGATAAAGAGATAGAGGAAAAGAGGTCAGTCTATTGTAATTTGTTCTCTCAAAAGAGGAACTTGCATGTTACATGAGATGCATGATAAAATCCTTGACAAATACAGATACCATGCCACTGATGGTGGTTACAATTACGTGTTTCACTCTTGTGTTAACCCGGACGTTAAAGTCGAGTGTGTCGTGTTCAAAACGAATTAGTACTTTTCTTAGCAGGTCGCGTATTAACTGATAAGTAATCAATAATCTTTCCGATGAATCTTTACGTCTGTGTTGTTAATGGAATTTAATTGCGTTTGGTAATTAAATACTTTATTATTTTACATTGAAGTCTTTCTGTTATTATGTGACATGTGACGGCTTACAAACGTGTCCCAGAAATTTCTCTTATGTTTTTTTTTTTTTTGGATTCGCAGTAGAAAAACACTTTGTATTTTCATTTTCCTTAAACCTTCCTCGTGGTTGAAATGCTAGTCCATGACACTTTCAGCTTCCTCGTATAGAACCACGTCTCTCTAGCGTCTACCCTTCTTTATAGCCAGTGCGTGTCCTGCTGTACATTTACTCAAAATGGTTAGGTTACCTGCCGTTTCCACTGCCTCGCTTGCCTTTCAATATGTCCTGTGAGTGTCAAATTCTCCAAACTGTCTCTCCTTATTATGGGTCCCAGAAATCTATACTGCCTCTTCTTTTTGTTTTTTTTTATTCGAAGTGTAAGCGTCCATTTTAAATACTATTCATTCATTTATTGGGAACTTCTTTCTTTTACTTCTATGCGTTGTGTCAATTCAGAACGTGGGCGTTCGTGGCTCTCCACAACTTCCTATCCTTTGTTGCCTTCAGCAATAGTTGTCTATTTACTATTCCTCTTATTCTCTGCTCTGCTGTATATTTACACAATCTCGTAAGGTCGGTTATCTATCGCTTTCGATATGTCCTGTGAGTAACAAATTCGCCAAGCCCTCTTTTCTCGTTTTTAAGAATAAAATTTATTTTTTTCACACTTTATAATACTGCTGCTTCCTGGTTTGATTCAACAGACCATTAACCTTTTATGTATTATATATACATATATATATGAATTTTTTAGCGTATATATATATATATATATAACGTCATCCACAGACAGACTGTTTCGCAGCTCATCAGTGTGGCTAGACATCCGGTTGCCTCTAGCTAGGATCGAAACCCGACTGAATTGGTGTCAGTCGGAGATTCTAAGCCGTCATATATATATATATATATATATATATATATAACGGCTTAATGGTTAGAATCTCCGACTGACACTGATGAGCTGCGAAACAGTCTGTCTGTGGATGACGTTATATATATATATGACATTTTTGTACATTCTTTTTATAGATACAAATATTTAAGTAAATGCTCTGTTTTTCTTTTTATAATAAACAGAATGTCCGAGAAATTTTCATAGAAAATATGCGTCCTCCGACAGGAATCGAACCTGTATCCTATACGGAACCGTCATATAGCCTGACGTGCTCTTAACCAATCGAGCCACAGAGGATCGTTCGATTAGCAAGGTCGAATTTACTGCCTTTAAACTTCAATCTTCCATGAATCTTTCACGTACATTCTCTGAAAATTTCTCGGACATTCAGGCCGGTAAATGCTATTAATACTGTTTATTATAAAAAATAACAAACAAAAAAAACAAACAAAACAAAACAAAAAACAGAGCATTTACTTAAATATTTGTATCTATAAAAAGAATGTATAAACATAAAAATGTCTTAAAATAATTGTCGTACTTTGTCCATTTCATAATATATATATATATATATATATATATATATATATATATATATATATATATGTATGTATGTATGTATTTAAATAAAAAGAAAGAACAGTAAGATATATAATCCGGTGTTCTTATAGATATTTTTATTTTTACAAAATAGTGCTCAATGTAAATTTACAGAGCATTAATATTATAAATTAATTGATTTAAAAATTCGCTTGAGGATGAAATGTAACTAATGTCTTTAATTTAATTACAAAATTAAATTCGGGGCTTTTAGCTTCCATTTTTGAAACATGGTTAGAACTGTGTAGCGGAAAAAACATATTTTAAATCAATTAATTTATAATATATATATATATATATATATATGTGTGTGTGTGTGTGTGTGAGAGAGAGAGAGAGTGTGTGTGCGTGCGTGCGTGTGTGTGTGTGTGTGTGTACCTGTGTGTGTACCTGTGTGTGAGTAAGGAGGAATTCTTATGGTTAATTGAAGCAAAAAGGACGCTAATACTTAAAATCAGAAAGAGGCAGTTGAGATTTCTAGATCATATATTGAGGAAAGCGGGCTCGGAGAATTTGACACTCACTGGATATATTGACGGCAAGAAGAACCAGAGAGAAACGGCGAATAAGCTGCATAATGAACTTGTGCAACGAACAGGGAACGTGAGGGATAGTAAAAATCTAGACATTGTTATTTACTTCGTCGTAGTCGACGCCCGCTCGCATCCGAGCATGGTGGGGGGTCGTCAGCTTCTCTCCTTATTCCCTTGTTCTCCAATGATGGCGGAAATAGTTGTGACGATCCAACCTACTTCTGAAGAGTAGTCGACGAATCGGTTGACGAGTCCATTCGCGCGAATTTGATTTTGGTGGGCAACTCTACGCAACGGAGATGCCCACACATATTTGAGCAGAATCGCCTCTCTTACGGCTCAAAACTAACTGTTGTGGAGTATTTTCAGAGTGGAGGCTTGTATTTCAATAAGTCGTCCTAAATTAGGTCCGACGTACAAAACGTTAGGAAGTTGGGAAATAAGAGTCAATGGCGCAGCAAATCTAGTTGTGATGGTTGGTACTTCAAATGTCCGAATCTCGACTGTCGCGTTCAACACCATTCGGTATTTATCATTTCACCCACGGGAAACGAATATGGCACAAGGCCGGTTTTATTGTGGGTTTCTCCGAGCTCGTAGGCTCGGCCAAAAAATAGCCTTTTTGAAGCCGATTAGACGGGTTCAGGACCTGTCTACCTCCCCGGACGAAACCTTGCCCTTCGGCAAAGCCTCGTCCTGGTTCCTCTCTGCTAACGCAGAGAGTTCGACAGAAGGCGTGCGCAGTCAAAGACCGCTCAACACCATTCGGTATTTATCTTTCACCCACGGAAAAGAATATGGCACAAGGCCGGTTTTATGTGGGTTTCCCGAGCCCGTAGGCTCGGCCAAAAAAATAGCCTTTTGAAGCCGATTAGACGGGTTCAGGCCCTGTCCACCTCCCCGGACGAAACCTTGCCCTTCGGCAAAGCCTCGTCCGGGTTCCTCTCTGCTTACGCAGAGAGTTCGACAGGAGGCGTCCGCAGTCAAAGACCGCGAGATGCCATTCTGCCAGACTTGCCACTGCTACTCTTACTTATTATCTATGGGAGAGTCCATTACAATAGAATAGGTACTATGGCAAAACACTAACAAAAAAGGGTGGGAAAGTAGTGGAGAGCCATAATTTTGGATGTCCTTAAGGGATACGTCACATAGAAGTAAAGAAAGAGAGAAAAAAAAAAGATGTGGATATTTTCAAAAAGAAGTCTGCCTTTCATTGATAGCTGCTTTACTGATATGGCTACAGAGACCAATTTCTTGGCATCGTTTACACGCTGAATTGTAGCTGTATTATCTACTTCTCGGCCGCTGTACGTTAAGTTCCCTCCCCGCAAGGTCATGAGTCTGTTTTTGAAGCAAGTCTAAAGAAGGAAACGGTGTGATATGATCCGCGGTGTATCCCACACCTCAGTAAACATGGACGTTTGAAAATGTTCATAAAACACCGATTGCGAACGGCTAAATCATAGCCGGCTAATTTGATCCTAACCTTTCAGAAATCTATGTGCCTATACACACAAACTTGTTTTCTAAAGTCGACACTTGTATTCTCATCCGGACAAATACTTCGCCTAGGGGACTGAAAGATGAAGAGAGGTTGAACGCATGCGCGAACAAATTACTTCCGCCTAAGCCTGCTCATTCACTCCTGACTCCACGTGTTCGGTAGTTTAATTCCTGAATGGGCGGAAGAACCTCTTGGCGACGAAGCATAATGGCTGACTGTGACATGGAAGATGCGTTTGCTGGGCGCTCCAGCACAAGTACTCTAAGAAGGTTGATATTCTCACATTTGGAATATCATTCTTTAAAAAAAAAAAAAAAAAAATTTCCCGCCCAAGAATGAGAAACTGGAAAACTGAGTTCGAATTCTGGCCAAGATTCCTTTTCGCACAAATAAACTTGGAAACGGTATGGATCCATCTTTTCCAGCTAATTTTCATGGAGGTGTTTCTTTCAGATGGTACTGCTATATGTCAATAAGGATACACTTCATGAATTTCTTGTTTTTTTTTTGTTCTTTTTTTTACGATTATAAGTCTTTTGGCTTTTATTTCCGTGACAGTTTGAATTGTAATGTCCGAAAGGATAGTTACATCGTTATTTTGGGTAACTGTGTCTACTTGTTGCTTATAACATCTTTCAGTGGCTTCGATTTTGTGCTTCTGGAAGATATGCAAGAATCACAATCTATCTATCTATCTATCTATCTATCTATCTATCTATCTATCTATCATTTTCTATTCACCTCTCTCTGTCTATAATTGTCCATCTCTCTTTCTCCCGTTTCTCTATTCTATCTATCTATCTATCTATCTATCTATCTATCTATCTATCTATCTATCTCATTCTGTTCATATCTATCACAGTCTGTCTATTATCTGTCTATGCTTGTTCAACACTCTCTCCCTACTATCTATCTATCTATCTATCTATCTATCTATCTATCTATCTATCTATCTATCATTGTCTTTGCATCACCCACTGTCTCTGATTCGCCATCTTTTTTTCTCCTTCTCTCTATCTTTGTATGTTCATATCTATCTATCTATCTATCTATCTATCTATCTATCTATCTATTTATCTATCTATTCCAGTCTGTTCATATATATACCAGTCTGTTCCTATCTATCTATCTATCTATCTATCTATCTATCTATCTATCAGCCAGAATTGAATTATCGTCGAAGGTGTGTGTTTATAAGCAGTAATTTGGACTTTGCTAACCGGCAAGTTCTCTGTGGCTGAGTGGTTAAAGAGCACGTCAGGCCAAATGATGATTTACGGGATACAGGTTCGATTCCTTCCGAAGGACGCATATTTTCTACAAAATGTCTCGAACATTCAGGCTGGTAAATGTAATTAATGCTGTTTAATTAAAACAGAGCAATTCCTTAAATGAGTTGTATCCATAAACATATATATATATATATATATATATATATATATATATTAAAGTCAACACTGACAGGCGACAGGATGTTTCATGCTAGACGCAATCGTCAGGTCTTATAAGTTGACGTAAGGTGATATAGAGAGAGGGGGAGGAGAAGTATGACAGATTTTTTTTAAGCATTTCACCTCAAGCAAGGCGGGAAGCCACGAGGACGCAAGGGGTTACAGAGGATTTGGAGCAAGATCAGATAAGAGTGATAGAGGAAAGGATGAGGAGAAGGATAGTGGATAGATCAAAGCAAATGGAGATGTCGATTTTACATTTGAATAATTGGAGATTATAGCTATCAGGAAAACTGGAATAGGGAAGGGTGTTCCACAGGCGAGAGGTGCGAGATATGAAGCTATTGGCGTAGAAGAGGCGGCTACATTTAACAGTTTCAACATTGAAAGGGTGAGAGCGGGATGCCAGCCTCGTAGGGCGCTTGAATTCATGAAGTCTGGGAACCAGTGAAAGCAACTCATCGGAGCAATTACCATGAAAGTATTTGTAAAAAAAGACAGAGGGAGGCGACGGCACGTCTGTGAGAGAGCGACTGTTGACGAGATGCCAGATCAGGGCCAATTATATTGCATATCCGCCTCTGGAGCCTATCAAGAACCCCGAGACAAACAGAAGGGGCTCCAGACCATATATGGCAGCAATATTCCATGCAAGGGTGAATTGTTGATTTGTAGATCTGGAGGATCGATTCTGGGAGAAAAAATTTCCTGGCGCGGCATAGGAAGCCAACTTTCCCTGCGGTGGACGAAGCAATTGACTTAATGTATTTGTTCCATCTCAGGTCAGCAGTCAACGTGAGACCGAGCAGACGCAGAGAGGTGCTCTCGGGAAGTTGAGCGTCAGACATGGTCGAAATTAGAGAGGGAAGGAATATATATATATACACACACACACACACACACACACACACACACACACACACACACACAGACAGACACAGAGAGAGAGAGAGATTAATTTTAACGGAAATCATTGGAAATGGTTAGGATATTAGTCGAAAGAGCTCGAAATGAATAATCGTTTCGACAGTTTCTGCAAACACCAAGTTCCAAAAAGATATCTCTTGTTTGTTCAAATACCAGAAAAATACAATTAAATCTTAACAGAAGGACTCAGGCATACTTTTTAAATGAAACATGTATTCGAGAATGTTTGCTTTAAACGCACAACTATTAGATAGATAGATAGATATGAACAATCAGAGATAAAGATAGAAAGAAAAAGTGAGAGACAGTCAGGCATTAATCGACATATTTATTACACTGATCTCACTCCCTCTTTGTATATATATATATATATATATATATATATATATATATATGTGTGTGTGTGTGTGTGTGTGTGTGTGTGTGTGTGTGTGTGTGTGTCTGCGTGTGTGTGTGTTTGTATTAAAAGCTGTGACAAGATAAAGAAAGGTACCAAAATATTTACTTGGAGGCGGACGAATCTAAAGGAAAATAAAAGGAGCCGAAAAGAATTCATTTATTTTTCAAAGAATCCTCAGATTCCAAAGTAAGAATTCTTTTCAGGCACAGTTCCAAAAACTGGTGAGGAACATGGAGTTTTCAAACAACTGCCACCGTTTGATTGAACGTAAAATAAGTGCATGCATTATCTATCTATCTATCTATCTATCTATCTATCTATCTCTCTTTTTCTATCTATCTATCTATCTATCTATCTATCTATCTATCTATCTATCTATCTATCTATCTCAGTCTCTTCTTTATCTATCTATCTATCTATCTATCTATCTATCTATCTATCTATCGTTTTCATCATATGAAGCTATCTTAATCATTTTTTACCTTTGTTCATATCGCTTCCAATTCACTGTTTCAGTAAAGAATAGCATCGTTTCAAGATAAAAAAACAGATACAAATGTAATTCAATTTATTTTTTTTCAATCAATAGCATAATCCTTATCTTTACTAATTACATTAACAGAAAATACATTTTAGTTTGTTCAACACTCACCACTAAAACACCGTGTGTGTGTGTTTGTTTTTGTTTTTTTTTTACTCCCCAAAATTAGAACTAATGCAATGTGGGATAATCAAAATAAAGGTAACATCGAGAAAAGCTGAATTTGATATGCTAAATTTAAAAAAATTGACACATCAAAACTTAGCTTTAGATGCTGAACGTCTCTATCTCTTTGACGTTTCGATGTAAACTGTAACCTTTTTTTTATTATATTTCTTTTCATAATTGACCCACTCATGAATTTATATGCATACATATTTTAGAAAATGGATTAAATCCGGCATAGTATTGTTTTAATTTATTTTGTTTAATTGTTATTTCTGATGGATAAACATTTTTGAGTCGAAGCTTTACTTTGTAATTAAACAATATTTTTTTAGCTACATCTAGCCCCAAATATATGTATATATATATATATACTAATATTTCAAAAACCGTCCAATCAATTCACACAAAAGTTTCACACAATGCTGACCTGCGCAATCACTGAAATTTTCGTACTGATCTGCGCAATGTAAACAAACTGGCGCCATATTTGTTATCAGCACGATGATTTGAGCGTGCCAAATTATTTGAAAAGTGTAAGAATTTAGTGAAAAGATGGGCCGTAAAAGCAGTTTAAGTGATGCTGAAAAGAAAACTATCACCTCAGAACTCTCAAAAGGTAAATCTACCCTAGAAATTTCTAAAATGATAGGGAGGTGTCATCAAACACTGAAAAAGTTCACCTCCGACCCTACACAAGTACGCAAAAGGGCAGATAAAGGCAAGCCGAGGGTTATTTCACGTCGTCTCATGTCACGACTTAAACGAGAGGCCACGAAGAACCCTGGACTCACCAATCAAGAGCTTTTCAGTCGCATTGGGGATCCTACTGTGTCTAAAAGTACTCGGTGTCGGTATCTGAGGGAAATAGCAACAACAGTCAAACCTGTATCGAAGCCTCCGTTGACGAGAAAGTACATCCGAAATCGATTGAAATGGGCCGATGACAATATGAAGATTGACTTCTCTAAAGTTTTGTTCACAGACAAAACTCGAGCAACACTTGATGGGCCAGATAGTTGGTGCAAAGGCTGGGTAATGAACGGACAGAATCGCCATCAGCGTTTGAGACGCCAACAAGGCGGTGGAGGCATAATGATCTGGGGTGGTATTATTGGAAAAACATTAGTGGGCCCTTGGAGAGTACCAGATGGCGTCAAATTGACTGCTAATGCATACATAGCGTTTATGAAGGAGCATCTTGAACCGTGGATGAAAAGGCAAAGAGTTGCCTTCAGAAGGGCCATTGTTTTTATGCAAGATAATGCTCCCTCACATGCTGCTCACAAGACTACTGAATATTTGAAACAGTTAGGCTTCGATGGACCTCGAAAAATGAAGTGGCCAGCAAATTCTCCGGAATTGAACCCAATCGAAAACCTTTGGAGTATCATGAAGCGAAGACTGTACACCAACGGACGACAATTCAGGAGCAACGCTGAGTTGTGGGAAGCAATTCTTGACATATCTCGCGGCATTACAGCAGATGACATCCTACAATTAACAAATTCTATGGATCGTCGGCTTCTCCAAGTAATTTAAAAACAGGGAAAGTACATTCCCTATTAATTTGTTTAAAACTGTGCCTTTGTTTGTATCTGTTATTATTTGTTTGATTACCTTATTTATTAACTTCTTTTGATCATAAACATTCACGTGCAGCATTAATAAACGTTTTGTTTGCTCAATTCTGGGAATTTGACTAAACCTTTCTAATAATTTGGCACGCTCAAATCACCGTGCTGATAACAAATATGGCGCCAGTTTGTTTACATTGCGCAAATCAGTACGAAAATTTCAGTGATTGCACAGATCAACGTTGCCAACATTGTGTGAAAATTTTGTGGGAATTGATTGGACGGTTTTTGAAATATTAGAAAAAAAGATAATAATTTGGCACTCAGTGTTTATATATATATTCAGGCCGGTAGTTGTAGTTGGAGTGAAAATAGTGTTTAAGTAAAAAAAAACAAAAACAATAAAACAAAAAAACAAAAAGAAAAAATATGAGTATCCATGAAAATAATGTTAATATATATATATATATATATATATATATATATATATATAAATGTCAATAGGAAACCTAATACTTGCCGACGTGTTTCGTCCAATGTGGACCTTTTTCAAGGCAAAAAAGAAATGCATTTATTTAAATAAAGTAACTAATAATAACAAAAACAAAATGTCCTTAGGAACTGGAAGAATTTAGAGAACGCTATTTTCATACTGTTAACTGAAAATTACGTCAATTACTGTCACATGTGGAGATATTGTTTTTATTGTTGTGTTGCCGGATACAGCCATTTTCTTTTGATTTCACGATACTGTTATGTACGTTTGTTTCTACAGGTTAACTCTGAGAAATTTTCATATATATATATATATATATATATATATATATATATATATATATATATAAAACTCAATATATAAAAGTGCGTATAAAAAAGAAAAAAATCGGTTAGTAGATACCCTTGATGAGTTCACAGAGTAATTTCCGGAGAGCCCGTCTAAGAAACTCTGGATGCTGAAGGTAACATTAAACAGCTAAATGACAAACCATTTACTTGTATTAATTCTCTTTCTCTCTCCATTTCTCTCCCCCTCTCTCTCTCTCTCTCTCTCTCTCTCTCTCTCTCTCTCTCTCTCTATATATATATATATATATATATATATATATATATATATATATTTATAAACGAAATGGATAATTAAAGTCTCTGACTTCTTATTACCATTATAATGTTATCCCTTCCAATCACAAACTGGTAAGACGTATATCTATCTATCTATCTATCTATCTATCTATCTATCTATCTATCTATCTAAATATTTGGGATGGGGAACTTCACAAAATTTATATTCGAACTATTGTCCCCATCTTTATTGTTATCGCAACATTTAGGGCGTAACGTTGGTATAAAAGCAACGAAGATGAGGACAATAGTCCGAATGCAAATATATATATACATATATATATATATATATATATGTCTTAAAATAATTGTCGGACTTTGTCCATTTCATAATATATATATATATATATATATATATGGAGAGTGAGAGAGATTGTATATATATATATATCAAGCGTGAGAGAAAGACTGTATATATATATATATACAAATATATAAATATAAATATATATAGATTGTGCACAAACACAAACACACACATATATATATATATGTAAAGTGAGGTGAGAAATCATATATATATATATATATATATATATATATATATATATATATATTGATCCCATCTATAAGAAACTGGATTTGTCTGAAGAAGTTCCTTGTCGAAACGAAACGCAATGCTACACTGTTTTACTTTTTGTCAATATTTTTGCTTATGATACATTTTAGACTAGCGTGTCCCAATCGGTGTGACCAGGCCCCTGATGAACTCTTAAAGGTACCTAGGTGCGCCCCAAGTTCACAGAAGAGTCATTTATAAAAAAAATTTATACTTAAAAAAAAAACAATCTTTAATTTTAAAAAATTAGAAAAAACCGAAAACATGGCTTCCATGTCTACTTCACGTCTTTGTCATTTTGATATTTTAAACTGGCTGCTAAATTCCTTATTCTTTAGTCCTTTGCCTTTTGCCTCCCTCAAGGGATTTAAATCAGTCGTTATCAGCCTCTCTAAGAACAAATAGTAGATTCAACATAATTCTCTTTAAATGGAAACTATACCATTAATCATCATTTCGAATGCTCAGCCAGAATTTCATGTTTTCAAATTTCATGACTAATTTTTTTTATTATTGGATTTTAAAACGTGTCCCAGAGTTTCAGCTATTCTACGAGTACACACTGAATCAAAAGAAATGTTTGGGAAGCACCATTTCAGATAGTAGTAAAAGCAGACGATAATTTTCAGTTGCAATTCTTTTTCTTTCCATTTTTGATCAAAGTCTCATTGAAGACTTTTCTTTCTTCTGTACTTCGTCTTCCAGTAAGAAAGAAAAAAAAAATCTTTCGTCTATTTTTACACGAGCATTATAAACAGAGCATTTACTTAAAAATTTGTATCTATAAAAATAACGTATAAACATAAAGATGTCTTAAAAATAATAGTCTGACGTCATTTGTTTACAGTTGGATACGTATCGAGCAGATATGAATGTACGAGAGAAAATCAAAGAGAATTGTAAGTTTAAAAACAGTAAAATCGACCTTGCTAACCAAAACGCTCCTCTGTGGCTCAATCGGTAAAAGCACGTCAGGCTATATGACGGTTCCGTGTAGGATACAGGTTCGATTCCTGTCGGAGGACGCATATTTTCTATGAAAATTTTCGGACATTCAGGCCGGTAAATGTCATTAATACTGTTTATTATAAAGAGTGCATTTACTTTAATATTTATAAAAAAGAAGGTATAAACAATATATATATATATATATATAAAAATAGGCAGACGACGTGGTGTAATGGTTAGAAAGCTTATCTTGCTCGATCAGTTACTAATGAGTTCGATCCTTGTGCCACATCTAAGCCGCGCTTTGAAATAAGTATATATGTGGTGTATCAAAAATACTTTTACAAAATTTGGGGGTCGGTCTCTTACTCCAAAACAAAGACAAAAGTACATATAAACTTATGTCTGCAAATACTCCGTTTCTGAGTTATTAAGCTGAAAGTGACTTTGAGGTAGTGTTATCATGTAGACTTGGTTACATTTGTCATTCGTGTAAATTTATGGCTAGTATGTCTTTAACGTTTAACGCGTGTAGTAGTGACATAACTGAGAAGTGTTGGTTTAACAGTCGTAGGATTCCGTTAGCAGACACATATGATTTGTACATACGACCGAGTGAATGGTAATGAACGCGAGGCAGCATGGCTGTATCAGATGGCGTTTCCAGAGCGAAGTCTTCCAACCTTTGCTGGTGTTTACCGTCGCGTTGCAGAGAAAGGTTCCGGGGCACCACAAATTATGGGTCGAGGAAGACTGAGATCCATTCGTGCTCCTGATCACAAAGAATGCATTCTACATGTACAACGATGGCCTTTTGGACATATGTTTCTATGGACATTTTACATTGTTTTGGTGTCAAGAATCCGCCCCTAAGGTTTGTAAGTGTATTTTTGATACGCCATATATATATATATATATATATATATAGATAGATAGATACATAGATAGATAGATAGGTATGTCTCATTGGAGAATTTAGACAAGGTTTGTCTACTTATTTTCGATAGAAAATCCTCTCATATTCAGGGACATGCTTCTAAGTATCCTTATTAAGGGAAGATAGAAAATTACCATATTGATTTCAAGTAGTTTCGACATTAGCACAATGTTATCATCAGGATGTTGTCTTTTTTTTCTAAGAGAAAATTGTTGTGTTCATCTGAAATCAATTTGTTTTAATTTTGAAGTGAAAAACGCTGACGCTATGTACTGTTAGGTTTAGATTTCACAGAGAAGTAACCAAGTTTGAAATGTTTATATGTTTCTTAAAAATAATGTGCGGATACTATTGTAATTAAGTAGACAAAATTAAAAACTAAATCTATTCAATGAGACATGTCTTAATGAAAACATGGTACCAAAATATAAGTAATTCATATTCATATATATATATATATATATATATATATATATATATATATATATGTGTGTGTGTGTGTGTGTGTGTGTGTGTGTGTGTGTGTATATTTCTCTTTTAGGCATGTCTGTTTGAATAAATTACAAATATTAAATGTGCTTATTTTGACCATATCCTGTCATATTCCCGAATAATTTTCCGTATATTACAATTAAATAAGAAAAATTTAAAATTTAATTGTAATATACGGAAAAATAATCGTGAATATAAAAGGATTATGATCAAAATAAGCAAATATACTGTTTAGAATTTATTCAATCAATGCCTAAAGAGAATTTGCTGCGAACACACACACACACACACACACACACATATATATATATATATATATATATATATATATATAGAGAGAGAGAGAGATAGAGAGATAGATAGATAGATAACAAAGATTGTGTTTCACAATAAAAAGTCGGCTATGGTTATTCATTCTGGGAGATAAAGTTTTTATGGCAAGCAGTTTTTCTTAAAGCACTCAATCTGTTGTTTACTGAAGCAAAAAGTGGTTTGTTAATTTTCAGGCCTCCAAAACCGAACCTACATATTATTAATCATATTAAAGAATCTTTTTCGACTCACATCAGCATGGCTGATGCTAACCTCCAATGGAGCAACTCACTGAACTTTCTAGGTCTCCCGTTTTCACCTGACGATTCTATTGAAACAATCATATTGGAATTGTCATATTGAATTAGTTACTAGGTCATGCTTATCAATTTTTTCATATTTATAAGTCTATCCATTCGTTCGTGCATCGAATATTGCTGCCACATTTGGTCCGATGTTTCTGCTATATATCTAAAGATTCTTTGTATAAATCCAGAGCAGAATCTGCAATGTTATCGGTTCTGACCTGGGAACTCGGCTTCAGTACTTCCCCGCCACTGTAGAATTACCCCCCCCCCACAAAAAAAACCACACCTGTATCTTTTCTATAAATATTTCCCCGGTAATTTCCTCTTTGGCATCGTGACTTGATGAATATAAGTGCGGTACTAGATTGGCAGCTAGGTCCCCGTTGAAATGGCGAATTATAAACCGGGAGTTCTATGCTGATAGCTTC
>CAHIKZ030002236.1:495000-517500 GCA_903632075.3 Acanthosepion pharaonis | reverse complement strand
GCGAAATTTTTTTGGAATAACTTATTTCTGAAATTTACGTGTTTTACAAGCATGCAGCGTGTTGGAATCATATTTTTAAATAAATAATTATATATATATATATATATATATATATATATACGCTTAAAAAAGCCGGCCTATCGGGTGGCATTTAAGCTACCTCCTTCGGAGGCCTCTTGATTCGACGTTTATCATAATAGGTAGGCAAGAGTAGATGCGATAGGCAACAATAAACTACAGAAAAACTGAAAATTGATCGCTGCATTTAAGTATTGCATTAATATTTAGGCTTATCTTTTAAAAGTTCAACGATAATTCTGATGCTTCCACCTAATTTAAAGACCATATGATGTACGCAGGTTCTGACTTTCATTAGAAACAGTTATTTTTTATTTAATGGTTGACTTTCGATGAATTTCGCAGTTAATTTCGAATATTCCCAAATTTATTTTCTAGGTATAAAAATTGTTGTCGTACAAAAAAAAAAAAAAAAATCGTCGCTAAAAATCAGGGAAAAAAAGTCGCCGAAAACAAGGGCACTAATGAAAACTTGGAAATTCAAAATTTCAGGATTGCGGGTCTGGATCCGCCCTGGAATGTTTTTAATTTGCTCACAGAATCGGCTTGATTCCAAATTGTATGATACGTCGGGCTACGGCCTCTAGGAGTAAAGTTGAAAAAGTGTGACACACTGACATCCGCATTTATTATATGGAAGAAGAAGATAAGCTATTGAAAGTTAGAGAGTGGTGTCCCTTTAAGTTGAAAACGTGTGACACAGTGACACACTGACATTCGCATTTATTATATAGATATATAATCTGTTAACGCCAAGCAAGGAGATAATGCCGCTAGGATTCAGAGGGTTACAGGGTGTAAGCGATTATGAGAAGTCCTTAGAGAGAAAAGTGATGAGAAAATACAATCGAAGAACAACGTTCAGGAAGACAGAAGATGGTAACTGATATAGCATTTAAATGTTTGAAGATCGTAGTTTTCAGGGAAGCAAAAAATCGGAAGGGAGTTCCACAGATGGGAAGAGCGCGAGAAAAGAATCTGTTATACTAGAAATGCCGGTGTTCAACAGTAAATCGGTGGGACCTAGTTGCCAATCGAGTAGCACTCTTAACTTCATGCAGTCAATGCAGTAAGGTACAAAGCTCGTCAGAGCAGTTACCATGAAAATATCGATATCCCGTGTCAGGATCGATGACATTGCATTTCTTTGAATTTTCTCAAGAATTTCGAGATGTACAGCAGGCGCATCAGACCAGATATGGCAACAGTATTCATTGCACGGATGAATGGTAGACCTATCAATGTGCAAGAGGGGTTCTGACGAGAAACCCCAAAAAACCCTGGAACAACAAGGTGACCCAACTCTCCTTGCAATAGACGTAGCAATTTATCTCTATCTATAAAAGGCAGGATGTGTGTGTGTGTTACGAATGCACGGCCGCAATTTTCGATGGATTTGCACCAAAATTTACATGCACATGCTCCAAGTTAGGAAAAAAGCCAAGACCGACTTTGCATTTCCCAACTCTCATCGATAGTGGAAATAATTGATTTTTTCATGCTTCTACGGCAGTTTTCATGTAGTTTGCGGCCATTTTGTACTGGCCAAAGTGAGAGCCAATAGCTGGCTGCCACGAATAAGCAGGAAGATTCTATTGGCCAGCGTGAGAGCCAACAGCTGACTGACAATTGGCTCATTCGCTTGCTTAAACTCAACGTTGATTCTGATTCCGCAGAACTGGGATGGATGTGAAAAAGTATTTGTTGTTAACATTCTTTTTTCATTCGGTTTTTCCAGTTACGAGTCCTTTTTTAAAGCTGATCGTTTTGTGTTCATTTTGTTTAGTTCTTTTTTCCGTAACATATTTAATGTTTAACATAGAGCTTAGAAAAAATTCGCATTGTGAGATAGGCAAGAAGTAAGACATGTAGCAACATCAGCATGGCAAAGGGCACTCGTTTAAATGCAAGGAAGGGGCAAAAATATTTGAAGTCAAGTGATAGCGATTGCTGTATGAGTCGTACGATTTTTGAATCAAGCACGGGCAACGCCGGGCCATGCTGCTAGTTCAATATAATCGCCAGTTCAAAAAACGTGAACCCCGGAAGGCGGAGAGTGTTGCCCCCTCCACCGGAGTTTACATGTAGTGATTAAATGAAAGCAGGCAAAAATTTTCAAAGGTTCTTTAAAAAATACTTAACTTCTAAAACGCTGAACAAGCACACAAACTTCTTTCTGCAGGTCCAAACTTACAGCACTTGGAATTCCCAAGCGGTCCCCCGTCTAGATACTGATCGGGCACGACGTTGCTTAACTTCGGCGGTCTTACGAGAAGCGGCGTTTCAATGAGCTGTGTTGTATTGTGACGCTAGTACGGAGACGTGTTTCTAGAGAAGGATGCTAAGGGTATCATGGATCGAGCGTATCCCCTTAGAGAGGATGCAAACAAGGAGGAAGCTTATACTTAACATCAGGAAAAGGCAGCTGTAATTTCTGGGACACATAATGAGGAAGGAGGGCCTGGAGAATCTGATACACACAAGTCGAATAGAGGAAAAGAGAGACAAGTGAAAACAATGCATGACATACCTAACTGCAGAACCTTTTACAGCTTTGAAAATGCTTTCTCTGCAATCCAAGAGTGTGATAAATTCAGATAGAGTCCTATTGCTTTGGCTTTCTTTCTTCCTCCGTGCTGGTTAATCGACCATTTTTTTTTTGCTTGCGCCGCGATCAGCAAGCTTTTTTTCTCCTTCTTGAGGACTAGGCAAAGACAATTTCCTCTCTGGTAGATATGTCTTTTGAAGAAAAACTTCAAAGACACAAGCGAACACGGTGGTAGTGGGGAAGTGTGCTGTGTCGAGGTTGGTCCCAACTCACTGAGCATGCGGAGCAGCGAGCGAATGCCAGCGCCGCCGGGAGTTACGGCTAAAATTGTCGTACACCAAAGTGGGAAGCATTCAAGCTGACAGACCCGGGGCAGTCGTGTACCGGCGCACCAATTCGCGGTCGTGGTCGTAAAGGTCGAGAAATCCTATGTTGTGTAGGTCGTAAGTCGACGACGACCTGTAGTCTACGCTAACGTTGAGATTGCACACGCACACACACACACACACACAAAAAAACCCCCAAAAAAACAAAACGGGCTTTCCGAGAACTCCCCTGGCCGACAGGATGAGGGTAATCACACACTGATATCAATTCGCGATTACTGACAACAAATATCCAAGATTATCCTTGTTCGTTTTTTTTTTTATAATAAAATCACTGGCAATATAATTATATTAAGAAGGAGGAGGAGAAGGTGAAGAAGGAGGAGAAGGAGGAGGAGGAGGTAGAGATGAAGATGAAGGAGGAGGAGGGAGGAGGAGAGAAGAAGAAGAAGAAGAAGAAGAAGAAGAAGAAGAAGAAGAAGAAGAATGAGGAGGAGCAGAAGAAGAAGAAGAAGAAGAAGAAGAAGAAGAAGAAGAAGAAGAAGAAGAAGAAACAAAAAGAAGCAAGTCTAAGATTGAGATAAAAGCCAAATTACTCCCGCATTTCAACTCATTATTTCTTTCATCTTTCTAAAATGATGTTTGGTCATTGAATTATCGATTTCGGGAAGTGGGTTGACTTAGGAACTTTTCAACACGTGGTAGTAAAACAAAACGCGCGTAAAAAAATAAAAAAAGAATAGTAGACTGCAACGAGGGGAAATAATTTAGAAATCGATTCTCATGCACGTTTTTCTTTCGGCGATGGTACAGTATGAGGCACCATATAAAAGCTATTAGAGGCTTTAAAAGTGAAAGTGAAAGTGAAATTGTAGCAGAGCCGTGAATTTTATTTTATGTGTTCATTTCCCAGAAAATCTATTCCCATTGGTAGATCCAATAATAGAGTATATATATATATATATATATATATATATATATATATATATATATATTTTTATATATATATATATATATATATATATATATATATATATATATATACACAAATATATCTATATAAAACATCTGTCTATATATCTTTATATTTTTTATATGTTTATTATTGTAATTTATATTGTTATTGTTATTTTTAATTATATTTTATTTTTTTACATACTTAACTTCTAAAAAAAAATATCTATATCCGATTGGAACAATTTGCTTTCATGACATATTCCGGTTTATTTCCGACGTAAATAATTTAAAAACTCAAATTCAGTATCAAGAATTGGCGAAATATTACAAAAGTCAACCAGGAAATGTGATAGCGGGTGTAACTGCAAAATTGTCCAAATCCTGTAACAGCAAATTTGTCCAATTACTAGATTAACCTTTGTATCTTAATTTTCCAAATGTAAGAGAAGCATCGTGATGAAATCGGTCATAAACGAACATGACATAATTAATTAATCATAGCTAAGGATCAGAAGCTCATGAAGGATTGAAATTAAGTTCAAATCTATATGTATTATTCCAGGATCATTTTCAAGGTGAATATATATATATATATATATATATATATATATATATATATATATATATATATATATATATATATATAAAATTGGCCAAATTATGTAACACCAAAAATGTCCAATTCTTAAATTAAGCTTTGTTGTATCTTAGAAATGATCAAAGATATTTTACTGGAATTCTCCGAAGTTTTTATAATACCGTTGAACTCTACAGTGAACAATAAGAATGTATTTCGCTCTAAGTAGAAATGATGATCCCTCTTGCTGTTGTGACCTCCTCGTCCATGTATAATTACTCTCTAAGCTTAACAGCAGAATCGTAATGAAATCGATCATAAACGAAAATGACATGTTCATCATTAATTGATTATAGCTAAGGATTAGAAGCTCAGGAAGTATTGGAATAAAGTTCAAATCTATCTATCTATCTATCTATCTATAATTATTTATTTTAAAATTATAACATAAATATGTTATAAAATCACTACAAAAATAGCCATTTTCTTTCAACACCTTTGGTGTCTTATCAAGTGATGATGTTGAATGTTCATTGTAGAATATATATTATAAACTAACTCTTTTAAAAATATGGTTTCTTCGCTACACAGGAATTACCATGTTTCAAAAGCCGAAGCTAAAAATTTAATTATATAATTAAATTAAAATCATTAGTTCTGTTTCATCTTCAAGCGAATTTTGGAACCAA
The DNA here is from genome assembly GCA_903632075.3 of Acanthosepion pharaonis. Taxonomy (NCBI): domain Eukaryota; kingdom Metazoa; phylum Mollusca; class Cephalopoda; order Sepiida; family Sepiidae; genus Acanthosepion; species Acanthosepion pharaonis. The sequence goes on along the minus strand of CAHIKZ030002236.1, from coordinate 512,325 downwards.
AAAATCGCTTGAAGATGAAACAGAACTAATACTTTTAATTTAATTATATTATGAGACCTCGCCGCCATTACTGTATTGCACTTATATTCATAAAGTCTAGGTACCCTAACGAAGACCTCATCCGAACGGTTACCATGGAATTATTTGTAGAAAAGGCAGAAGGAGGCAACTTTACGGCTGTGCAAAAGTGATTGAAACCGAGATGCCAGATCAGGACAAATAATATTGCTGATTTTTCTTTTGATTTTATCAAGAAGCTCTAAATATATAGCAGGGACACCAAACCGTATGTGGCAGCAACATTCAAGGCATGGATGAATGGTAGACTTATAGATATGTAAGATAAATTCTGGAGAGAAAAATTGTCTAGCACGACACAGTGAACCCACTTTCTTAGCAGCTGCCCTAGCAATAGATTCAATATAGTCTTTTATGTCAGCCGGGAATGTTAGCACGAAAAAAAAAGGCGTAACAAGTCACTTTCGAGGAGGTTAGCATCAGCCGTGCTAATAGAAGGTAGAATGCGTTCTCTCAGATGATTAACAGAAGGAAGCATAAATGTTGGAGGTGTTAAAATTATGAAGCCGTCCTTTGTTCCAGTTATGAACGGATTGAAGGTCGGTTTTAACATCAGCAGCCAATTTGGTTGTTTTTTTTAAATTTATTAGCGGCATATTAACACCTCTGTGGGTTATCGAATGCTGAAATCTAAATACGAAAATTAAAACATTATATTTAATTAATTCCAGGCATTGACATTATTTCATGATTAAATTAAAATTACTTAGATGCATTATTTAAACCAAATAATCTTTCACAATTAAACATGCAGTTACAACTTGTTTTTTTTTACAGGAAATAAATGAGTCATCATAGCAAATTTTATTTTTATTTTTATTTCTTTTTTTTACCAATGAAAGCTACGTCTTTAATTTTACTATAGAATGCGTTGTCATATTTTTAAAGCATTTCACCCCAAGCAAGGCGGGAGTGCCACTAGCACGCAAGGGGTTACAGAGAGTGGGAGCAAGAGTAAAGAGGCGCGAAAGAGGAAAGGATAAAGAGAAGGACGGGGGAATTGGATCGAGGCATCTGGAGATGTCGATTGACATTGCACTTGAATATTTGGAAATTATAGCTATCAGGGAAGTAAGTAAAAGGAAGGGAGTTCCACAGCATGGAAGTGTGAAATGTCGCTATAAATATGTGTCATATAGAAAGAAAATGAGTAACTACCAACACTGAGATTGGAGCCTGACACTCGCCAGGTGTATAAATAGTGGTGTCAGGCTACTGACTGCGGTGATTATTGAGTGGAACTATCCAGTCGAATTAGTGTGAATTTTTGGGCGTCGATGATTTTGATTTTGATTTAGGATTTACCGGACGTTAAGCCGAGCCGTTCAGTTACTAACAAAGTATTCACTGAAATGGTTAATTATCTTTGGTTGACTTTTACTTCTTTGTTCTTGTTAAGTATTTATTTGCGGTTGTAATTAAATACTGTTTTATCTTAACATTGAATTCTTGAGTTGTACTTAATTATTAACGACCACCGTATATTACAAAAATATGTACTATTGCTAAAATTCCCAACATTTCTTTGATAAACGTATATTTCTGGTAATTTCACTACAAAAATGTATCGTTGGTACATTATTTATAAAAACGCATTGCTTCTATTTTTACTACAAGAATGTATTTTTTATACTTTCAATTTTTCTTTTATATTTTATTTTAGTTTGGTGGGGTTAACTATTTGCCCATAGCTGGGACCCTAACAGGTGCTGCCATCCTGGGTGAGAGGGGACCTGGCAACAACAGCAAATTGAAAACCTCCACTCTACCGATCAGTGACCTTGCTGCCGGATGCAGTTTATCGTCATACCCAGGGCGGAGGATTAAAAAAAAAAGTTGACATAACGAAAATCTATGATAATATTGCTAATAATATTACTAATGTAATAAAAAAAAAGCGATTGAAATTAAGATGAAAGAAATAAAAGTAAAAAATAAAGAATTGTTGACAATATTTAATCTACTAATAATAAAATTCAAGATAACATTTGCTCCTGTATGTCAGATCGGTTCGATAGGGTCAACTTTTCATAGCGATGCGCTAACGATTACCGAAGATTGACATTCATGAAAAGAACACTAGTAAAAGAAAAAATAAATAAATAAAAAATAAAATAAATAATAATAATACAAATAAAAATGGGTCAGTAAGTGAAGCATCGATTTTGCATGATTGATTCTCTTTTCTTTTCTTTCCTTCTTTTTTTTTTCAATTTAATCGCTCAGTCCTAATTTGAAAGCACAAGTAATAATTAAGTCGACTTCGGTTATTCGCCCGTGTATTTAGGACGCCTTTAATAAAGATTCCATTGACGCTGAGGCGGGCTGGTAATACGTCGGTTCCGTCGAGTAAGCAGAGGCAATGGCATCTGTGTTCTACGCAAAAAGAAAGGTTTTCCCGCGTCGTCGGAACATCAGTAAAAAAAAAAAAAAAAAAAAAAAAAATCTATCTAAATAAAAGTGAAAGAAAGAAAAATAAACACATGTTCCCACGAGGTCTACGACGCAAAGACTCCCGGCGATTGATACGCTCAATCTATCATCTCGTCGATCGGTCACGTGATGAATCGGCTCACGTGTCTTGGCTGGCGAGATTACCACGTAGCCCAAAAGAATCGGCTGTATTTTTATGAGGTGAGGAGAAGGTCTTTTGCACGAAAATGTCCGTCACCAAAAGTCAAAAATGAATAATGGTTGGTAAAGTTTCATTTAATAATAATAATAATAATAATAATACTAGGACATTCAAATAGAAATCTTGAAAATGTGGCATATGGAACATCAACAATCCCTGTTGTAGTTGGAGCCCTAGGACTGGTTGGAAAAGATTGCAGTAGACTAATTGAAGGGATTCCTGGAAGTCCATGCCTCAAGGAGATACAAAAAATTGTTCTCACAAGTACAGCCCACACTTTACGAAGGGCTTTATCTATGTAATTTTTTTTTTTGTCAGTGGAAAGTGTCATGATGCCATTTCTAACCTTAGGTCCCTGGGCGGGACCCGGAAAGAAATGTGTAAACGCCAGAAATCAAAGAAAATAATAATAATAATAATAATAATAATAATAATAAAGTGAAGATAATATTATGACGAATGGAGACAGGGGCATTTTGAGTTCACGATGTATCGCCAATGTATTTGTTTTTACATTGCAAGCACTTTATTTTTTTAATTTTTTTTTTTTAATAATGTTGGTGTTTATAAAATCAAAGTTATGTCCAGTTTTGTTCCTGTGTATTATGATTAATTTTAAAGATTTGTCCCAACGTAGATCCCATTTATGCTTGGAGATAGGGGCTTTTATAGTTCAAGATCTATTAGGTTGGTGCAAAAATAATGACGTAATAATGTCGTTTTTTGACGTTAAAAATACGTCAAAAAACGACATTATTACGTCATTATTTTTGCACCAACCTAATAATTATGTTTTTTTTTTTGTTTTTTTCTAATAAGGTGTTTCTAAAATCAAAATTATGTCCAGTTTTGTTCCTGTGTGTTATGAATAATTTTAAAGATGTGTCCCAACGTAGATCCCATTTATGCTTGGAGACAGGAGATAATATAACTTGATTTTTCTTGGCTTTAAATTTTAGACCCTGACGAAGTCTTTGCAAAGCAAACATCTAAATAATTCCATTGCTAAAAAAAAAAAAAAAATACAGACAAAGAATTAATAGATATTCCTGGCGCTCTACTATCGACATTATCGGCATTGTTCCCGCCTGAGGACTAACTTGACTTATTTCCCGCCACTTATTACGATCTTGAGCAATAATATCGGCTCTCTGAGCGTAGGATTCTGTTAACCCTCCAGCACTGTTTTGGCTGTCCTTTCATCGCCGATCGGATCCAGAATTTTAAACCAGTGGTGATAAACGAAAGTTCCTTCAGGGTGGCCCCGGGGCCTTGAGAGTCTGTTGAGACTTAAACACAGCCCAGGCGCCAAGTGGTACTCGAACATACGATCCATCTATAAAGATGCTGCAAATATGTACCTGAAGCCTCCTGCTATCGTCCACCTACTTTCAACGCCTCGAAAACCCAAACTGCCGATGTTCCATCGTCACCGAGCGGGCCCTGAATTTTCGCCTCTCGCGATGAACGGGTGTCCTCTCGAGAGAGGCCCCATGCCTTGGGCGCCTCCTTGGGACTCAGCCCAGGACCTGAAGTGGAGCGCGTACATACGATCCATCAGTAAAGATGCTGGAAAAAAGGTCGGTACCCTGTGACCGCTCCAGTAGGTAACTGACTCCTCCCCCTATCTTCTTACCTGTTTACTGCCATTTGTTCTCTTATGCCGTCGAAGAGTTCTGACGTATTCGTTTCATCTCCGAAGGACGGGACATTAATTAATATCACTTGGATTCTATCGATCTTAGTGGGGAGCCTTTTGTCCTGTTAATTCTCTTATTGTTTTTGATGCATATCTGCATTCTGTGATACTAATTCCTTCTATTCCTGTAGATTTTTCGTTGAGTCATTCCCTTTTAGCTTGCCTGCATTTGTTCCTAATTTCTTTGTGCAGAGTTCTATATTCTGTGCTGTACACAGGCATTGTTTGTTGTCTACTTTTTATCATGTCGAGAAATTCATACGTCTTCCATATTTATTTCTTTGTCTGTTTTTCTTTGGCGGTGATCTCGATTGCTGGTGTTACTAAAGCTTCTCTTAATGCGTCCCACGTCGAATTTCCATTCTCATTTCTTCCCATTGTAGCTGCTTTTAACATTGTCCATATATTTCTCCTTCACGTTCAGGAGTCTGTCTTATTGCATTTCGAGTGTTGATGTCACCCTTTGCAGTAGTCAGTAGTTCACTACCGACTGTTCGGTTGAACTCTCTTCCTACGGACGGGAGGAACCCGAAGGAGGCTACGCCGAAGGGTGGAATCTCCTTCGGGGAGGTAAAACCGGCCCTGAACCCGTTTATACGGGTTCAATGGGCATATTTTTGGCCTAGCCCACGGGCTCGGAATGCCCACGGGCTCGGAATGCCCACGGGCTCGGAATGCCCACGTTTAAAAAGGCCTTGTGCCACATGACACCCTCGTGGGGGTGGGTGACTGAATATCGTCACCCTTTGCAATTTCTGTATTTTCATTCTGTTGGGTTGATGTATAATTATCCGGCGTTTTTGTAGGCGAGTTATTTGTTTATAAAAATTGCTGTTTTTTTAATAAAAATATTATTTCATTTTTAGGCTATAAAAATGCGCTTCCATCATCATACTCATATTCGTCATATTATTTGTTAAGGGGTCCACCCCTTTTTTATACAAGTGGACTCGCCCAGTGTGTACTTGTACTGCTGCCAATGAATACCCGGAAGTGAGAAAGTGAGGTAGTGAGAGTGTTGAGGTAACCGCTTTGTAGGAGTCACAGTTGCGAGCACGTAGACTCAGAAGGAAGTCCTAATTCGATACTGAATTTCCCAGACTGTATATATATATATTATTATTGCTACTAACCGCATTTCTGGATCTACTAACCGTATTACCAATTGTATTATTACGTCAATACATTTATTTGCTATATTTCATTCCTGCGTTTGTCATTCATTTTGAGACCGGATTTCATCCCGGAATCCACATCATTATGTTTACCGCTTCGAAGAAGGATGGAAAACAGCGCGATCCCATCAAGCTTTTTGGTGAAGGATCAGCCAGCGAAGGTCGATGCAGGGAATAGTTTTTCCGTTTTAAATCTGGCGACACTAGCTTGGAAGAGAAGCCAGGAGGAGGTGGGCCATCGGATTTCGAAGACCAGGCAGCCGTGGAAGAGGACGAAAGCTTGACAACTCGAATGATGGCCGAAGACTTCAATGTGGACCATTCAACCATCGTTTATCGTCTCAAATAGCTAAAAAAAAAAAAAAAAAACAGGCTATGGAAGTTGGCTGGATGGGTCCCTCGCGAAATCTCCTACAACAATAAAAGCCGAACGTGTCCGAATTTTCACTGATTTGCTCCAACGAAATGAGCAAGCCGACAGAAGCCGAGATGCCAGATCTTTATTGCTTGGGCGGAAGTGATTTAAATGAAAATCTCAGTGTATACAGTTGTGAGCTTCCATTAAACTGGTTAGGCCTCATACCCCGAACTGAGTTAATAACCATTGAGTTACCTGATTTTACACGATTTAAATGCAAATCTGAATTCGCATATTTTTTTCTTACCCACAATAAGTAATACATACACTAATGTGCAAATTAATACCTAGATACATACACACATATACACACACACAAATATATATATATATATATATATATAGTGTTTAGACCCACTGGAGTGACATCCTGGGTCTAAAATTGATTCTATATTTGAAAGAAAGGAAACTAAAGCAGTTGTTTCTATTAATTTGCACAACGGTGGACATTGTTTTTGTGGTAGTCTTTTATCTCAGTCACTTATGTGCGATGCGAGATACACGCTTAGGCGATCATGTATTTTTCAATACATGACTGACGAGGTGATTTTTTTCCCGCGGTAGGTTGCCATTTTTTTGTGATAGAAAAAGGCTATAGAGCCCGGTCTGTTTTGCTATTTACCCGTAGCTGTGAGGAGAAGAGGATTAATACATTTCCCAAGGGTATTAGCACGTAAGTGAATGTAAGGGATTCGACTGGAATTCGAACTCGGCTCTCCGATTTCTCGATCCGAGTCGCTATCGATTACTCCACCGTGCCTCCCCTTACCAGAAACCTATCCTTCTTATTATCCTTCTTATTCTTATTACTACCCTCCAGAGATTTTGACTTCAGATATGTCCTTCTCCTGGATCAGTTGCCATCCAAGGTTATAGAACCCAGTCTGCCCTGCTATTTACCCATAGCTTGTGGGGAGAAGAAGAGGATTCATATCTTTCCCAAGGTTATTAGCGCGTAAGTAAATGTAATGGATTCTACTAGAATTCGAACTCGGTTCTCCGATTCTTCAATCCGTGCCAACCTTATCTACGTTGATTAAAATGTTCTTTTCTGGTTCATTGTTTTGGCTAAGGAAGGAAAAACGGTTGAAAAGCATTGTCCGAAATCAGCTTCATTTGAGTTATTTCGTATTTTTAAACAACCATTTGTAGGTTGGAGAAAGAATGTGCGCTTTTCGGAGAAGGGGTACATATTCGAATTGCGGATAAGAATGCTGAAAGGTTTCATTAGATATCTTCCGGATGGCAGAGATCCATCCCGTCACCAAAAGTTTTGGTAAAGTGAGTCGAATTCAAGACTCGTATTTTGATGAAGACACAGAAGCCAGTCCAACCCTTGTGGGAAAATTGGCCATATATATTTTTCAAGACAGTCAGAGACGAGAATAAGATTAATGAAATTCTATCGCAACCCAGTTTCTGCTTAAGTTCTTTCTTTCTTTCTTTCTTTATATCTATCTATCTATCTATCTATCTATCTATCTATCTATCTATCTATCTATCTCATTCTCATTCTGGTCACTGTTTCTTTACTTCGTTCTTTCTTTCTCAATCTGTTCATATCTATCTATCTATCTATCTATCTATCTATCTATCTATCTATCTCATTGTGTTCATATCTATCTATCTATCTATCTATCTATCTATCTCTTATTCTGGTCACTGTTTCTTTATTTCTTTCTTTCTTTCTGTCTTTCTTTCTCAATCTGTTCATATCTATCTATCTATTTATATCACTCTTTATATCTATCTATCTATCTATCTATCTATCTATTTTTTCCTTTCTTTCTCATGCTGGTTACTAGTTTTATCAATTTATGCATTTCTTCCTTTCTTCCTCAGTCTATTGATATATATCTATGGACACACACACACACACACAAAAACACACACACACATGCACACACATACATACACACACACACAAACATGCAAATAGTGGTAACGTAAATGATCGATGGACATAGGAGTGGATTCTGAAAAGTTCTCAGTCACACCTAATTCCAAAAATTTGACCAAGCAATTAAAATTGCCTTTGAAATCACTTCTTGATCGGACTGAGAACTTATCGGCATCAGCATGACCACCACCACCGTCACTATCATTATCATCATCACTATTACCACCACCAGCATCATCACCCCATAACCACCACCACCACTATCATTATCATGATCACTATTACCACCACCATCATCATCACCACCACCACTATCATTATCATCATCACTATTACCACCACCATCATCATCACCCCCACCACCACCACATTATCATCATTATCATGATCATCATCATTACCACCACCATCATCATCATCCCCCATAACCACCACCACCACTATCATTATCATCATCACTATTACCACCACCATCATCATCACCACCACCACTATCATTATCATCATCACTATCATCATCACCAGCACCACCACTATCATTATCATCATCACTATTACCACCACCATCATCATCACCCCCACCACCACCACACATCATCACCATCATCATCATCATCACTATTACCATCCTACATCACCATCATCACCCCCACCACCACCACTATCATTATCACATCACTATTACACCATCATCATCACCCCATCCACCACCACCACCACCACTATCATTATCATCATCACTATCATCATCACCTCACCACCACCGTTACTATCCATCATCATCACCCCCACCACCACCGTCACTATCATTATCATCATCACACCCCCACCACCACCGTATTACCACTACCATCATCATCACCCCACCACCACTATCATTATCATCATCACTATTACCACCACCATCATCATCACCCCCACCACCGTCACTATCATTATCATCATCACTATTACCACCACCATCATCATCACCCTCACCACCACCACCACTATCATTATCATCATCACTATTACCACCACCATCATCATCACCCCCACCACCATCCCCACCATCATCACCACTACCACCATCACCAACACTACTACCACAACCGCCATCATCATTATCACCATTACCACCATTATCATCATCACCACCACCACTAGCAACACCGCCATCATCATCAACATCATTACCACCACCATCACCACCACCATCATCAACATCATTATCTGTACGAATACCGTATAAATTCAAGCAGACCTGGCAAGGGGCTCTCCATTCTCCATTTCAAACTTCCTCCAAATTCTGGGCTCGCCTTGGCCATCCACTCGTCGGTGTGCATGTAAATAGCTGGAACCTCGTTTCCGACTATAACAATTTGCGTGGGGGGGGGGGCTGCTAGCAAATCCCTGTTGAAGACGCCTGCTCAGGCAAATTTATGCCTGCTCATCACCGACCGAGTGAAACTTTGGTTTCTATTTCGACTATGCTAAATTGCTCTAAGTCACAGTTTCTGGTGTGATCAACAGTCGAACAATGTAGGTAGGCTGAAACCCTGTATATATATATATATATATATATAATTAATTTATCGAGTCTGATAGAAACCTCAACAAAAATGCAGAAAGCAGATTGATTGCAAATAATTATCAAATCTTCCTAATAATTTCTATCTGTGTATATCATTGCTTGAACCGGTTTCTAGTGCTCTAGAGTGAGCGGCTTGGTGAGAGTAGTCGTGGCTCCAGTGGGCACAGTCCTATGGTTACAGAGAACTCAGTAAGAGTTCCACCACGGAATATGTGAGCGAGCAGCGCTATATTGAGTCTGATTTGCAATCTTTTCGTCACCGAGGCCCATTGGAACAGTTGGTATGACGTTTGTTTGACAAACTAACTGTCAGGGTTTCAATTCTCGGTAGTGGATGCGCACTGCTGATGAGTCCCAAATATCGGACGAAACGGCTGTCCAGTGCTTTCTGCATTCTGTTGAGATTTCTATCAGACTCGATGATTTAATTATATATATATATATATATATATATGTAGTGTAGGCCTGACAATTAATTGGTTAATCAGGGTAAACCCACAAGACTCATTTACATATTGATTTGTCGTTATCTGCTTTTGAAATTTAAAAAAAAAATCGTCTGAGGAGTCACAATTTGAGTGCTGAAACATGAAAGCTATTGTATAGCGATTTTAAAAATGTTTTTATTTTAATCTCATAAAATAAATACTATTAAGCTATACTCAGTATTAAGCCCTTTTTATATTATGTCCATTTATTTTAGTTATCACCCTTGGACTTCTTTCAAGTCCAAGGATGATAATTAAAATAAATGTACATTTGTGTCTAACTCCTTTCGCCACAAATGTACACGAATAACAAATGTAACCAACTCTACATGGCAGCACAGCGCCATCTGCCGTAAACCTTCTTTAAACTTAATAACTTAAACGTTGAAGACAGACTAACAAAAATGTACACGAGTGACAAATGTAACCTAGTCTACATGACAATACATCGCCATCTACCGTAAACTTTCTTTAAACTTAATAACTTAAATGTTGAAGACAGACTAACAAAAATGTACACGAGTGACAAATGTAACCTAGTCTACATGACAATACATCGCCATCTACCGTAAACTTTCTTTCAACTTAATAACTTAAATGTTGAAGACAGACTAACAAAAATGTACACGAGTGACAAATGTAACCTAGTCTACATGACAATACAGCGCCATCTACCGTAAACTTTCTTTCAACTTAATAACTGAGAAACGAAGGATTTGCAGGCATATATTTATATGCACTTTTGTCCTTGTTTAGCGCGAGGAACCCACCTACAAACATTGTAAAAGTATTATTTGATACAATGTGTAAGTAAAATGGTAGACAAATGCATAGATAAAATGTAACTTGTTCCATTCAGATATCATAGGTTTTTAATAATATTACTATTCTCTTTAAAAAAAAACAAAAAAACGATAAAGCCTTCAACTCCGTTGAAACTTGGGAGCTTCAAGGTATCGTGACTTAACACGTTAAGAATAACTGATCTAAGAGAAAGTCGCTCTATCAGAAAAAAAAACAACCTTAGCTGTTACTTAAGTCCAGTGTTGCGTTACACGCCGTCTCCGGATTCTCGTTGTCTGTCGGCAAATCCTCAGTAGGGAACCCAACGCTGCATCACCAGACTTTTGTACGACTCGACCTTCTTCAGGGGATATACGCTTGAATTTCGAGCAGAACCTTTTATTTAGTCCACGGAGTAGATTGTTCTAGTTAAATATATTAGCTATTCTATTCTACTGATGTAAGATGGGGACACACAGACAAATTTAGGATCATGTGAATTTACAGAAGATTATTCATTGACATTATCTATAGTGTTCGGATTGTCGTTCTCATTGTTACTGTCAGGTTCATGACGTTTCGACCGTTCTACGCTCCGGTTTTCTTCAGGTGATAGACGTTGGAATTTCGAAGAGAACCCTTTTATTTAGTCCACGTTTAAATCCAATCTAAGCTTTCGGCTTACATAAGCCATTATCGAAGATGACAATTTCAACATATCAAACAACACACGGACGAAGCAACAACGATAGTCCGTCCTCGTTGCATGAAAAATTTCAAAGCAACGACAAACTCGTATATACGAGAGGCGGAAGCGAAAATCGCATCGCAGCTCGTGACGTCACACATGACCACGCGAGAGGGAGAAACGAGAAGTATTAAGTATGGGAAGCCGTTGGTATAAACCAATGGCTTCTGTTATCAATTATAGACATTTAAGAATATTGTGGAGACTTCGTAGTTTATTTTGTTTGGGTTACGTTTCCACTGTTTTATTTATATAACTTCAAGAATATTTAGTTTTTGTTTATTGATTTCAAGTTTCAAGCCCAATTGAGTACGTGGGCAGGCATGTTGTTTTAACTCAATTCCGGAAAATCCTCGTTGACAATATATATATATATATATATATATATATATATCTCGGTTAATTCGCTTTACTAACTCAATTTTCTAAGTTTTTGTTTACCTCTGCTGTAGCCAGGTATTGAACCCACAACCCGTTGGGTTAAGTCACTTTTTGGATTACTCAGCCAAGGTTTTTTATCCACTGGCCAACGACAGATAGTTTTGCTCGTCTTTCTTTTGAATCGCTTTATTGTGGCGGGGATGTAGTGGGCAATGTTTCAAGGAGGAAGCGTGAGAGAGAAAGAGAGAGAGAGAGAGAGAAAGAGAAGGAGAAGGAGAGATTGAGGGAGAGGGAGAGAGAGAAAGAGAGGGGAAAGAAAGGGAGAAGGAGAGAGAGGGAGAGGGAGAGAGGGAAAGAGAGGGGAGAGAGAGGGAGAAGGAGAGAGGGAGAGAGAGAAAGAGAGGGGAGATAGAGAGGGAAAGAGAAAAAATTGGAGTGAGGGGGAGAGAGAGAAAGAGAGGAGAGAGAGAAGAAGAGAGGGAGAGGGAGAGAGGGACAAAGAAAGAGATGCGAGAGAGAGAAAGAGAGGAGAGAGAGAGGGAGCGGGGGAAAAGGAGGGGTGGGAGAGAGGTGGAGAGAGAGAGAGAGACGGACAGAGGGAAAGATAGGGAAGAGAGAGGTAGGAGGAATGTCAAAAGGTCGACTAGTTATATTAGGCGAAGACTAGGTCAGAGTTCGAACTCATCGAATTCGCCCCTTTATTTTTCTTTCATTTTCTCTCCAACTATATGCCAATATTTCGACAAAGAAAACCCATCACTTTCAGGATTCCACACCCACAGAGTTCCTCCCCCCACTTCAATTAGTTCGGCACGGAAACTTACTATAATTATCATTTTACCAAATTATTTATTTTTCTCTCCGGCTTACACTTTAACAAATGGGATAACCAGAGTGGTATGCCAGTAACAAGACCTGTAAAAATTTCTCCAATGTAACAGATTCCATATTCTCACTATCTACAGGCTGGTCCGAATGTCTTGTCACCCCCTTCCTCGCTCCAAACTGAAGCAGTTCGTCTTAGCCATCTGAAATAGAACATTATATTATGTAGCAGTGTTTCGGACAACTCTTCACATTGTTCGGACTGTTGTCTTCATCTCTATTGCCATATTCACGACGTTTCGGATGTTGTACGCTCCTACCTACTTCGGGTGATATACGTTGAAATTTCAACTCGAACTCTTTATTTACTCCCCGCTGGTAGATTGTTCTAATTCCACGTGTCATGCCCCTTTTTTTTCTTTTTTTTTTTTTATAGATATCTCAGTTTCAGTTAATTTCGTTTCCTCCACTTTCCAAGTTTTTGTTCCTTCTGCCGTGGCCAGGTATTGAACTCCAAATTCTTTGCGCCAAGTCGCTTTTTGGATTTACTCAAACAAAGATTTTATAGCCTGGGCTTTATAAATAGTTACAACAGCTCATCTCAGTAAGAGAGAGAGAGAGAGAGAGAGAGAGAGAAAGAGTTCATATCGTCCGAAAATGGTGACCAAATATTTCCCAAAATGCCTTATTTCACGGAAAGAACTCCGATGGTCGCACACTCGTTTACTTAGTCAATTATTAACGGAATAAATGTGGAATCCCCATTTTGACAGGTATTTAAAGTCTTGATGTTGTTAGGCAAGCGTTATGCTCAAAGTTCGTCCAATTAAATTATTGCTTTCAAACGCTGTCAGCATAAAAATATGGCTTCTGCGCAAATAAGATGGTGGCTATTCACAAGATGGCGTTAGTAAAAAGATGGCTGCCTATCTGTTGGAGAAATAATAGGTCAACTCGAGAAGTTAAAACTAAAAGGTTCCGGGATGTGTAGTGAGTGTACGAACCTCATGACACTATCTTTTTTCAAAGCTAACAAAAAGCAAACCAAATAAATAAGGCAAATAATAATAATAATAATAATAATGGTAGTAGTAATAGTAAATAAAAAATGTAAGATATATTGTCAAGGTTATTTTCAGAGTCTGCTATCTCGGAGAGAAAATGAAATGAAGACATGTCTTCGGACGCAATTCGACAGGGCCCGAATCGACCCCTATTTCTACGCTTGCTGAATTCTGTTAGAAGGTCACTTATTATATAGGGATGATCGAATCAACTGCGCCTATTATTGTATTAACGTCTTTTATTAGGCTTCGCTGCAGGCATTGGCTCAAAGGTGTGTGTGTGTCTGATTCGCCGGCAATGAAATCGAGTTAGGGACGCTTACAGGTTCACTAAACATATGATCTTCATCTTTATTTCACTTACAGTAAACAAAGAAACAAAGGAACGAATGAACAAACAAATAATTGAACAAAAGAAGCAAGCAAGCAAGAAAACAAATAGATATACAAGTAGATATAAATAGTATATTTTAGTTTGTCTATGCGAAAAAATACGCTCATTTTGTGTGAGGTTGTTTTCTTTTGAGCAGAGACAAAACAATAAAGAGGTAGAGAGAGAAATTGAGAGAAATAGATAGAGAGAGAGAAAAATAGTGAAATAAAGAGAGAGAGAGACAGATATATATATATATATAGAGAGAGAGAGAAAGAAATAGCGACATGGAGAGAGAGAGAGAGAGAAAGAAGGACACAGAGAGATAGAGATAGAGAGAGAGAGAGAAAGAAAGGAAATAGCGACATGGTGAGAGATATATATAGAAAGAGAAACAAAAAGCGGGAAAAAGAAGGGAGAGAGAGAGAGAGAGAAAACTTGACAGAGGGAAGGAAAGAAAGAGAAATAAACAAAGAAGCAGAGAGAGGAGAGAGAAAACGAGACAGTGAGACATAGTGAGGGAGAGAGAAAAGAGAAGAAGAAGAAGAAGAAGAAGAAGAAGAAGAAGAAGAAGAAGGCTCGATCGGTTAAAGCACGTCAGGCTTTTAAATGACGGTTTAGTATAGGTTACAGGTTCGATACATGTCGAAGGACGAAGATTTCTCGGACATTCAGGGCGGTAAATGTTATTAATACTGTTTATTATATAACAGAGCATTTACTTAAATATTTGTATCTATAAAAGAATGTATAAACATAGAAATGTCTTAATATATATATATATATATATATATATATATATATATATATATATATATATATGTTTGAAAGAATACTTTTTTCAATCTAGCCGAATTTATCTGCATTGTTTTCCTTTTTTTCTCCCATCACCTTTGACCCCGCCTTTCCTAAACTGTGACAATATAAAATCTACCAAGAATGGCGATATATTAGAAGAGCCTGGACGCAAATTTATATCATGTCGTCTGGTTTCTTTCTTTTTTTTTTTTTATTCAAACCCCGGACCGAAATAATCGATTTTTTTCATGCTTCTACGGCAGTTTTCATGTAGTTTGCGGCCATTTTCTACTGGCCAGAGTTAGAGCCTATAGCTGGATGCCACGAATAGGCAGGAAGAAACGAGAAAATGTTTTTCGGCAATTTTTTTCGTTAAATTCCTACTTGTATATATAAAGATTCTTTCTAATATTTATGCTCTTTAAATTTACAAATCTATTTCAGCCAACGCTAAGTTACTTGGTCTTATTCAAACCCGGACTGTCTACCGACCGGGGTTGACTAAGACCAACGTACTTAGCGTTGGCTGAAATAGATTTATACCCACCTTTATTAGTAAGAAGTATCTCTATAAAAGGCAGGATGTGTGTGTGTGTGTGTGTGTGTGTGTGTGTAACGAGTGCAAGGCCGCAATTTTCGACAGATTTGCACCAAAATTTACATGCACATGCTCCAAATTAGTGGGAAGGCCAAGACCGACTCTGCATTTCACAACTCCCATCGATAGTGGAAATAATCGATTTTTTCATGCTTCTACGGCAGTTTTCATGTAGTTTGCAGCCATTTTCTACTGACCTGAGTGAGAGCCTATAGCTGGCTGCCACGAATAGGCAGGAAGATTTTATTGGCCAGCGTGAGAGCCAACAGCTGACTGACACGAATGTTAACTAGCATGTTAACTAGCATGCTAGCATGCAAAAAAAATCGATAGCTGCATTCGTCACAAGTGGGAAAAATTTAAATCTGCATGGCACTTTACTCCAATTGGTTCATTCGCTTGCTTAAACTCAACGTTGATTCTGATTCTGCAGAACTGGGTTGGGTGTGAAAAAGTATTTGTTGTTAACATTCTTTTTTCATTCGGTTTTTCCAGTTACGAGTCCTTTTTTAAAGCTGATCGTTTTGTGTTCATTTTCTTTAGTTCTTTTTTCGTAACAGATGTTTAGTATAGAGCTTAGAAAAAATTCGCAGTGTGAGATAGGCAAGAAGTAAGGCATGTAGCAACATCAGCACGGCAAAGGGCACTCCTTTAAAGGCAAGGAAGGGGCAAAATTATTTTAAGTCAAGTGATAGCGATTGCTGTATGAGTCGGGCCATGCTGCTAGTATATATATATATATGTTCGAGACTAATTGTTCCCATTTTATATTTTTAACTTCGTGCATGAGCTTTGTATTTTTTTTTATTTGGTCGACTGCACATTACAGTGGGGTCAGTTGGGCATCGACTGCTTGAGAAAGAGCACCATATCGCAATTCAGTCCGCCAGAAATTTGGAAACGGCATACTGTACTTCGCGCCGGAATCTCCAATATGTACATTTCAGAATGTTTGGATGCCAATCGGAGGACAGTGTCAAGAACTCTGAAAGAGTTGCGTGAGTCTGATGGTGATTACGAAGGAATAATTACTGTGATCGTTCTGATAAGAAAAGAACTCTTGAATTTGTTGGCGAGGGCCTCAGATTGAACACGGAGACCTACATCAACTGCCTTGAGGCGGAAGTGCTGCCCGAGGTCAAGAGGGTGGCTGCTGGAAGACCCTATATCTGGCAACAGGATTCTGCACTATGCCACACAAGTAGAAGAACCCAGTCATGGCTGTCAGACACTTTCTGCTACAACTTCACCCTCGAAATCTGGCCACCTAACTCCCCAGACTGTTGATTATTATGTGTGGAGCGCAGTTGGGAGACAGGCCAACAAAAACTCCTTGTGACACGAAAAATGAACTGAAGGCAAGAATTATGACCAGCATTAATGAACTTAAAAAAGGAGGCCGTTCAGAAGAGTTGCAGAAGATTCCGAAGTAGTCTGAAATCTGTGGTTGAAGCCAATGGCGACTTTATTGAATAAATTTACTGTTTTCGGGATTCAATATATTTTTGTGTAATTTTGTTAAATATATCTGTTGAAATGAGATGTCGATGTTATTTTCATTTTTGCATTATTTAGACAAGTTATTCATTGCACACTGTAAACAGAAACACACACACACACACGAAAACACACACACACACACACACACGAACACACACACATATATGTATATTCTATGAAGTAATGTCTTTTGAAGAACAGAGCGATCCGTATATGTATTTAAATAGATTTCAAAGAAGAATCCAAGTCTTTTAATATCATTGCATTAACAATTCTCTCCATGAGACTA
>CAHIKZ030002236.1:490000-492500 GCA_903632075.3 Acanthosepion pharaonis | reverse complement strand
TTCATCCGACTAATATATATATATATATATATATATTTACCGTATTAAGCTCTTTACGTTTTCGTAGTCTTTATACTCGATAACAGTAGGTGTTTTTTTTTTTCTTTAGACTAAGAACTTAAGACATTTCAGTTGATTTTTTTCGCCAATGTTCTGATGTTTTTAGTTCTTCCTATTTTTACTTCCTATTTCCTCAGCTACCAATTTGCCCTCAGGTGTCTACAAGTTGAGTCATCCGAGGATTTTCAAGCGAGTAATACTCTTATAATATATATATATATATATATATATATATATATATATATATATGTATGTATAAGGCGCAGGTATGCAGAAAATAGAAAAGAAAAACGTTGGGTATAAATCCGGAGTTCCTTAGTATTTTGTTTTTATTTATATATATAAAAGTAATGTTTATATATATGTATAAAATAATAATTATATATATATATATATATATATATATATATATATATATATATATATATATATAATATATTTTATATATATATATATATATATATATATATATATATATATGTATGTATATTATAAATTAATTGATTTAAAATATGTTTTTTTTCGCTAGTTTAAACAGCACACAGTTCTAACTATATCAAAAATGGAAGCTAAAAGCCCTGAATTTAATTTTGTAATTAAATTAAAGCCATTAGTTCCATTTCATCTATTAAAAAATATATATATATATATATATATATATATATATATATATATATATATATATATATGAGGAAATATAGTCTTAAGGTGTGCTATATTTATGGGATAAAGTGCTCAATATCAGAGATAGAGCGTGTAATATAAAAGTGAATATTGAAGTCAACACTTTGAGGCGAAAGGTTGTTTCATGCTAGATGCAATCATCAGGCCTCACGATTGCATATAGCATGAAACACACTGTCGCCTCTAAGTGTTGACTTTATGTTCACTTTTATATATATATATATATATATATATATATATATATGTTTTAATGGATGTCAGTTATCAGTTATCTCCTGTTAATTCCCTCTCCAAGCCTTAACAGGACATATGGCACAGTGAATAAAGGCGTTGATTAGATCCAGTGACAGGACCCAAACTGTGTGAGTTCAATACTTGGTGAAGGTAGTAGGGATTTAACAGGAGATAACTGATAACTGACATCCATTAAAAATATGGCATGTAGAACTAGAACAGTCTACCCCAGCCAGCGAAATAAAGGGTTCAGTTCGACATTCCAACCACCTGAAGAAGTCCGGAGCATACAACGGCAGAAACGTTCTAATAAATATTGCACCAAAGAATAATGTAAATAGTGTGCATAATACCTCATCTCAGAAATATATATATATATATGAACATTTTACTTTATATATATATATATATTTGTTACTTGTATTTGAGTAGTATTTTATTTTCGTCTACTTTCCTGATTATTCGAGAGATTTTATAAGAAATGCTCTCCAGTAGGATTCGAACCCGCGTTCCCCTATACGATTTGAAAATCGGAGTGGTAAGTTTTAATTCCAGTTGTCTTCGTTATATTCACGTGCGTGTCAATACCTTCGAGAAATGTATGAAATCGCTACTTCTTTCCATCCCAAGCTATGGGTTAAATAGTATTATTCCCCCTCCCGCCAAAAAAAAAAAAAAAAAAAAAAAAAAAATTCTTACAATCTAAAAAGTTATTTTCTGGCCTTTAAATAACGTGAAAATATGTTGGTAAGACGTAAAAATGTATGAAAAATATATGAAATCGCCATTTCTTTCCAACTCAAGCTATGGGTTAAATAGTATTGTTCCCCCTCCTTCCAAAAAAAAAAAAATTCTTACAACCTAAAAAGATATTTTCTGGCCTTTAAATAACGTGAAAATATGTTAGTAAGCCGTAAAAATGTATGAAAAATATATGAAATCGCCACTTCTTTCCATCCCAAGCTATGGGTTAAATAGTATTATTCCCCCTCCCTCCAAAAAAAAAAAAATTCTTACAATCTAAAAAGATATTTTCTGTCCTTTAAATAACCTGAAAATATGTTGGTAAGCCGTAAAAATGTATGAAAAATGTATGAAATCGCCACTTCTTTCCATTCCAAGCTATGGGTTAAATAGTATTATTCCCCCTCCATCCAAAAAAATAAATTCTTAGAATCTAAAAAGATATTTTCTGGCCTTTAAATAACCTGAAAATATGTTGGTAAGCCGTAAAAAAAAATACAATCAATCGAAATTCTACGTAGGTAATATTCAATCGGCCGGGAAGTTTGGTGGCATGTTAATTGTTCAGTCCCTGGGGTGGTAGATTCAGACTAAGTGGAAGAGTGAAGAAGAGGACAAAACCCTTGAAATGAAGAGCGGAATGAGAAACATCCACTCTTATAAGTTATGTGAAGGGTTCGAGGTCGGCTGAAGATTTACCCGGATCGACAGACACCTAAAGAAGGCCGGTGAGCACAGCGGTAGAAACACTATAAAAAAATTAATAGAATCCGCGAGA
>CAHIKZ030002236.1:460000-482500 GCA_903632075.3 Acanthosepion pharaonis | reverse complement strand
AGTCTTCCTAAAGACGAAAGTGAAAAACTTGTCACTTACGCAAGTGATGGATAGAGTTCAATAAGGTGAGAAATAAGTCGGTTTCAGCCTCAATATTAAAGAGGCAAAAAGTATCACCCACATAACGATGATACATAAGAGGACGATCAATACAAGAAAATAAAGATGCCTCGTGAAAGCCGACAAAAATATTAGCTAGTCCAGGACCCAAAGTTGAACCCATCGCAGGACCCAAAGGTGAACCCATCGCAGGACCCAAAGGTAAACCCATCGCTACACCGCCAATCCGCCGATAAATAATATTATCGAAACTAAATTCAACAGGCGATGTGGCGAGATCAACAAATACACTCTCACGAAAATCCGGTGGAGACAAAGAGGTAAGCTGCAACATATCACAACAAATCTCAATTGTCTCAAATAAGGGAACACAGGTAAACAAGGAGCAAATATCAAAAGAACACATGAACCCACCATTGGAAGAGGAACTACGTATAGTTTCAGCAAAGGAGAAGGAATCTTTAATACAATAAATGCGACCAAACAGGTTGTAGCACTGTCGAGAGCCATCTAGCGACTTTATTCTGGGAGGACCCATTCATGGATAAGATGGGTCGTGATGAGACACCATCCTTATGGATTTTAGGTAGCCCATGCAATCAAGGGCGAATAGATCCAGTAGGCCTAATCAACTCAGAAATTTCCGAAGAATGTAAACCACTCTTGACCCAGTTTAACAATTGCCTTTGGAACTTAGCTTCAGTAGAAGCAGTGCAATCGTGGGTCTCAAATGGACCTAATTTTAAGAATTTAGATGCATCATCGAGTATGTTACACATCTTTAAGACGTAATCTGAATAGTCCAGTAAAACAACACCAGCACCTTTATCAGGTTTAGTAATAACCAGGGTATAGTTATTTTTTAAAACCTTTAATTACCTGGCGGTGCTGTTCTGTTTACACACACACACACACACACACACACACACACACACACACACACACACACACACACACACACACACACACACACATATATATATATGTATGTATATATATATATATATATATACCAAAGTATATAATTGGTATACACGGAATGAATTCCAATAACCAACGATATCAATAATTGAATAAACATATATATTTTTTCTTTTATTAATAATTTTGTAGTTTTTAAACTTAATAGTGATTAAATTTGGTTTTTAAAAATTGCCAGTTTTTAATTTTAATATTAAATTTTATCATGTAAATTTATAATTATTAGTTAGTATAAATTATTTTTAATATTACACGTATTTAAAGATATGAATAGCTATTAGAGCAGGATTTCGTTGTCAAGCTTTTGAATCTTTCTATACTTCGTTTTTTGATTGGTTATTCTAGCTTTTATAACAATGTTTCAGTGTAGGATCGTTAATTAATCTGAAACTTTTAAAACCATTTATTTTCTTTTCAACATCATCACTTGATAAGACACAGAGTGTGTTGAAACAAAATGGCTATTTTTGTAGTGATTTTATAACATACTTATGTTATAATTTTTTTTTTATAAAAATAATTATATATATATATATATATATATATATATATATATATATGTAAACATATACGAACAAAGAAACCCCAACTAATTACTCCATGCAAATGGCCATTTTGTCCTCGAAAAACCATTTCTCTGGACTTGTCAATGCAAATACATTTGTTAAAAAAAAAAAAAAAAAAAAAAAAAAAAAGATTACATACATACTGTAACTCACTTATATGCTCTATAATAAAAATTATATTCATCTCTCTTTTGTAGATCAGTTTTAATATTTTATATTGATAAGATCTGCTTGGATTACTTACCCATGGATTCTTTTTTTATTTGTATGCATATATATATATATATATATATATATATATATATATATATATATATATATATGTGTGTTTATGTGTGTGTGTGTATATACTGATTCCATGTAAATTGGGAAGCATTTTTATGTACGTATGTGTGCATGTATGTGTGTGTATGTACTGATTCCTTGTAATGGGACGGTATGTGTGTGCGTGTGTGTTTGTGACTTTGTGTATGTGTGTGTGTATGTATGTGTGTGTGGGTGTACAGATGTGTTCCTTGTAGTGAGATAGTGTGTATGTATGGAGAGGGGATATACACATATATACACGCATGCTGACAAAAGCGCACGAAAATGGAAATAGATCTAAGAAAACACAGCATTCCGATAACTACTCCATCATTTCTCGAACCAATCTTAATTGTTTTTTAACCCTTCACGCAGAACTTTTTACTGCCAGTTCAAGAAAGACTTTTGGATCACTAACACAACAAAAAAAGGAGAATGTCTGATATCGAGAATATTTAACATCGAAAAACATGAAGAAAAAATTAATTATTTTTAATAATATGTGGAAATCTCCACCCTTTACCTGATGATGGTCGCGAGACCAGAAACTCGTGTAGCAAAATTATGGAAAATAAAACATATTTTTTTTAAAAATCCACATTACAATAAAAAACGCTTGCGGTTTCTATCTTCTTTTAAATATACACTTTTCTCTCGTTGAACTATTATAACACCTTCCTTTTATATATATATTTATATATATATATATATATATATATATATATATATATATATATTTTAGGCAGCAATTTTTCATTAATGCATGTTTCATTAAATAATATAGACAAGTTTTGTCTATTTATTTTAAGTAAGTTCCTTTCATATTGTCTGATAAGCTTAATAACATTATCATTGAAAGACGAAAGGAAATCACCATATTGATACATGTTTGAATCCAATCTAAGCTTTCGGCTTACATAAGCCATTATCAAAGATGACAATTACTTTTCAATATATCAACCAATACACGGACGAAACAATAATGATAGTCTGTTTTTGTTGCATGAAAAATTTCAAAGCAACGACAAATCGTGTATACGAGACGCGGAAGCGAAAAATCGCAGCTCGTGGCGTCACACATGACAACACGAGAGTGAAAATGGGAAGTATTAAGTATGGCAAGCCGTTGGTATAAACCAATGGCTTCTGTTATCAATTAGAGGCATTTAAGAATATTTGTGGAGATTTCATAGTTTATTTTGTTCAAGGTTAGGTTTCAACTGTTTTATGTATATAGCTTCAAGAATTTTTAGTTTTTGTTTACTGTTTTCATGTTTAAGTATAGCTGTGTTTTCAACAAGGATTTTCCGGAATTGTGTACGTGACCAGGCATGTTGTTATAATGCCTAAATATGTTAGAATTATCATTCAAATGTAGAGTCAAGCGTCGTGAAAGCGAGTTTGTGGTGTGACCAACATAAATATTTTTTTAATCCATTGGAGATACAATCTCCCAAAGGGCACTTGAATTTGTTAACTATGTTGGTTTTTTGTAAATCGCTAACGGGAGGGTGTTGGAAGAATCATTGCTAATTATTGAGTTGGATATACTAGATTTAGTGTAGTATATGATTAACCTAATTTTTTTGATAGGATCTGTTGTAGATATATTAGTATTTACTAATTCTTTTAGTATATTTTCATTTTGTTTATGATTAGTATGCATTTGACTACGATACAAGAGATTTTGCTTTTATATATATATATATATATATATATATATATATATATATGTGTGTGTGTGTGTGTGTGTCTAGATGTAATAGATGAAAAAAGTTTGAGGCATATAATAGCAACACTCACAAACATATATACATAAATGACAAGAGGAAAATCTTTTATGCCAACGCGTTTCCTTCCTTGAGGAACTTATCAAGGCAAAGTGGGAAATTTTGTTTAGAAATCAGCATTTACACATACAGTAAAAAAAATGTTTACGTTGTAAAAAAATAAAATAAAAATTACGCGTTGACATTTCAATTCGACAACGATCTGAAACATTCGAAAATCTCTCGGCGTTAAGGAAAGGGAATTTAACGATGGATGGACTTGATTTGATTTAAATGTTTTACGATTCCGCAACCTTTTGCAGCTTCTTTAAAATCAGGACATATTTTTACATTGTAAGAATTTTTGTTTTTTTTTAAAGATAATAATTGTTTACTAATTTGCGTCTTACTAATTAACCTTTAGCTTTTGTGCATTACTCATACCTCTGCAAGGGTATTTGCGCGTAAATGAATATAACTAACCCAATTGAAATTGGAACTCTTTTCGGATTTGCAATTCCAAGCCGTTACGATTACACCACCTGCACACCCAAGCTTGCAGAATCTCTTAACCGTGGAGGACGCTAAATGACGTATTTTCTGTCGTTAAACGAAAGTGAATCATTGTTGTTGCTGTTGTTGCTATTACTGACATTTTAAGAAGCCATATTTTTCACACACACACATACACACAAACAAATACAGACACACACACACACACATATATATATATATATATATTTTATGTTTAACGTTGTTATTTATAGATACAAGTATTTAAAATGCTCTGTTTATGATAAACAGTATTAAAATAACATTTAGATAATGTCCGAGTATTTAAGAAAATATTCGTTCTGTTTAACCTGCATCCTAACAACCGTATATACGCTAACGTTTACCGCTTAGGCCTGAATGTTCGAGAAAGGTCGAATTTACAGATAAACTCCAACTATGAATCGTCCATTTGACAGGATTATCGAATGTAAAACAAATCCTATATTAAGAAATGGAACCGACAATTTATTTATTAAAGACATATTTTATGTTTAACGTTGTTACCTTTAAAGATAGGGCTCTGTTTATGATAAACAGTAAAATAACATTTACCGGCCTGAATGTCCGAGAAATTTTCAAAAATATTCGTCCTTTTGACAGATTCAACCTGCATCCTATAAATTTACTTTTGCCTCTGGTTATTAGAAAATTTTTTTTTTACTTGTTATTTATAAATAAATACTTAAAACGTTAAAATAACAAACATAAAAAAATGTCTTTAATAAATAATAATAAATTGTCGGACCTTGGTGGAGTCTCCTTCGGGGGAGGTTAAACCGGCCCTGAACCCGTTTATACGGGTTCAATGGGCTATTTTTTGGCCGAGCCTAATGGCTCGAGAATGCCCACGTTAAAAAGGCCTTGTGTCACATGACACCCTCGTGGGGGGGTGACTGAATATTGTCAGTAGTTCAAGTCGAGTCAAGAGTCGAGTCAGAGGCAGTCCGAAACAGAGTCGCGTTCCGACAATTACTACAAGACATTGGAATAGTGATACTGGTCGAGACTACATTGTTCTCCCTACTAAACCTGATTGTTTGTACTAACACTTTCTACTTCTCTGTATATATTCCTGTTTGTAATATATCTGTGTTATTCCATACCTGTGTTCGAGTTCTTCTTTATTGGTTCTACCTTGGACCATCACCGTGTTACAAGGAATCGGACCATAAGAATATTTATGTTATGATTTTCGAATAAATAATTATATATATATATATATATATATATATATATATATATATATATATATATATATATATATATATATATATGCCTCGGAAAATGCTTCGGTTATGGAACAAAATTTCGTTTCGAACGACATTATCGAACCGAGTGAACCTGAATGGATTAATTTATGAGTCGACCGCCATGTTGTATACATACGTGTGTTCTACTGTGCATTTCTTTTCTATTTTTATTATACTCTGAATTTTTTCCTCCACATTGATTCCTATTGGAAAAATAGTTTCAAATTGCGAACATCTTGACTTTTAATAACTGCAGAAAGAAAGCTTATCTGCGAATAAGAAGGATCCTATCGAGAATAAGTAGACAGAACATATCTAAATTATTTAACGACACCTCTCTTTATAATTATATATATATATATATATATATATATATATATATATATATATATATATTTTATATATTATAAAAGAGCTATATATATAAAGCTAATATTTAGTATATTATCCATTCAAATATATATATATATATATATATATATAAATATATATATATATTATGTGTGTGTATGTATATATATATATATATATATATATATATATATATATATATGCGGAATATTGAAAAAATCAGTGATAAAGCTAGCACATTTAAATAGGGACAAAACTATCCATTCATCCATTCAACTATATATATATGTATATATATATATATTTTATATATGTGCACCACTTATTGGAAAGAGCTCAATATCGGTGATAAAGCTAACAAACTGTGTCCATTCAACTATATATATGTGTGTGTATAAATTATATATATATTTATATATATATATTTTATATATGTGAAATATTGGGAAAAAATCCATATCAATGATAAAGCGAGTATATTTAGTCAGGGTCACAAACCCATATCCATTCAACTAAATATATATATATATATATATATATATATATATATATATATATATATATATATATATAGACCCAGATATAAGAGAAACCCAGATATAAGAAAATGAGAGAGATTTTCTCTGGTCCCAAAGTGTTCCCCATACTTATTTAAACAAAATAGACCAAACCTGGATATAAGAGAAACCTGGATATAAGAGACTTCTTCTCCGGTCCGGACAACTCTTTTATATCCGGCTTACACTGTATATATATATATATATATATATATATATATATATATATATATGAAGAAATATAGTCTTAAGATGTGCTATATTTATTTGATAAAGTGCTCGATATCAGAGATAGAGCGTGTGTAATATAGTGAATATAGAAGTCAGCACTTAGAGCCTCTATGTTGACTTCTATGTTCACTTTTATATATATATATATATATATATATATATATATATATATATATATATATATATATATATATATAGGCAAATGAAGAAAATTTCGAGAAATACATTGGACTATTGGTGACGGACATAGAAATTGCTATGGATATAGACAGAGACATATGAAAACATGCATATAGACACAAAAAAACCCAAAGAAAACCAAAAAAACGTTCGTACCATCGTGTACTATTTAAGACTTGCACTATTTTCTGTTGCTTCAAACTACTTAAGCATTATACGATTTGTTATTCCATTTTCCATGCAACAAGTTCGACAGACGATGGCAGGCGTAACGCACAATCTTAATAACGCAGTATTGCGTCCGCTACTATTACTGCTACAAAGACTTATCTTCCGAGAAGCAATTTCTGGTTCATCTGATAATGACGTCGACTTTTGCAATGAAAATGAAAAAAAAAAAAATATACAGACAAAAAAACAAAATTAAAACGTTATCATCAAGCCGAAAATGGAGAACTGCTGCCATATATGGGCTGGTGTTACCCAAGTCTTCACTTTCTAGTCTTGATAGCGTTCTTGTGGGTGATGGACCATTTTCCGGTTTTACAATCTCTTCCCCACAGACGAAACGCCGCGAGCCTCTCGCTTGCTCAATCGCTATATTCATAGAATGTGTTCGGACCTCCACGGCTAAGACTCGCCATACGACGGTTTTCGGACACATCACGTGGAAAAACCGGTACGATCCCCGAAGTGACTGCTTGGGAATGCAGTAAGCTTGCATGTACGGATGCTGCAATGGATAACGGCTTGGAATTGTTAATCCGAGATCGGCTTAACAGTTCCTGTTGAGTTCTTTATATTGCCTTACGCGTAAATACACCTATTCTCCCTTAGCTATGGATTAATTAGTAAGACTTGTATCACCTAATCATTATTAACTTAAAAAAAAAAATAAAATAAAATAAATAAATAAAAATAAATGAAAAAATAAAAATTGTGTATAAAAATATTTAGATTTCGGCATTAACTAACCCATAGAGGTGTTGATATGCCGTTAAACACAATCAACTAACCAACTCACTAAGCAATACATATTGTAGCACACCTCCATCATTCTGTTTGTACTATTGTTATAGTGGAACACACCTATTCTATTGTTAATAGACTCTTCCACCTATAATAAGTAGGAGTAGTAGCAGTGGCTAAGTCGCTCAGTGAGTTGGTCTGAGTTCAGTCTGAAGTCGGACGACAGGCTGATCGGTCGAACTCTCTGCCTTCGGGCGGAGAGGAACCCGAACGAGGCTACGCCGAAGGGCGGAGTCTCCTTCGAAGGGAACCCGGAGTATTTTTGCCGGGCCTTTCCCACGGGCCTTGTGCCAGACTGAATATCGTCAGTGAGTTGGTCCAGTCTGAACCGACAGGCTTCGGTCGAACTCTGCCTTCATCGGGCTTTAAAAGGAACCCGTTTATATTTTTGTCCGAGCCCACGTGCTCGGAGATCCCACGTTAAACCGGCCTTGTGCCACATGATGCCCTCGTGGGCGGGGGTGACTAAATACCGCTCGAAGAGTTGGTCAGTCAGTCGATGTCGGACGACCATGAGTCAGATACTAAAAGTATCAGCGACCACCACTAGATTTCTCTGCGTCATTACCTATTATATCAAGTTCCTAACGTTTTGTACGTCGAACCTATTTTAGGACCGACTTAGTGAAATACAAGCCTCCACTGTGAAAACTACTCTACAAAACTTGGCGACCAGGATTCGAACTCATACGGAGGAAGAAAAAATTCGTTCGCCGTATACAACAACTCTATAGGCGATGTGCAAGTTCAGTTGTAGAGTTATTTAAATATGTCCGCCATTTTTACTCGCCTCGTGTAAAATAGTTTATTTTCATTTTCACTTCTAACTTAGTCGCTGCAACCGTTTCCATTCACTGTATGTGCTACGAAGACCCGGGCGGCCACGCAAATTGCAGCGAACCACCTTCATTACCTTCGTTTTCCATTGGCGAGTTGTAAGTTACACTCGAGCAAATTTTTCGTCTTTTACAAAAAAAAAAAAATTATTACAAGGATAAAAATTAAGCTGCCTTCATAAGGCCGAAAATGGAATACTGCTCTCATATATCCGCCGCAGCTACCCAGCTTTCACTTCCCAGTATTGGCTCCGGCAGTGTCTCCGCGTCCTTGTGGGTGATGAATAACTTCCCACCCTACAATCGCTCTATCCCAAGGCGATAATGCTACTGAGATGCAAGCATGAGAATTTAAGAAACGGAACTTGAAACTCAATCCTAAACTGGAAACAAGGGATAAACCGCTATTCCTGTTCAAAAAGATCAGGTAGGAGTGTGAGCCGAGCGAAAAGATATAATGTCGAAATATTGTTGAACTTTGTCAAACAATGCATTTCCAATAGATTCATTGAATGAATCCTTGGTAGCCCATGTCTTAAAGAAATACAACAAATTGTACTCACACGTACAGCCCACACCTTACGATAGGGCTTTATCTATGTAAAATATGTGTGATTTATTTTTTTTCAAAATTGCTCATTTGAAAATGTCATGGTGCAATTTCTGACCTTTGGTCTCTGGTTGGGACCCGGAAAGAGATGAGTACAAATCATGAACCAAAGGAAATAAAATGATTTTATGGGACTTTACGATACACACAGACGGAACGATCAACGCTAATCGCCCTGACATTGTGATTAGAAATCACCAAGACAAAATGTACCTCCTTATTGACATGACAGTCTCTGAAGACTGGAATGTATCTTTGAAGATCTTCAAAAAGCTATCAAAATACTAGGACCTTGAAATCGAAATCTCAAAAGATTCCAATAGACTCATTGAAGGGATTCCTGGAAGCCCATGCCTTAAAGAAATATAAAAAGAAATGTTCTCACGGGTCCAGCCCACAACGTACGAAGGTCTTTATCTATGTAAAATATGTGTAATTTGTTTTTTTAAATTGCTCACTGGAAAATACCATGATGCCATTTCTCAAATCAAAGGAATAATAATAATAATAATAATAATATCTGTCTATATTTCTAAGATGAGGTATTTACATGATTTACATTGTTCGGACTGTTGTTCTCATCTTTATTTACATATTTACGACGTTTCGGCCGTTATACGCTCCGGCCTTCTTCAGGTGAATGGAATTTCGAACCCTTTATCCAAGCAACGCTTTTAACCACTGGGCCATGTTGTCGTGGGGACACTTAACTCGGTGGATAAAAGCGTGGGGTGGATTCGGTGACTTGACTCAAAGAATTGTGAGTTTAATACCTGGTTACGACAGTGGTGAATAAAAAAAAGAAAGGAGAGTTGAGTAAAAGGGAGATCATTGAGACATCTGGTAGAGGCAGGGAACGTAGAACTAGAACAATCTACCCCAGTGGATGAAATAAAGGGTTCAGTTCGAAATTTCAATAACCTGAAGACGGCCGGAGCGTAAAATGGCCGAAACGTCGAACATGAGAATAAAAATGAGGACAACAGCCCGAACAATGTAAATAATAATAATAATAATAATAATAATAATAGCAGGATGTTCTGTATTTCCGTAATGGAGGGGGGGGGGCAATTTTTACACTGGACAATGTGCAAAATTTTTTAGAAAAGATGTTATTAAACAGTGGTATGAACATCACCCAACACTGCTTACAGAAATGGAAGACATAACAATTCCATTGGACTACACCATCGTTACAGACAGGAAAAGTGAAGCAAATGGCCGGACATAATTATCGAAAACCGAAAAGAAAAAAAAAATAGCCTACTATATGATTGCCCAACGGACTGTAACATCAATCAAGGAATTTGTAAAGCAATCGAAGTAATAAAGACGTGCAAATCGAAATAGAAAAAAAAATGTGGAAATTGAAAACAAGAATAATACATAGTAGGTGCGCTTGGAATGATAAAAAAAGAAACACAACAACACATTGAAAAAAAAATCCCTGAAAATCCCATCTTAAGAGAAATACAAAAAAAAATTGTCTTGATAAGTACAGCCCACACACTCAGAAAAATCTTTGTCCATGTAACGCTAGTGATGCTATGGTAGGTACATAAACAAATTATGAAATGTAACCACAAAATACACACCCTTAATTGCCTTAGTTCTACCCGCAGACTTGGTAGGTAGTGTACCATAGGAAAAATCGAAATATAATAATAATAATAATAACCAGATACAGAAACAATGGCAAGATAAACCGCCTCATGGCCAATACTCTGCCCGTACCAAACAAGTTGATGTAGACCAAATCCGTACCCATCAGTGGCTACGTAGTGCAGGGTTGAAAGCTGAAACTGAAGGTTTTATCCTTGCTGCACAGGACCAATGCTTGCTAATAAGAATTTTCCAACCACTTATACAAAAATATTGTGTCAGCCCAAAATGCAGATTCTGTGATAAATATCCAGAAACGATTGATCATCTTGTATCAGGTTGCATGATGTTGGCACCCACTGAATATAAAACCCGGCATGACAGAGTGGGCCAATATCTGCACTGGAAAATCTGCAACTTTTACGGCAAGGAAACTGAAAGAAAATGGTATAAATACCACCCAGACTCGATTACGGAGATAGGACCTGTTACAATTCTATGGGACTACACAATACACACTGCTAAAAAAATCAAAGCCAATCACCCAGATATTGTTATTAAAGACCACAAACAAAAAAAAGTGCCTCCTTATTGATATGGCAGTCCCTGCAGACTGCAATGTATCTTTGAAGATATCCAAAAAGCTGTCAAAATACAAGGACATTGAAATAGAAATCTCAAAAATGTGGCACATGGGGACATCAACAATCCCTGTTGTAGTTGGAGCCCTATGATTGGTTTGAAAAGATTCCAGTAGACTAATTGAAGAGATTCCTGGAAGTCCGTGCCTAAAAGAAATACAAAAAATTGTTGACAAGTACAGCCCACACTTTACGAAGGGCTTTATCTATCTAATTTTTTTTTTTTTTTGGTCAGTGGAAAGTGTCATGATGCCATTTCTAACCTTAGGTCTCTGGGAGGGACCCGGAAAGAAATGTGTACACGCCAGAAATCAAAGGAAATAATAATAATAATTGAACATCTTGTATCAGGTTGCACGGTGTTAGCCTTATCTGAATATAAACTTCGGTATGATAGAGTGGGCCGCACTGGAAAACATGCAACCTTTACAGCAAGGAAACTGCAAGAAACTGGTAAGGAACACCACTCAGACCCGCTTACAGAGATAGGACCTGTAACAATTTTTGTGGGACTTCACAATACACACAGACAGAACAATCAAATCTAGTCACCCATCGTGATCAAAGGCCATAAGAACAGAAATTTGCGTTCTCATTTACATGGCAGTCCCTGCAAATTGTAAGGTATCTTTGAAGATCTTTAAAAAATAATTCTAAAAATACAAAGATCTCGAAGTGGAAGTCTCAAAAATGTGGCATAGAAGGACATCAGTAATTCCAGTTGTAGTTGGAGCCCCCGGATTGATAGGAAAAGGGTCCGATAGACGCAATGAAGCGATATGTGGTAGCCTCTGTCTTAAAGAAATACAAAAGAATTGTACTTACAAGTACAGCTCACACATTACGAAGAGTTCTGTCTATGTAAAATGTGTGTGATTGTAGTTTATTATTTTATGATCAGTAGAAATATCATAAGGCCATTTCTGACCTTAGATCTCTGGTTAGGACCCGGAATGAAATGAATATATTTTTCACAGAATCTGCATTTAGGGTTAAGCCTACACTACGCAACCATTGATTGGTACTGGGTTTGTTTACATCATCCCGTTTAGCACGGGCAGAGTATTAACCATCAATGGGCTTATCTTGCTATTGTTTCTGCCTTTGGTACAACGGTGCATTTGATTTGCTATCTTTTTTTAGGTTCTTTGCTGCTGCAGTAGGTGCATCATGTTTTTTTTTTCAGTTCTTTTCCACTTGAAATTCAGTATTTGTTCCATATGAATATTGACCAATAGAAGGGTTAGCCAATCAGAAGGCTCAGAATATTCAATGCGACGTGTATAAAGGCGGCCATGTTATTTTCCGAATATTCACTGCCAACCTCTAATATCGAAGACTTAAGAATTACGGAACCGCTGCTGGTGAGTGTTAATCTTTAACGTTGTTTCGTTGAACAGATTACGTACTGCGCTGTATTCTATATTCATAGATTATGTTGAACATGGTCAACAGTTGTTGACTTCCCTTATTACTGAATAAAGTTTTTTTTTTTTTATTTCTTTCATGTTCTTTGATGCAGATCATCATCATGTCTTCCTTAGATTCCAGGTAGCTTTGAAGATCGATTGTTGTGGTTTTGTAAGTCAGTTCTAGTTGAACTAATCCTCTACCTCCTTCGGATCTCGGCACTTATAGACGATCCTGAGGATGACGCATGCGGTGTGCAAGTGAGAAGCTTCCCCGTTTTGACGTCCATTCACTTAATGGCAGCTGTGGTCGAATTCAGGATGTTGAAACTGTATCGCACCACAGGGACCGCCAAAGTGCTTATGGCTGATATTCTGTTTCGAAATACGAGGACTTGGAAAAAGAAATCGTAAGAATGTGACCGTTAAACACAACCATTATACCAGTAATAATAGGAGCACTAGGAAAGACAAACAAGAATACTGATATAGACGTTAAAAAAACTCCAGGAAACAAAAAAAAATAAATAAATAAAATAAAATAAAACACTGTGTGAGATAAAAAAAAAAAAAAGAAGAAATTGTGCTCATGTGTACTGTGCACTTACTCTCTTTCGTTTTTACGGTTTACCTTTTGCAGGTTATTTAAAGCCAGAAAATATTTTAAGATTGTAAGAATTTATTTTTTGGAGATAATAATTTACTAATACAAGTCCTACTAATTAACCCATAGGTAGGGGTTTAAACAAGATAACTGATACCTTCCTGAAGAGTATTTGAACGTAAGTGAACAAAAAGAACTGGAATTGGGACTCCTAGCCATTATTGCACCACCTGCACATCCACGCTTACCGAACCTGATATTCCCAAGTGGTAACCCATCTAGGTACTGACCAGGTTCGACGTTGCTTAACTATGTTGATCGTAAGTGATATGGCCGTAAGCTTCTTAGGTTTCAGGTAAAAGACTTGGTAATGGACTGATTCAAACATTAAATTAGAAAAACTGGGTTTAATAATAATAATAATAATAAATGCGCAGATAAAACACCAAGAATGGCTCTCGTGGCTTCTGGCCATGTACATGTTTTGTAACCCTCAATTAAGATTGGCTACAATCGAAAACATCCCGACCAGTACCACAGTTGCCTGACCTTAACCAAGTGGTCACACCTATGGGCAGATATACTGAGAGTCTCTGTCCTTGAGCGGTTTTTTTTTTATAATAATGTTCAGAATGTATGAATCCCAAGAGCCACTCGATGTAGAGGGTTACAGAGTTAGAGGTTAGGCGCAGAGTATATGGGGGATATGCGAGGAAGATAACGATTAACCCTTGAGTTGAACAGGTTAAGATCGGGGAAGCATTCTCTTCCACAAAGTTACGCTTCGTGGGAAGTCGCTGCTCGAGTGGAACTTATATCTCACCAGCGGTATTACGAAGGGAATGAGGGTGGCTCGCTAAAATGTGACGGGTCTTAGCCATGAAGGTTAGAAAAGGTTGAATCATTAAAATGTTATCCGTCTAAACCCTAGAAAATAGTGTTAGAGTGTGGACTCAAGGTTTTGTTAATTATTTTTTTAATTTTGAAAGATGATGCAATCTAAAGTATTCAATTTACATTTTTTTTTCTTTTAAGAAAAAGTGCTACATTTAGCCTCATAAAAAAAAATCTATAAGAACACAACAAAAACGAAATAATAATAATAATAATAATAATAATACTTGGAAACTACAGAAGACTGGGTGATGGTATGCGTCAAGGAACATGAAAGTAGTAAGCGTCTTTACTCCGTAATGAAAGAAGCCAACAAATTCAAAATGGAGTTTCAAAGGGGCGTAGAGATGCAAGTACAGCACAATACACCGGCTGAAACTGCAAAATACTTAAAAAAAAAAAAAACAGCAAAGACGAATGCAACCGACCAGATACAGAAGCGATGGCAAGATAAACCGCTTCATGGCCAATACTCTGCCCGTACCAAACAAGCTGACGTAGACAAAATCCGTACCCATCAGTGGCTACGTAGTGCAGGGTTAAAAGCTGAAACTGAAGGTTTTATCCTTGTTGCATAGGACCAATGCTTGTTAACTAGGAATTATCAAGCACATATACTAAAATATTGTGTTAGCCCAAAATGCAGATTCTGTGATAAATATCCAGAAACAATTGATCATCTTGTATCAGGTTTTCACGGTGTTGGCACCCACTGAATATAAAACCCGACATGACAGAGTGGGCCAATATCTGCACTGGAAAATCTGCAACTTCTACGGGAAGGAAACTGAAAGAAACTGGTATGAACACCACCCAGACCCGGTTACGGAGATAGGACCTGCTACAATTCTATGGGATTACACAATACACACTGACAGAACAATCAAGGCCAACCGCCCAGATATTGTTATTAAAGACCACAAACAAAAACGGTGCCTCCTTATTGATATGGCAGTCCATAGATAGATAGATAGATAGATTATGTATCCTCCGATAGGAAGCGAACGTGTTCGCTTCCTATCGGAGGATACATAATCTATCTATCTATCTATCTATCTATCTATCTATCTATCTATCTATCTATCTATCTATCTTATACATTCTATCTATCTATACAAATATTTATATATGAGACAAAGTGAAAAACTTTTCTTGGCAACGCATTTTGTCTTCGTTAGGTAGGCGTCTTCCGGTCGGAACTAAAGACAAATCCCTGTGTCTATGTGTGCCCTTCTTACATAATAATAATTCATGCCTCTTATCCATAAAAAAAAAAAAAATCCATTCCTCTTTGGCTGATTTCTTCACTGTTGTTCGTTAATTGATTCATTCATTTTCTACGGTTTATCAACCCTTTGCTGGTTATTTAAAGCCAGAAAAAATATTTTTAGATCATAAGAATTTTTTTGAGATAATAATGATTTAGTGATACAAGAGTTACTAATTAACCCATAGCTGGGGGAGAAGATGGTGAATCATACATAACCAGAATTTGATATACAAACAGGAAATTATGTGGATATAAAATGAGGGATCGACTCTATATTACAATCAATACATAAACTGATCCCTCATTTTGTGGCCAATGTGGTTTTGCATACAGTTATATTCCAGATAAGGTTAATAAAACAAAAAGACAAACCCATGCAGATGATCAGTATTTAATTGATTGATTTGTTTTCTACGGCTTATCAACACTTTGCAGGTTATTTAAAGCCAGGAAAATATTTTTATATCATAAGTATTTTTTTGAGATAATAATGATTTAATGATGCAAGAGTTACTAATTAACCCATCGCTGGGGGAGAAGTGGGAGATTTATACATTATCAGAATTTGATAAACAAACAAGAAATTATGAGTGTATATAAAATGGGGGATCAACTCTATATAATAATCAATATATAAAGTGATCCCTCACTTTAGGGTCATTGTGGTTTCTATAAAGTTATATTCCAGAGAATGTTAATAAAGCCAAAAGACAGACTTGTGTAGATAATCAATATTTGATTGATTGATTTATTTGATTCCTGCGGCTTATCAAACATTTGCGGGTTATTTAAAGACAGGAAAATATCTTTAGATTATAAGAATTTTATATATATATATATATATATATATATATTATGCATATATATTTGCATACAAATTATATGTTTCTGGGATAACATGCATCTGACGCTGCACGTGTACGTGCGCAGTCATATATGTGGGTTAGTAAAAGTGCGCATTATGTGTATATATGTGCATGCGTATTTGCTTATACAAATTAAACACACAAACACGCACACACACGCATATATATATATATATATATATATATATATATATATATATATATATATATATGTATGTAAGCATATGCATACAGACACACACACACACACATATATATATATATATATATATATATATATCAGTATAGTTGAAACGGTATCATGACGATAAAACTATAAACTTTGTAAACTGACTCATATGTTTAGTATATCTCTCTTTTTTCACTCTCTCTATATATATATATACAAACACACATATATATATATATATATATATATATATATATATATATATATATATATATATATATATATACACATACATACATATACATACAAACACATATATATATAATGACAACATTTTTAAAAACGGAATTTTTAAACGTGTACAATACAGTGTGAAATTTTAAATTGAAAAAGAAGTATATATATATATATATATATATATATATATATATATATATAGAGAGAGAGAGAGAGAGAGATAGATACGTGTATTTCGGAATCAATCCCTCTTTTTATAAAGGTTTCATTGAAGTCGACGGACAGGACAAAAAAATATAATAAAAATTAAATCACAACGAAACTATATATATATATATATATATATATATATATGTGTGTGTGTGTGTGAAAAGTGTATATAAATATAAATAAATATAAGTATGTATAATTATTTATATATTAACATCAATACACACAATCTACATAAACCCCAATTTTTAAAACATTAATCAGTGTGTCTGACGATCGCTAAAGCATGAAACCCAGGGTCACAAACTCACATCTATCCAACCAAATATAAATATATATATATATATATATATATATATATATATATATATATATATATGAAATTAGAAAGTATATATATATATATATATATATATATATATATATATATATATTGTATTGAAACATATATATATATATATTATTGAAAAAAAAAAAAAAAGAACGTTATATTATTTTAAAATTATTTTACGTTCATTAATTTTTTTTTTTTTTTTAAATAAAGCTTTACAGGGTCATTTGATAAAAATTCCCCCCTGAGGATACCCTAAGGTTGAAACTATGGTAACGGATTAAACTGATCTGATTTTTAAAGTTAAAAGATCTACTTTTTTTTTTTTTCACACGTGCATTCAGTACTTTTTTAATACTACTCTTTCCCGGTCTGATTCAATCCTGACCATTACCCTCATATATATATATATATATATATATATATATATATATATATTCGTGTGTGCACTTTATATGCATTCATATGCGCGTATGTAAATATATATGTATATGTGTAGTCGACTGTAACTAAGCAGGTATCACGGCGCTAAACGATGAGCATCCTCCTGACTCAGACTATGCAGTTTCGCGCCTCGCGCGCTTCATTCTGCTTCTCTAACAATTACGAACAGTCATGGTTTATTGGGCCAAGTCGAAAAGCCGTATCACCAATAATACCACCATTTGTATCATATTGTCATATTAATTATTAATGTATATTATTAAATATATAATAATACACACACACGCGCATATATATATATATATATATATATATATATATGTGTTTGCATGTGTGTGCGTGTGGGTGTGTGAGTGCATTCTCTCGTCTCTGTGTACACGCGCGTGTAAAGTAAAATAGCTTTTCCCGCGATAAGCATAATGCAGCTAGCTGATGTTGAAATGCAACAGGTTGTTTAATGATCAAGTTTGCTTACCCTTGCTTTTGTCAGTTACGACGACAAGTGCTCGCTCTGTTGAAAGGATGTGGTCGTTTTTTTTTGTTTTTTTTGGAGGGGGGCGCCCAAAATTCTGCTGTAATCTTCTTCCTTTATTTTTTCTTTCTTTCCTTCTTTCTTTCTTTCTTTCTTTTTTTCTTTTCTCTGCAAGTTTGTTGATATCAACTACTGTCTCTTTACTCTTTCTATCTGGGTGCAACCCGATTCAAACCGCAGTTGCTAAGCTGCAAAAAAAAAAAAATTGCAGATGTATATATGCAACTGATAAATGCAACTTGACGTTGCTGTTGTTCTTTTCTTTGCTTCGTACTATTTGCGTGCAACTAAAGCAGATGTGTTGCGTATATTTTTAGAAGAATCGCAGGATTTGCGTATCTGTCCGGTCGTGCGTCTGTGTGTTTGAGTGTGTATGTGTCTGTGCGTTTGTGCGTGCTTGTATCGATGTATTTTTTTTTTTTCTTCTTTTTCTTTTTTTTTTTTTTCTTTCTTTTTTTTTTTTTTTTTTTTAAGGGCGGTTGCAGAGCCTTTGGAACAAATATATATGCAGACTGGTACGCGTCTCGCGTGTGCACAGGGGGCGCGCTACGAGACGCAAGAATGAACTGCTACCTGTTAAGCCTGCTTAAAAAGAGGACGAAGGAGCGGGAAT
Source organism: Acanthosepion pharaonis (assembly GCA_903632075.3). Lineage (NCBI taxonomy): Eukaryota > Metazoa > Mollusca > Cephalopoda > Sepiida > Sepiidae > Acanthosepion > Acanthosepion pharaonis. The sequence continues at coordinate 463,397 of CAHIKZ030002236.1, read as the reverse complement.
CGCGGCAAAGCGGAGTTGAGCGGTAACGGAGAGATAGGCTGAGGGGGAGAATATATTGGCGCGCGCGGGAGAAAAGATAATGTTAACGGACGGTGAAAACTGTCGAGGCTGGGAAGGCGGGCGAGTTGGCATGCGAACGTTTGAGAGTTCGTTCACAGAAAACGGGCTTGAGTCAGAGAAAAGACAACATTAAAAGAGAAAAGAGAGAAAAACAGGATAGGAAAAAAAAGGAAAGCAAAGAAAATGACTGAATAAAAGGAAGCAGCTATACATCTATAATCTGCATCAGATGCACACACGCACAAACACATACATACAGATATGTATATATATATATATATATATATATATATATATATATATGAGATAAAGTATATATATATATATATATATATATATATATATATATATATATATACGATAAAGTACAAAAACAAAAAATGTTTATCAGGCTAACACATTTAACTTTTAAATAAGTGAAACGTGTAAATTAATAAACGTTTCCTATTTGTTCTTTATCTTATCATTCTGTCAGATTCCGATCCATATTTGATCTCCATTTGATCGCAGCTCATCTTGTCTGAACATTGAAACTACTTCAAAAGGACAACAGCATTCTCTCCATATCTCATTCTCTGATGAAGCTTTAATAAAAGTGAAACATGTTAGATTGATAAACGTTTTCTATTTGTTCTCTATCTTATCATTCTGTCGGATTCTGATCCATATATGATCTCCATTTGATCGCAGCTCATCTTGTCTGAACATTGAAACTACTTCAAAAGGACAACAGCATTCTCTCCATATCTCATTCTCTGATGAAGTTTTAATAAAAAGTGAAACATGTTAGATTGATAAACGTTTTCTATTTGTTCTCATCTTATCATTCTGTCGGATTCTGATCCATATATGATCTCCATTTGATCGCAGCTCATCTTGTCTGAACATTGAAACTACTTCAAAAGGACAACAGCATTCTCTCCATATCTCATTCTCTGATGAAGCTTTAATAAAAGTGAAACATGTTAGATTGATAAACGTTTCCTATTTGTTCTTTATCTTATCATTCTGTTGAATTCGATCCATATGATTCCATTTGATCTCAGCTCATCTTGTCTGAACATTGAAACTAGCTCAACAGCATCTTGTCTGATGAAGCTTTATTGTGAAACATGTTAGATTGATAAACGTTTTCATTTGTTCTCTATCTTATCATTCTGTCGGATTCTGATCCATATATGATTCCATTTGATCGCAGCTCATCTTGTCTGAACATTGAAACTACTTCAAAAGGACAACAGCATTCTCTCCATATCTCATTCTCTGATGAAGCTTTAATAAAAGTGAAACATGTTAGATTGATAAACGTTTTCTATTTGTTCTCTATCTTATCATTCTGTCGGATTCTGATCCATATATGATCTCCATTTGATCCCAGCTCATCTTGTCTGAACATTGAAACTACTTCAAAAGGACAACAGCATTCTCTCCATATCTCATTCTCTGATGAAGCTTTAATAAAAGTGAAACATGTTAGATTGATAAACGTTTTCTATTTGTTCTCTATCTTATCATTCTGTCGGATTCTGATCCATATATGATCTCCATTTGATCCCAGCTCATCTTTTCTGAACATTGAAACTACTTCAAAAGGACAACAGCATTCTCCCATATCTCATTCTCTGATGAAGCTTTTAATAAAAGTGAAACATGTTAGATTGATAAACGTTTTCATTTGTTCTCATCTTATCATTCTGTCGGATTCTGATCCATATATGATCTCCATTTGATCCCAGCTCTGGAACATCCCAACAGCATCTTTTTCTGAAAAGTGATTGAAAAACGTTTTCTTTTGTTCTTATCTTAATTCTGTCGGATTCATCCAAATGACATTTGATCCCATTCTTTCTCATTGAAACATATCTCATTCTCTGATGAAGCTTTAATAAAAGTGAAACATGTTAGATTGATAAACGTTTTCTATTTGTTCTCTATCTTATCATTCTGTCGGATTCTGATCCATATTTGATCTCCATTTGATCTCAGCTCATCTTGTCTGAACATCGAAACTACTTCAAAAGGACAACAGCATTCTCTCCATATCTCATTCTCTGATGAAGCTTTAATAAAAGTGAAACATGTTAGATTGATAAACGTTTTCTATTTGTTCTCTATCTTATCATTCTGTCGGATTCTGATCCATATATGATCTCCAGTTGATCCCAGCTCATCTTGTCTGAACATTGAAACTACTTCAAAAGGACAACAGCATTCTCTCCATATCTCATTCTCTGATGAAGCTTTAATAAAAGTGAAACTTGTTAGATTGATAAACGTTTCCTATTTGTTCTTTATCTTATCATTCTGTCGGATTCCGATCCATATATGATCTCCATTTGATCGCAGCTCATCTTGTCTGAACATTGAAACTACTTCAAAAGGACAACAGCATTCTCTCCATATCTCATTCTCTGATGAAGCTTTAATAAAAGTGAAACATGTTAGATTGATAAACGTTTTCTATTTGTTCTATATCTTATCATTCTGTCGGATTCCGATCCATATATGATCTCCATTTGATCGCAGCTCATCTTGTCTGAACATTGAAACTACTTCAAAAGGACAACAGCATTCTCTCCATATCTCATTCTCTGATGAAGCTTTAATAAAAGTGAAACATGTTAGATTGATAAACGTTTCCTATTTGTTCTTTATCTTATCATTCTGTCGGATTCCGATCCATATATGATCTCCATTTAATCCCAGCTCATCTTGTCTGAACATTGAAACTATATCAAAAGGACAACAGCATTCTCTCCATATCTCATTCTCTGATGAAGCTTTAATAAAAGTGAAACATGTTAGATTGATAAGTGCTTCCTATTTGTTCTTTATCTTATCATTCTGTCGGATTCCGATCCATATATGATCTCCATTTGATCCCAGCTCATCTTGTCTGAACATTGAAACTACTTCAAAAGGACAACAGCATTCTCTCCATATCTCATTCTCTGATGAAGCTTTAATAAAAGTGAAACATGTTAGATTGATAAACGTTTCCTATTTGTTCTTTATCTTATCATTCTGTCGGATTCCATCCATATATGATCTCCATTTAATCCCAGCTCATCTTGTCTGAACATTGAAACTATATCAAAAGGACAACAGCATTCTCTCCATATCTCATTCTCTGATGAAGCTTTAATAAAAGTGAAACATGTTAGATTGATAAGTGCTTCCTATTTGTTCTTTATCTTATCATTCTGTCGGATTCCGATCCATATATGATCTCCATTTGATCCCAGCTCATCTTGTCTGAACATTGAAACTACTTCAAAAGGACAACAGCATTCTCTCCATATCTCATTCTCTGATGAAGCTTTAATAAAAGTGAAAC
>CAHIKZ030002236.1:315000-457500 GCA_903632075.3 Acanthosepion pharaonis | reverse complement strand
ATATATATAAACGTTCATACCTAATATTCAAATTTTCAAAGATATTCGTTGGTAAATTAGATATAAATGAATACAAAACACACTTAATGAAGTAAATTTCATCTCATCTCCATACATATATATATATATATATATATACATATTCATTACTTCATTAAGTGTGTTTTGTATTCATTTATATCTAATATTACCAACGAATATCTTTGAAAAAGCGTTACCGAATGTACTTTTAGGTATGACGTACGTTTTGTTATTTATATATATATATATATATATATATATATATATATATATATATATATATTATGATTCATATAATAAATAATATATATATTTCTCTGAGCTGAAAAAAAATAGATTTTAAAATAATATAATGAAATTGGAAACGTCTTCGAATGTCGATAACTATTGTAATCACATTTTAAGGTCAAATTGACTCAGTACGAACGATTGAATTTGCCTCAATGAATATATATATATATATATATATATATATATATATATATATATAATCCTATTATCCATGCTGTTGTAGTCAATTATGTCGCTTATCATCCATCATCGATCAAGCCAAATTTATTCGTCTGTTGGTGTTTGTCTATCTATGCAACTAAAGAGATACTGCCCGCACTAATTTTTTTCCTCATTGACTTTTCCTCGTCTGTGATTAAGGTTTTGTCTGGCTTCCATTTATTAACCAGTCAGGACTTGCTAGGATGATGAACTCCCGCCAGCGTAACTCTCCAACCATAGGATCATACAAACTACTCTATCATGTCGATGCACTTAAACATGAAATGATTCCAGGTGAATCGCAATTAAAATTAAAAAAAAAAACAAAAAAAAACAATTGAAAGGTTGAAGAAAATATATATGCTATGTTGGAGAACTGAAAAAACTTTAAATTTTTTTTTACGGCTTATTAACCATTTGCAGCTTACTTAAAACCAGATTTCTTTTTTTTCTTTTTTTAGATTTAAAAAGTTTTCGGCGATAATAATGATGTTACTGATACTAATCCGACTAATTAACTTATAGCTGCGGGTGTGGGGAGACAAGATGGATTCGTAGCTTTCTCGAAAGTATTTGTGAATGTCAAGTAAATATAACGAGCGCAACGGGAATATTGAACTCGGCCCTATGATTTCCAATTCCGAGCCGTTATCCATTACACCACCTGCACATCCACGCTTACATCACATGGTAATTTCCAAGCCGTCACCCATCAAGTACTGACTAGGCTCGGTGTTTCAACCTGATGTGGCCATAAGCAAAGGAAAATGTATACTCGGAGAAAGAAAGATAATGTAGAATTACGAGGTTATTTACCCCTTTTCTTTATATTATCACTGTAACTTTATATATATATATATATATATATATATATATATATATATAGTGCTGTTCGATAAAAGTGACTCACCTGATTTTTTTTACTAAATGTTCTCTTCTCCGATGAAACAAAAGTTGAGCTAAATTCAAAGGATAAGCGATCTAAAATCCGAAGAAGAAGCTTTGAAAGCTCTTTGAATTTAGTAGTAAATACTGTCAACATCCGTTCAGTATAATGTTCTGGGGATGCTTTTCATGGAACTGGTTTCTTAAACCTATTGAAAAGACCCTCAGGAGCGAGGAGTACAAGAAATTTTAGAGTCGTGTCTGTCCCTTCTGCTGAAAGGGTGCAAATCGACCCCCACCAAGCTCATTTTTATGCAGGATAATGCCCTTGTCACAAATCAAAATTGATGAAGGAATACTTTGATGAGAAGCAGGTGAGTGTTATGACATGGTGTTCTAATCTCCTGACTTCAACCCCATAGAAAACTTATGGAGCATTATAAAGTACAGGCTCGAGAAAGCAGTTGAGCAACATGCTCCATAAGTTTTCTAAGTGGTTGAGATCAGGAGATTGGGGCGGCCATGTCATAACACGCATCTGCTTCTCATCAAAGTATTCCTTCATCGAACAGCACTGTATATATATATATATATCTCCTGTTATTTTCCCTCTCCAAGTTCTACATTGCCTTAAGCAGGTATTGAACTCACAACACTTTGGGTCCTGTCACTGGATCTAACCAACGCCTTTATCCACTGTGCCATGATAAGAGCAAAAATTGCAATATGGGTACTGGTAAAAACAATGGATGCTGAAGACATGAAGTTTATAAGTCCCCGAAATTCATACACAGATGTCCTTAAGAGACATGCCACTTACCATTGATGTCGTCCTCCGTGTTGAGTCTGAGGCCGTTACCACCAAATTCAAGAGTTCTTTTATCATGAAAACGATCGGAGTAGGTTTTCCGAGCTGCCGTACCTTCGCAATCACCATTAGACTCATCGAACTCCTTCCGAATCCTCTACAACCAAACACTCTGAAATGTTTGTATTGGAGCTCCCGGCGTGAATGCCAAGTAGTACTGCATGCCGTTTCCAAATTTCTGGCGGAGTGGATTGTTAAAATTATAAAATGACGAAAATTTAGCCATTGAAGCACTGTACTTTTATATATATATATGGGACCTGGGTGAGAGATATTTGACTTATAGAATACTGTGCGGGAACAGAGGTAAAGGGGCAGTAAAAATAAGAGTTGCGGTTATATATATACCACAGACAGACTGCTTCGCAGCTCATCAGTGTGGCTAGACATCCGGTTGCCTCCAGCTAGGGTCGAAACCCGACTCAACTGGTATCAGTCGGAGATTCTAACCATTAAGCCATCGGCGTACGGTATGGAGTAAAGCGGATTTTTAGCGTGTTTATCTTTATAAACACGCCCAAGAAAGGGATATATTTGAACGAAGAAGCTAAGTGGTTTTGGCTGGTATGACGTTTGCCTGACAACGTAACTGTCTGAGTTTCCATTCTTGGTAGTAGTTGCGTACTGCTGATGAGTCCCAAATATAAGACGAAACGGCCGTCCAGTGCCTTCTGCATTCTGTTGAGGTTTCTTCTAGACTCGATGAATTACTTAGTTATAATATATATATATATATATATATATATATATATATATATATATATATATATATATATATATATATATATGCAACAAGTATTCCTTATTTAACAGTTAAAATATTTAATCCTTGATAATGGCTAAATGTATAGCCGAAAGCGCTCGGATAAAAAAGAACATTCGGACGGTTTTATATAATTTATTATCTGAAAAAAAAAAGTTATTAGATCGCATGAGAAATTGTATAAAAAACTAAATCAAAGCACCTTGTCTGTCGTATTCAATGAAATGTGCATGAAAGAAGGATTGCTGCCTTAATACACAAATATATATATATATATATGTACGTATGTATATATATATATATATATATATATATATATATATATATATATATATATATATATATATATATTTAACACAGCATCTTGTATGGATGTGAAGAAAATATTTAATTTTACGAAAATCGAATACTTTCGCATTTTACCTTTTCACCTTTATTGAAGAATTTGTTATCTGATCTAATGACAAGAGCAAAAGGTGTCTAAAAAGTATTTTTTTTCCAAAAAATAATGGTATCAACTTCCAATAAAGAATGGATTTTGTATTTCTCAAGATTTAAATAAATAAAAAAAATAATTCTGTTCATTTCAGCTCAGATATCGAAGGAACAGCTTGTCTTTTTCATCTTGCTACCCACCCACCCACGTCCTCGTTGTGTAGTTTGGTTTTCAGTTTCGGAAATCTAGAAGCCAAAATTTCGTGTTTGGCACATTAGAAGCTTTCTACAAACATGTCGGAAATTCTTAGAATTTTCGAAGGACGTTCTGAGTTCACTTTCCTTTCCTTGTATTTCTCTATTTTCTCTTTGAATTAAAACAACAAAAAAAAATTCTTTATTGAGTAAATTTCCTTGCAAACGTTTCTCTGTGAATTTCTTTTCATCGATTTCATTTTCATTAAAAAAAAAAGAGAGAGACGAAACTGTCTTTCTAAACTGTGAAAAATTCGATTACTTCTCTTTTCGCTATCTTTTTCTAAACTGTTTTTTTTCCGCTTTTATTAATTTTATGCAAAAATGTTTCGTTATTAACAAATTGGTTTTGTTTCATATTTAATTCTTGCTGTCTTTATTTTTTATCGACTTATTGTCGTTTTCATTACTGTTCGGGAAATTTGTGTCTGGTATTTTTTTTAAACAAGTTATCCATTATAATTCTTCTTCTCCTTCTTCTTTTTCTTCTTCTTCTTCTTTTTCTTCTTCTTCCTCCTCCTTCTCCTCCTCCACTTCTTCTTTTCTTCGTCCTCCTCCTACCGCTTCTTCTAACTCTTCTTTCTCCTTCACCACCGTCCTCCTCTACTTCTTCTCCTTCCTGACCCTCTTCCTCGTCTTCTTCATCTTCTTCTTCCTCTTCTTATTCCTCCTCCCCCCTTCTGATTCTGTGAAATGATTATATATATATATATATATATATATATATATATATATATATATATATATATATATATATATATATATATATATATATAACCAGACGCTTCTCAGTAGCTGGATGTTTGCAGACGTCAGGCCAAATGACGGTTTCCGTATAAGAATAAAGGTTCGATTCTGTCAGAGAAATTTCTCGAACATTCAGGCCGTTAAATGTAATTAATACTGTTTAATTAAAATCAGAGCATTTACTTAAATAAATTTTATCTGTAAAAATAGCGTATAAACAGAAATATATATTAAATAATTATCGGACATAATTCACATATATATATATATATATATATATATATATATATATATATATATATATATATATATATATATATATATATATATATATACAATTTATTTAATTAAATGCTCGGATTTTAATTAAACAGTATTAATTACATTTAACGGCCTGAATGTTCAAGAAATTTCTCTGACAGGAATCGAACCTTTATTCCTATATGGAAACCGTCATTTGGCTTGACGCTGTAATATGTATGTATATATATATATATATATATATATATATATATATATATATATATATATATATATATGTGTGTGTGTTGTGCATATATATATATATATATATATATATATATATATATATATGTGTGTGTGTGTAAGGATATAAATCAATATAAGGAAAAGTAAAAAAGTGGGGATGAATATTTCTGCGGGAGGGGGCTATATGCACAGAGCCGTCGGACAAGCGTAGTAGAGATAGTTCTAGAAGAATCTCGTCAGGGAAAAATGGTTTCATGACCGGTTACTTATGGTCGGTACCACTGTCTCTGCTAGCTGTACGGCGGACTCGAACTTATTGCGACAGGTATGTACACCCACTCAGGCTGCTATTTTTAGTTAATTCTCTCTCTCCTTTTGCCTGGTATCATTTTTATACAAAGTCTAATCTTGATTAGGTTCTTTGATTACTCAGTAATGTTTTTTCAACTGGGCAATAAAAAAAAAATGGAATGTTTAACTAAGTGACGAGAAACTCGACAGGCATCTAACCCCAGTTTCTTAAATGATAGCATTCAGAAAGATAAAGGTTGCTGGCATACATCATCTAGAAGAAATTGGATCAAAAATCATTTCATGGCAACCATCTGCAGGATGAAAACACAGCAGAGAGAGAGAGAGTAAACCGTGACATTCCCAGATACATTTATGTAAAATACTGTCGACTGAATGAGCTCAAAACAGCCATGAGGGATCGGGATGACTGGAGACAACGGAGATTCGACCAAATAATAATAATAATAATAAATCTCAAAAATGTGGCATATGGGAACATCAACAATCCCTGTTGTAGTTGGAGCCATAGGACTGGTTGGAAAAGATTGCAGGAGACTAATTGAAGGGATTCCTGGAAGTCCATGACTCAAGGAGATACAAAAAAATTATTCTGACAAGTTACATTCCACATTTTACGAAGGGCTTTATGTAATATTTTTTTTTTTTTGTCAGTGGAAAGTGTCATGATGCCATTTCTAACCTTAGGTCCCTGGGCGGGACCCGGAAAGAAATGTGTAAACGCCAGAAATCCAAGAAAATAATAATAATAATAATAATAATAATAATAATAATAGATAAATTGCCTGCGGAAACTTGAGATAAAATTTAATAATAATAATTGTTATTAAAGATCACTATAGATAGCGTATGTGGGAGTAATCTTGAAATTAATAAACATTCCAATTTGGCTTCTATATATAAAATTCGGTCACTTCCATTCGTCCGTCTATCACGCCCTCTAAAATAGCCATACATTGACTGATCAAAATCAAATTTTGGAGAGAAATGCCAATAGGTAAGGTAAGCATAGTTGATATTCCTTGGGTGGGTAGCTTAGTACAATAAATTTTCATTAATCTTTTGGGAAAAATTAAAGTTTTATCATTTAACATACTAAATACTCTTTAATGATTAAAATAATTATTCTATGAAAATGCAATATTCTTTCTTGCATATCTTTCCTTTAAGTTTTTATATTTCATCGAATGGTTTAGGAAATTGAATGAAACGTATAATCTGTTAATCTTGACAAAAATGTTAGCGATAAATTCAACAATACTAAATACTGTGAGAATTTTAACACGTATCAACGTTTGCAAAAAAAAAAAAAAGAAGTTTCTAGTCCCTCATCATCGTCAAAAACTTCCCTGCTAACAAGAGGTTTCCAAAACAAAACGCTGCACTTTGAGTCAGGATGATTACCGGTAACACCTGTCAACTGAACAGCTTGTTAACCGTTTTGACCGTTTCAACTTTACCTACGTATTCAATCTAATTCACCAATTACATTAACCGCGAAAAGGTAATACATATATAACCCATAAAATTATTTTTTTAATACAGAAAAATATCTCGCGCATATTAGAGTAAAGTTTAGTCACCGACCTTCGACACAGCGGTCCTACTGCATAGTGCCATAGCTAAACATAAAAAAATATCATTGTGGATGGATGTTCTCCAAAGTGTCTTCCTTCTATTAACAAAATTGCCGAATAACGTCCCCTTCCATTGCGCGCATACAAAATAAATAATTAAAATGGACAAGTTTTATTGATTATTTTAATTGCGGCAACTAACACTGCATGAAATTTCCTTGTTAAAATTTATAATTATTAATTAGTAAAATATAATTATTGAAGACCAAAAATTGTCAAGGAAAATAAATAATTTTAAATAATTAAAATAAATATTCTAGTCCCTGATCATCGTCAAATAATTCCCTGCTAGCAAGAGGTTTCCAAAACAAAACGCTGCACTTTGAGTCAGGATGATTATCGGTAACACCTGTCAGCTGAACAGCTTGTTAACCGTTCTGACTGTTTCAGCTTTTCTTACGTATTCAATCTAATTTACTAATTACATTAACCGCAAATTCTCAAGAAAAATAAATAATTTAAAATAAAAAAAAAGTAAATAAATGTATATAAATCGTTAAAAAAACATATCTGCGATTTTTCCCCAATTCAAAATTCTACACAATATTTTATTTAAAAACACTTTTTTTTTTTAAATTTAAAACAGTGTCTTTCCTCGCACTTCTTGCTTGTGGAACTCCCTTTTGGCTCCATCCTTTCCAGCCAACTCTCATCTTTCAACATTTAAAAGCAACGTCTATTGTTATCTACTATCTTCTTGATTACTCTTCTACAGAGTGCGATGGATAAATTGTTGTCTAAATGATGCAAAAAAAAAAAAAAAAAAAAAAAAACACTCACATCTCATTTTAAATGATATATATTTACCAAAATTACACAAAAAAATATCTTAAAATACTAAAGAGTTAATTTATTCAATAAGATCGTCATAGGCTTCAACGACGGCCTCGAGACGACTTCGGAATCTCTTGTAACTCTACTGGGCGGACACATTGTTTAAGTTAGTGAATCCTTGCCTTCAGTTCATCTTTGGAGTTAAAAAAGAAGTTTGATATACTTTCGCTCAACTGCACCCCCCACATAATATTCAAGGAAGTTGAAGACTGGGGAGTTAGGTGGCTATCTGTAAGGGGTGATGTGGTCGCAGAATTTTTCTGACAGCCATGACTGGGTTCTTCTGCTCGTGTGGCATGGTGCAGAGTCCTATTACCTGACATAGGACTTCTTTTCGTCCCAGAGCAATACAACTTCCTCGGGGTACTTGATGTAGGTCTCATGGTTTAGCCTGGAGGCCTCACCAACAAATCCGGGAGTTCTTTTCGTATCAGAACGGCCCGAGTGAGATTTCCGAAATGTCGTATCTTCGTGTGACGTCCTCCAGCCTTGCTCACTCCTCGCTGCTTCGTTCGGGTGTCGCCGCTCCAAACGTGACGTCCGCCTGTCTGCGTCAGTCGTGTTGTCCCGTCCTGTGACAACTGGCTTGGTATTGGTCGCGGCACCCAAATGTGACGTTCTAACCTTTTGGCGATTCGGATGGGAATCAGGTTAGATTCGATATCAGCCTCGTCGTTCCCAACTCGTTTCCAACGTCTGGTTACCGAAGTAACTGCTTTGATCCCCAGTCTGCCTTCCCACGTTGTGAATTGATCTTAGGCAGACGAAATCAATCAGTCGTTGGGGCCGTAATGCAAGTTGAGTTCGAATAAGGGTGGTATCGCATAAATATGTGTAAAAGAAAATAAAATAATAACTCAAAAGCTCGAAGGTATCAAAAAAAGGATAACAATACTTTATCTCTGGTTGCTGGATACATAGGACTGCGTCTATCTCCCGACCCGCTATATGGATTCGTGACACGTTGTTTTTGTTAGGTGAGTTTTAACATCTTAAGTTGTCTGTTCTTTAAGAAACTGGTTCTTGGAGTCTTCAGGCGATAATCGTAAAACTTGTTTTGGTGGTATGAATCTAAGTCACTCTTCAAAAATAAATTGTTCTTGGGTTGAAGATGAGTTCGGAAGATGCGCGAATCTTACAAGTCAGCTCTGCGAGGCCCACTTCAACTGCGAACTGGAGACTCTGGAAAACTGGAACTCCAACAACTCAACTGAACTGAACTGATTTTCGCTCGCTGCGACTTTGCTTATATGGACGCCGACCAAAACCGGGGTGGGCTTTGTTGGGGTTTGAGGTTCCTTGATAATTCCAAATCCACAATCCCCTTCTTTTGTTTTCGGTCAGGAATAATTTATTATTTCCATTTTTGGAAGTCTTCTCTTACCCCTACCTTCAGAGGGTGTCAACGATTTTCCTACTTCTTCGCAGTAACATCTCATACCTATCCTCTTTAAGGAGTGGTAGCAGGCCTCCCCCCTGCATCATATGATCACCTCCGTTTGGCTTTCGTTAACATTCATCCAATGGTCGATCAACAGTGTGGGTGTGACCAGACTAGCCTTGTTTCTTAAAAAAAAATATCTTGCTCAAAGAAAAAAGAATTATCTCCTCTATTTCTTTTTTCTATTTCCCTTCTTTCTTTTCTTTTCTATTCTCTCTCCTTCTCTGGCCGCCAACAGAACAATACGACCTGTAGTGTGATAACCTCAATTCCTATCCCAAGGTCACTTTCATCTGGATTTCGTCAATCATCAGGGTGGGTGGTCATCCAGCAATGCACAGCCAACTTTTCCGATAAAATAGTTTCGCTATTATCGCCAGATTCTAACACAACCCAGACCTTGTCTAACGATATCTTTCCCTCGACAAAGACTTAACCTATTTTCTTTGTTTTCTTTCTTTCAGCTCGTGTGTGGTCAGGGCATTCCTATTAAATTTTTATCTCTGTAGTTTTCTGTGGAAGCCCCAAATGGCATTCCCAGTTAAATGTTTATCTATTCTGTCCCGGAGTTTAGGTAGCCGATCTGGAATTTGTCAATTAGATTTTCGCCAGCACCAAGTGGCTGTTATTTATTCCCGATAATATAAGTCCACCACCACGACACAGTTAATTTTTATCTATTTAGAATTCTCGACAATGGCAATGAAACCTTTCACTATTTTTACTATCAAAATTTCATTTCTTTCGCTTCTTTTCTTCCTTTTCCTTGCTTCCCTAAATGGTGTCACAATCGTAATCACCATTAGACTCACACAACTCTTTCCGAATCCTCTGCATTATCCTCATATTGTACGCCCAAACACTGTGAAATGTTTGTATTGGAGCTTCCGGTACGGATGCCAAACAGCACAGCATGTCGTTTCCAAATTTCTGGCAGAGCGAATTGCGTCATGGTGGTCTTTTTTTCTCACAGACGGTGCCTAACTGACCTTGCTATACTGTATAGTCGACAAAATCAAAAACGCACAAGGCGCATGCGCGAATTAAAAAAAATATAATGGCGCCAATTTACCCATCGCACAATATATTGTTCTTGTTAGTTAATAAGGTATCTTTTTTTTCTTCTTATTCTTTCACCCACAATAACGTCCGGAAAGAAAAGAATAAAGAAGGGAAGGCAAAAATTCAGAATAACGCCCCAAACCCCTACACACGTATGTTTTGTATACGTATATAATTTATTTATGAAAAGGGAATTTTTTTTTAAATAAAAAAAAAATTTACGAAAATTTCAAAACATTCTGAAGCGGGCCTTAACCTTTTTTTTAAATTTTTTTTTATTTAATTTTTTTTTAAATGTCAAAATAGAACATGGACCTTTAATATTTTTATTTTTATAGATAAGGCCCCGGAGAAATGAAATCGGATGTAAATTTAATTTTAACCCGCGTAAAATTATGCCCCGAATCAGAAAATAAAATTAGAACATCTTTTTTTTATTTCAGGTGTTTTAAATTAGGTTTTTTATTTCTATTACGTTGTCACACATAAAACCAGGCGCTTTATAGGAAAGAAATAAAACGCTCTTGAAATGTTAAATAATTAACTAATTTAGTTAAAATAGGGACCATCTTTATAAATGGCTGTTCTCCAACCTACCTCGAAATTCTTCATACCATCTTTAAAAATATTCTCATCCTTTGATGTGATAAATAGTTTTAATGCTTCGATTGCGTCTTCTTCATTGGAAAATGTTTAATTACGTATGAAAAGCTCAAAATGCTTAAATAAGTCGGAGAGATATCAGGTTAATGTGGAGGATGAGGCAAAATTTTATAATTCAGGCTATACAGCTTTTGGATAGTTGATTGAGAAGCGTTTAGCCGTGCGTTGTCGTGCAGCAAAATTGGGCCATCCGTGCTCATAAATCTAGGATGTTTCTTTTTCAATTTTGCTGGCATACACTAAGTTCTTCCACAATATGAGGTTGCTGTTATTGTTTTCCTTTGAGTTTGGTTTGCTTTGTTTTATGGCATATCAACCTCAACGGTTTATTTAATGCCAACAAGATTTTTTTTATTGCTGGTAGTAATTTTTCCAAAAAAATTATTGCTGGTAATATTTTTTTTTCTTCAAAAAATCATTGCTGGTAATAATTTTTTTACAAACAATAGTATGGCTGGTATTAAAACCTATTTTTACATTTTCATAGTATTTTGACCTCAGTTTTGAGGGGTCAACTATTTGCTCATAGTTAGGACCCTAACAGGTGCTACCACCCCGGGTCAGGGTGGACTTGGGGATACCAGCAGTGAAGAGATGGTTCCACACTCCTCAAAACCTCCTGAACAGAGGCCTTGCTGTTGGACGTTGTTTATCGTCATACCTGGGAAGCGGATGTAGTTTATCGTCATACCCTCGACGCGGATGTAGTTTATCGTCTAACCCAGGACGCGGATGTAGTTTATCGTCTAACCCGGGACGCGGATGTAGTTTATTGTCTAACCCGGGACGCGGATGTAGTTTATCATCTTACCCAGGAAGCGGATATAGTTTATCGTCTTACCCAGGACGCGGATGTAGTTTATCGTCTTACCCAGGACGCGGATGTAGTTTATCGTCATACCCAGGACAATGTTTTCCCTTGATGCAAGAATGGATAATCAATAACCCCTTTGAAAGACCACCATACAGTAACCATTAACTTTTTAGAGTGCAGTAGATGTTTTGGGGTATCGTTTTGAGGATTCACTTGCATCTGACCACTGGCCTACTATTTTACTGTTGTCAAAGAGTATCCATCATCGTATGTGGTGTTTCGATTCAAAAATGGTTCTTTGTTCGAGATTGTACGCATGCTTTTCACAATAATCATTTTCATTGCGTTTATGAGTAACAATATATTGAAAGAAAAATTATCTGGAAAGAAAAAGAGCCAAGAATAAGTCAAGATTTTTTTTTTTTTTATATGTTAAGAAGGTTACTTCGTTAGACGACCGAATCAACAACCAACTAAAAAATGTGTTACTTCATGCGGGACAACAAAGTACTTTATTTTTTATCATATCACCCCATGAAATGCAGAATACGCATCAAGACACAGACGTTATTGTGAGTGAAAGAATAAGAAAAAAAAAAAGACACCTTATTAAGTAACGAGAACAATATATTGTGCGATGGGTAAATTGGCGCCATTTTATTTTTTAATTTCGCGCATGCGCCTTGTTTGTTTTTGATTTTGTCGACTATACAGTATAGTAGGGTCAGTTGGGCACCGTCTGTGAGAAAAAAATTCACCATGACGCAATTCACTCTGCCAGAAATTTGGAAACGACATGCTGTGCTGTTTGGCATCCGCGCCGGAAAGGGTTAACAGATTTTTTTTTTATAAAAAGTTATTCTGACCAACAAATATCTTTTCATAAAAAATTTTCCATAATCAATATTGTTTTAAAAACGCCTGATAATTATGCACCAAACCATCATAAACTATTGGGCTGGTGCATAATTATCAGGCGTTCCTGTAGGCGCGTTACTTGTTAATAAAAATTGCTGTTTTGTTTACATTTTTTTTTTTTTTAATAAAAATATTATTTTATTTTTCAGGTTATAAAAAAAAAGCGTGTCGATAATCATACGCTCCGGAATAATCATTTTTAAATGTTATTGTTGAACTGCTATGTTTAATTTTTCGTAATAAATATTTTTTTTTTTAAAACGCCTGATAATTATGCACCAAATATAAAGCGTCCCTCACGCTAATCGGTTGAAAGAAGAAAATTTTAGAAACGTTAGCATTTGGGGGGGAGAAAAGAAATTTTGGCTTTTTCGTTCTTTTTTTATGGGAGGGGTATTTTTTTTTTTTAAACTTTTGCCTGTTCAAGGCTTTTTCTTATGTACTATCCAAATGTTCATGCTTGTTTTCAGATTTACAACTGTTGCAAGGCAACTCAGCTTATATGGCAAACAGAACGCACTGATATATAATGTTTTTACAATAAAAACGTACAAATCATAAGTTATTTACGCTTTATCACATGTGATGCACAGGTTTTTATTATGCGAAACACTACAAATCAGCACATTTTATTTGTCAAATAAGCCAAGTTGCCTCGCAATAGTTACAAATCTGAAAAAAAAACAAAAAACAAGCGTCCTGTGGTCACATATGATGTCCAAAATATTAGATTAGGCCTTTCCTCAGACGTCCTGTTCAATAGTAAACTCTTTCCTTAAGTGTCCTTAGTTTTATCACTCTTTTAAAAATCTTGGCTCATGTGCAACAAATATGATACACAGACGTGGAAATCACATGTCGTCTGCAACACGTATGATGAGCAGGACAGGCAAAGGGTTAATAAAAGGGGTCAGGAGCGGATTTCTTTTGGCAGTAGGCAATAAACAGAGGAGTTTTAACAAAAATGGGGCCGGGTAGTCAAACCATACCACGGGTTGACATGAACCTTGTGAGTATAACTGAATTGACAAAACTGTTCAGAAGCCATCAATAATTGTGTTGGCACAGAATCGTCATGTGCATTAGTCGTGTTCAAATTTTTAATCACACCAGACTATGCTCTCCCTCCAAGAAACGTTAACTAAGGTCCACTCAGCAGAGCTGCACTCTAGGATGGCTCCGTGGTTGTTGAACAAACACAGATATGCCTGAGCAGGTGATTATAACAAGGATTAGTCAGCCAAATATGCAATAGATTAAAATTGTGTAAAATAGCCCTGTTTCTTTTTCTATCATGATTGCACTCACGAGTCCTTTAATCCCCATTAAGGTTGCAGGGGTGCCACAAGTACTGTGGCTATAGCAGCAGTGGTTTCTCCTGAGCAAGACAGACTGACAGAACACAACCCTCACCAGGCTTGTTTGAATTCAGAGTTTTCCTTCTTTTAGACTGGTTTCCAACCAAGGCTATACAGCCAGTCTGTCCTATTTTATCCACAGCTGTTGGGGAAGAGATGGATTTATATGATTCCCAAGGGTATTAGCGCATAAGTGAATATAATGTTTCAAAAAAAGAAAATTTACATTATTCGGACTATTGTCCTCATCTTTGTCGCCATATTTATTACAACGTTTCGGCCGTTGTACGCTCCGGCCTTCTTCAGGTGGTTGGAACGTCGAACTGAACCCTTTATTTCGCTCACTGGGGTAGAGTGTTCTAGTTCCACGTGCCATGTTTAATGGATGTCAGTTATCAGTTATCTCCTGTTAATTTTCCCTCTGAAAGTTCTCCACCGCCTTAACCGGGTATTGAACTCACATTCTTTGAGTCTTGTCACTGGATCTAACTAACGCCTTTATCCACTGTGCCATGTGTCCTTGAAATAAAGGGCTCAGTTTGACATTCCAACTATCTGAAGAAGGCCGAAGCGTATAACGGCGGAAACGTTGTAATAAATATGGCGACAATGATGGGGACAATAGTCCGAATAATGTAAATGTGTTTTTTGATCACATTTAAATTTTACAAAGAAACACACAAAAAAAAAGGAATAACAAGTGATTATTCAGTCATCAACAATAACATGTATTGAAAAAATAAGCGAGTACAACAATTATGTTTGGTGAAACAAAATTAAGAAAGAGGAAATAGTTCCCCTTGTACTGATGTGACTTGTTTAAAATATTCAGAGTTCAGCAATATGTGTGTTATGGTCCAACGGCCCTTGTACCACGGTGATGGTCCAAGGTAGAACTAATAAAGAAGAACTCGAACACATATATGGAATAACACAGATATATTACAAACAGGAATATATACAGAGAAGTAGAAAGTGTTAGTACGAACTATCAGGTTTAGTAGTAATTGTCTGAACGCGACTCTATTTCGGACTGCCTCTGACTCGACTGACTGACTCGCTCGCTCTGACTGACTGACTGACAGACTCCTGACGGACCTCACTCCAGACTTCAGACTGAACAGTATTTATTCCCACCCCCCACGAGGGCATCATGTGGCACAAGGCTGGTGTAACGTGGGATCTCCGAGCCCGTGGACTCGGCCAAAAAATATGCCCTTTGAACCCGTATAAACTGGTTTAGAGTCGGTTTACCTCCTCGGTTTACCGCCCGAAGACAGAGAGTTCAACCGATCATTTGGTCAACCGGTCGTCCGACTTCAGGCTGAACTCTCTGCTTCCTCTTGAGGCGCAGTATTTATTACGTATGGAATAGTCCATTATGTTATTATGGGTAAGGTCCCATAACAATGTGATAACTGAGTTTAAGTAATGCGAAAGTTGTACAAAAAAATGATAGAATTCTGAGTTGGTTACTTGGCTTTTTGGACAGACAGTTCACAGCGTAGTGCAATTATAATTTTGTGTCTGTGTGTGTGAGTAGAAGAATGAGAATTCACGTATGTGGTTGAGCTCTGGAGATTTATTGTTCTACTACTGTTCTTTTCTTTGATTTTCGTGTTATTTATACTTTCTGAATAGGCTCCAGGAACGAGAGCGGGAAAAATATTGAAAGGAGTGTTATGTTATATTATTGGTCAAAAATCAACCAATCCCTGTGTTGGGGCCACCCACCTTCTCATCAGAATGGACTGATCTCTCTATTACTAATAGGACAGTTCTAGAGAGTTCTGGGAGAGCAGGTGACCATCACACGTCTACCGGAAGATACAGTTGGACTTTATACTCTTTCTGATTGTTACTGACTAACCTGCGTTCGTTTGACTACTAATCTCTCTGTTGCAAATACCTCTTCAGATATACCAGTATTTTTCCCTATGTATGTGTTTGTCCTTATTTCAATACACGCACGCGGAAACACTCAGCATCTCAACACACTGATTTTTTCTAAACCAGGTTTGGCAAAGTAAACATCAGAAAATTTGATGTGGCTCATGCGATGCATAAATTGTCCTATAGAAAATAGTGCTTATTTTCTATGACTATTGAGTATTTTGTGGGCGTGGTGTATGTAAACAACCGCTATAATATAACAAAATATAGTCGGAAAAGAAGAAAAGCCTATAATCATCATGCACTAAATCACCTCTACCTATAACTCGAAAACAATAAACTTATAAAAGATCAACAACCAGTAAACAAAAAACCAAACTAATTCTTCAGCATTAAATAACCCAAAAGGGTTGATATGCTGGTAAAACAAACAACTAAATAAATAAGCCGTAAAAAACGTATCAATCAAATACTGATAACAGTCATATATTTTAGATTTATTTACATTATCTTACTTATTATAAAACGCAGATAGTGTGTGTGTGTCTGTTCGTTTATATATTGGATCGGATTTCCTACATTTTTCAACCGATTTCAAAAAAACTTCACAGGACTATGTAAAATTACCTTGCGGTGGTTCTGACAGCGCCAAAAATTGGAAAAACACAATTCTTTTTGCACGAAATCAATTTGAAAACACGATTAAGAGGCATCGCTGTCGCGAGAATGAAAGGGGGACAACTCATATCGAGTTATACTTATTATAAAACCATGGTTGTTTGTTTGTTTGTGTGTGCGTGTGTGTGTGTGTGTGTTCTTTTATATATGGGATCGGATTTCCTACATTTTTCAACCGATTTCAACAAAACTTCACAGGACTACGTAAAATTACCTTGCGGTGGTTCTGACAGCGCCAAAAATTGGAAAAAGGAGTGTTATATTATATTGCGTGTGAGTTTGGGGAGGGTAGGATGAATGAAGAAAGGGGGTGAAAAAGAAATAAGAATGAGAGAGAAAGGGAGAGAATAGACAGGAAAGAAAGAAGAAAAAAACGAAGGAAATTTAAGGAAATTGAGAGTTGAAAGTTGTTTTTGCATTAAATCAATTTGAAAACACGATTAAGAGTCATCGCGAGAATGAAAGGGGGACAACTCATATCGAGTTATACTTATTATAAAACCCAGGTTGTTTGTTTGTGTGTGTGTGTGTGTGTGTGTGTTCGTTTATATATGGGATCGGATTTCCTACATTTTTCAACTGATTTCAACAAAACTTCACTTTTTTTTGGCAGGTAGTGTTTCTTATTGTCTTTCACACTTTTTTCTTTATTTTTACATTCAGAATGCTTTAAAAATTCTATTTACAAGACAATTGTTTATAATAAAATTCTATTCAATCGGTAGACTCATATACGATTGAAAACAATGTTTTTGTTTTAGTTTGGATCTGACCAATTTGTAAAAAAAACAAAATGACAAAAAAAACTAATTAAGACATGCGTGTCCGTCAACCTTAAACAATAATCTTTGTCAATTCTATTTTTCAGTCTTTATGATGGTCGATACTTGATCTATCTCTTACTGTTACATCCCTGGGCAACGCCGGGCTCTACTGCTAGTCTGGAATATAAATGGAGATAAACTGCTTCGGCCACAAAGTGAGGGATCAGTTTATATATTCATTGAAATATAGAACTGATCCCCCACTTTATACCCATATTATAATTTCTTGTTTGTCTATTCACAATTCTGATTAGGTATGAATCCACCGTTTCTCCCCCACCCAGCTATGGATTAATTACTACTTGTGACACTGTATAGTGGAGTAATGGATAGCGGCTCGAATTGAGGAATCGGAGAGCCGAGTTCGAATTCCAGTCGAATCCATTACAATCATTTACGTGCTAATACCCTTGGGAAAGTTATGAAACCTCCTCTTCTCCCACCAGCTATGAGTAAATATTAGGACAGATCAGGTTCTATAGCCTTGGATGGCAATTGTTCTACCTCGTCCGTCATGATCGCCTAAGCGTGCATCACGCATGACACATAACTGACTGCATCACTATACCATTATTGTTACAATCTAAAATATTTTTTGGCTTTAAGTAATCTGCAAAGGGTTGATAAGCCGTAAAATACGAATTAATCAATCTTTCCTTTTTAGTTTTCAGTTTCCTTAAATTTCCTTCGTTTTTTCCTTCTTTCTTTCCTGTCTATTCTCTCTCTTTCTCTCTCATTCTTATTTCTTTTTCACCCCCTTTCTTCATTCATCCTACCCCCTCCAAACTCACACATATACTTGTCATTTCTTTTCTTCTTTTATTTATTCCCTTTCTCGCTTCGTGCTTTTTTAAAAATTTCTTTCTTTCTTTCTTTCTTTCTTTCTTTCTTTCTTTCTTTCTTTCTTTCTTTCTTTCGTTCTTTTTCACCAGTCCTTTCTTCGTCCATCACTACTTCCTTCATATTGCATCTCAATCGCCGCCGCCGCCGCCAACGACAACGACAACGACGACGACACATCTTTTTTAAATGATAATTTTTTGTTGACAAAATACCAGAGAAACGAAATTACTAGCGTTCAGGATCCATTCCCCCACCCAAAACCCCAACCCACTTGACTTACTCCCCACCACACCTTCCACTAGCTCCTGCACCTCCAACCACCAACCCCCCCGCAACTGGATGGCGCGTCCCACTTTTTTTTTCATTAATCGTTATTGAATTCGCACCTGCTTTCCAGCGCCGACAAATTTTCTTTGACTAAATCCAATTTTCGCGCCCTGAAACTTTCTATTTTGGGCTGCATTGTCACTTGCGCATGCGTCGACGGACAGCGACGGAAATGCGGAAAAAAATAAACGCACGTGGGCGTTTCCGTCTCTGGCGGGGTGGGGGTCTCGTCGGCGTGACTCAGGTCGTTTTGATCGTATTACGATTCCAGCCCGGTCCAGCATTTTATTTACAATCATTTCACCGCAAGTAAGGCGATAATGCCACTAAGACGCAAGTGGGGGGGGGAAGGAGATTACTGAGAGTGAAAGAGAATTAGAGAAGATTAATGAAGAGAAAGGATAATAACGGAACAGGAAGATGGCAATTGGCGTGGCATTTAAATTTTTGAAGAACGTAGGTGGCAGGAAAGCAATAAAAGAAAAAATTAGAATAAAAATTACGGTTACATCTAACTAGTTCAACAGTAAATCAATCCAGGACGACCGTAGTCGTGATCATAGCCACCCAAAGCTATAGAATCCAGTCTGTTTTACTATTTATCCATAGCTGAGGGGAGAAGAGTTGGATTCATACCTTTTCCATTGGTCGACCGTAGTCGAGATCATCGAGTCAATACGAACGATCCTTTCCTTAACTGCATAGTATCTGCTTCACCTTAGTTAGGTGCAGTTTTAAATTCAGAATTTCCTTCTCCTAGATTGGTTGGGGAAAGGACGGTCTTAACGATAAGTTAGCTAGCCACAAACACTGACCTAATCATACAAACAATATTCCTTAAATCAAAACAACATAATCTTACTTACCTTTCTTACTACAATCACCATAATACCTCTTTGTCTATATGAAAATACTAACTAGTCCCCATATGTACAATTTATTGTCTGTGATGGGAGGGGAATAAAATAACAATTCTAAAAACAAGCCCTAATGAGTATTTACAATATGAAAACAAAACTATTTACAAAAAAAACTAAAGAAAATAATATGAGTAATAAAACCCCCAGAATCACTAAATGTGGCAGAAATCTCAGTTCACTGGCCGAAATTAATGCAGGACTATAATAATATAAAAGATTCATTAATCCCAAGCACTCACACAGACACGCACTCATTCAAACACAACAACAAATACGAAAAACACTCATGCGAAACGAAAGGCGCCCCGCATCCACCAGCGAACTGACATCTCAGTCCACCTAATGAGGGAGGCGAGGGGGAATTAAACTTAAAAAAATTAGGTACAGAAATAAAAGAGGGTCAATGAGCATAGATACCCTAGCTAAGTTAACTAAAAGGAAAAGAAACTAAAGGATCAAGATTAAACTTAACCTAGCCTAGTTTCGGGATGGGTTGTACAAGTTCAACCCAGGAAGAGCAATATCTTGACAAGATTAAGAAGGCCGAAGAATGCATCAACCGCCTGATAAAAAAAAAACAAAAAAAAAAAACAAGGATGCGGACATTAATCGAAAGTTTCGTTTATAAACCTGGCAGATGCTCTTAAAAATTAGCTACAATTACAGGCATCACCAAGAGCGAGAGCTGATTAGAACGACTGCCATGAAAATATTTCTAGAAAAAAAGACAGAAGGAAGAGACGTCACGGCAGTGAGTGAGTGACTGAAGTCGAGATGCCAGATCAGGACCAATAATATTACAGACCCATCTTTGGATTTTGTCGAGAATCTCGATATATATTTCTGGAACACCAGACATGACAGCAATATTCAAGGAACTGATGAACTAAGATGAACTAAGATGATTTAAGATGAACTCTGACGAAAAAAAAGTGTCTGGCCCGAAACAATGAACCAATTTTCTTGGCAGTAGACCTAGCAATTGATTCGACATAATCACACCGACACATATCAATGTAAAATTCGAGACCATGAAGGCGCAATGGGTTGCTCTCCTCTCCAGGAGGTTAGCATCAGCCATGCTAATGGAAGCCAAAAAAAAAAAGGTTCTCTATGATGATTAAAAGACAGCAGTTTCGTTTGAAATTTGTTAAAATTAACAAGCCATTCCTTGCCCCAGTTAACAACTGATTGTAGGTAATTTTTAAGAGCAACTGCCAGATTTATAAACGAAACATAACTTCCGATTAATATCCGTATCCTTGTTTTTCTTTTTTTATCAGGAGGTTAATGCATTCTTCGGCCTTCCTTATCTTGTCTTTAATTCTGTCGTTATTCAAGGAAATACTCGGACCAATACGCTCAACTTTTGCTGCATTTATCCTTTCATTTCACCCGAGATACTCCTCGGCCTTCTTTTTATTTTTGTTCTTTGAAATATTAATATGGAATATGAGTAACATTTGCCTGAATATTAGGTTAATTCATAAAAATAATGACAAAATAACGATGTTGACATTCGACACTACATCAAGCAAAAGGTTAGGAAGGAAACGTCCATCTATACGAGAAGGAGGGTTAACAGTTACTGGACTTGAGAAACTTATTTTCCTGAAGAACTGTTTTAAGAGAAATCATTGATAAAATGTACACTGACAGTAACTACAACTCTTCGGCCAATGAGTACATAATGTTTCCTTATAAGGAAACGGTCAAAGTTAACATTACCATTAGAGATGGAGGGAACGGATTTTACATTCCGCCATGTTGCAGGAAGAAAATCTGGACAGAAATACACTTATGCACGAATATATGGATAATAAAATAAATACAAAGCATATAAAAAAATTTAAAAAAATGTAAAAATACAAAAACTACGACACAGTTCAAAAGTTTCAGGCTACCCAGGGTAATTTTTTAAACGTAGTTATTTTATATTTTAAACAAAAGAAAATTATACTACATGGTTTAAAAAAAGTAAGACATGATTATTTTTTTCTATTATGACAAAAAGAAAAAAACATTTTGTGATTAAGTTTTGCTCGCATCAAAATATCCTCCTTTAGCCTTGATTACTGCAGCACAAATCTTTGGCATTAGTTGCAAAAGTTTCTCAAAGTATAAGTTTGATAATGGATTTCATTCTTTTTTCAATGACTCTAAGATCAATTCTTCATTTAATTTTTTAACTTTTCTGTGAAGTACATCCCATGCTAATTCTGGGAGTTGCTCCAAACTTTGGAACTATGGTGTATATATATATATATATATATATATATATATATATATATATATATATATATATATATATATATATATATGAAGAAATATAGTCTTAAGGTGTGCTATATTTATGGGATAAAGTGCTCAATATCAGAGATAGAGCGTGTGTAAATATAAAAGTGAACATTGAAGTCAACAATTAGAGGCGACAGGCTGTTTCATGGTAGACGCAATCGTCAGTCCTCCTATATGGCAGTGAATGCTGGACAATCTCCTCACAGATGAAGAAGAGACTTGAAGCAACGGAAACAAAGAAAAGAGTAGTGAACTGTTACGTAATATCAGTCCTCCTATATGGCAGTGAATGCTGGACAATCTCCTCACAGATGAAGAAGAGACTTGAAGCAACAGAAACAAAGAAAAAAGTACTGAACTGTTACGTAATATCAGTCCTCCTATATGGCAGTGAATGCTGGGCAATCTCCTCACAGATGAAGAAGAGACTTGAAGCAACGGAAACAAAGAAAAGAGTACTGAACTGTTACGTAATATCAGTCCTCCTATATGGCAGTGAATGCTGGACAATCTCCTCACAGATGAAGAAGAGACTTGAAGCAACAGAAACAAAGAAAAAAGCACTGAACTGTTACGTAATATCTGTCCTCCTATATGGCAGTGAATGCTGGACAATCTCCTCACAGATGAAGAGACTTGAAGCAACAGAAACAAAGAAAAAAGTACTGAACTGTTACGTAATATCAGTCCTCCTATATGGCAGTGAATGCTGGGCAATCTCCTCACAGATGAAGAAGAGACTTGAAGCAACGGAAACAAAGAAAAGAGTACTGAACTGTTACATAATATCAGTCCTCCTATATGGCAGTGAATGCTGGACAATTTCCTCACAGATGAAGAAGAGACTTGAAGCAACGGAAACAAAGAAAAGAGTACTGAACTGTTACGTAATATCAGTCCTTCTATATGGCAGTGAATGCTGGACAATTTCCTCACAGATGAAGAAGAGACTTGAAGCAACAGAAATAATGAAAAGAGTACTGAACTGTTACGTAATATCAGTCCTCCTATATGGCAGTGAATGCTGGACAATTTCCTCACAGATGAAGAAGAGACTTGAAGCAACAGAAATAAAGAAAAGAATACTGAACTGTTACGTAATATCAGTCCTCCTATATGGCAGTGAATACTGGACAATCCCCTAACAGATGAAGAAGAGACTTGAAGCAACAGAAACAAAGAAAAGAGTACTGAACTGTTACGTAATATCAGTCCTTCTATATGGCAGTGAATGCTAGACAATTTCCTCACAGTTGAAGAAGAGACTTGAAGCAACAGAAACAAAGAAAAAAGTACTGAACTGTTACGTAATATCAGTCCTCCTATATGGCAGTGAATGCTGGGCAATCTCCTCACAGATGAAGAAGAGACTTGAAGCAACGGAAACAAAGAAAAGAGTACTGAACTGTTACATAATATCAGTCCTCCTATATGGCAGTGAATGCTGGACAATTTCCTCACAGATGAAGAAGAGACTTGAAGCAACGGAAACAAAGAAAAGAGTACTGAACTGTTACGTAATATCAGTCCTTCTATATGGCAGTGAATGCTGGACAATTTCCTCACAGATGAAGAAGAGACTTGAAGCAACAGAAATAATGGAAAGAGTACTGAACTGTTACGTAATATCAGTCCTCCTATATGGCAGTGAATGCTGGACAATTTCCTCACAGATGAAGAAGAGACTTGAAGCAACAGAAATAAAGAAAAGAATACTGAACTGTTACGTAATATCAGTCCTCCTATATGGCAGTGAATACTGGACAATCCCCTAACAGATGAAGAAAAGACTTGAAGCAACAGAAACAAAGAAAAGAGTACTGAACTGTTACGTAATATCAGTCCTTCTATATGGCAGTGAATGCTAGACAATTTCCTCACAGTTGAAGAAGAGACTTGAAGCAACAGAAATAAAGAAAAGTTTACTGAACTGTTACGTAATATCAGTCCTCTTATATGGCAGTGAATGCTGGACAATCTCCTCACAGATGAAGAAGAGACTTGAAGCAACAGAAACAAAGAAAAGAGAACTGAACTGTTACGTAATATCAGTCCTCTAATATGGCAGTGAATGCTGGACAATTTCCTCACAGATGAAGAAGAGACTTGAAGCAACAGAAACAAAGAAAAGAATACTGAACTGTTACGTAATATCAGGCCTTGAATTTACAGAAATCTCTTTGTACAGAAAGATATTGTGAATATCATTGATCGATCTGAGAGCAACGATGACGTTAAAGAAACAATCGCAACAAAAAGGACACTTATCCTTAGCATCAAAGAAAGAGTGAGAGTGAGTGAGAGAGAGAGAGAGAGAGAGAGAGAGAGAGAGAGAGTTTAAATTTCTAGGATACATAAATTAGGAAAACATGCATGTAAAGTACTCACAGACAGACTTAAGGCAAGTTAGAGAGATAAGAAAACATCACACAACCCACCCGTCGAGCTAGAGGGAATGGATGGCGTAGCAGGTTTTGGGGAAGATGTCAAAGAGATAAACGTTATTAAGTGCTACAAAGGACAGGAAATTAGGGAGAGCCACGATCGCGTACGCCCTGAAATCACACAGCACAACTTGTTCAACTTTTTCCTTTTCATTTTTTTTTTTTTTTTGTCCACCTTCCAAACATTTTTGCATTTCGGATTCGTTTTATTTTATTGTGCTCCATTGGGGACGACATCCATCTTGTATTCATTACGTCAGTGATCGATTTGCACCTCGCACTCAAACCAAACGAGATTTCGCACTCAATGACATCAACCATTTGCCTTTCATTGACCGAACGAAGAAAGAAAGAAAGAAAGACTGTAGGGAAAGAGACTTCAAACACTAGAGAAAGAGGGAAAGAGTAGACACCGAAGAAAGAAAGAAAGAAAGAAAGAAAGAAAGAAAGAAAGAATTAGAAAGAAAGGAAGAAAGAAAAAAACGATGATAATGGAAGAAAGAAAGAAAGAAAGAAAAAAGAAAGAAAGAAAGAAAAAAGAAAGAAAGAAAGAGAGAAAGAAAGAAAGAGAGAAAGAAAAAGAGAAAGAAAGACTGTAGGGAAAGAGAGCCCAAACACTAGAGAAAGAGGGAAAGAGTAGACACTGAAGAAAGAAAGAAAGAAAGAAAGAAAGAAAGAAAGAAAAAGAGAAAGAATTAGAAAGAAAGGAAGAAAGAAAAAAACGATGATAATGGAAGAAAGAAAGAAAGAAAGAAAAAAGAAAGAAAGAAAGAAAAAAGAAAGAAAGAAAGAAAGAAAGAAAGAGAGAAAGAAAGAAAGAGAGAAAGAAAAAGAGAAAGAAAGAAAAACTGTAGGGAAATCGTCTTTTTCATGTTGAATTGTATATGGTTTAATGTTAATGATGTTTTATGAATATGTCCTGAAGATGGCCTATTAGACCGAAACGTCCGACGTTGACATTAAACATTAAATCAGCTTAATCGCATATTAGGATTTTTGTTTGTTTTTTCACTATATTTTTCTTCATATTTATATTCGTTTTATTTTCGTTTCTTCTTCTTAATTTGTATCATATAACATTTCAATAGATTTTTCTTATTGCATCAGCCATTATTCGCACGTAATTTATGGCCAAGGCATTTATATCATTGAAAAATTGGCAGCCATTTTGATAATGTAGTTTGGAGTGATTGAGCCCACACTTTTACCTTCACGAAGTTACCAAGTCGTGGTTTTATGCGATTAATGCGCCTCTGAACGTGAAATTAGTTTAAAAGAAGTTTATAGGAAAAAACACCTGTGCCCACCACTCTCGGGAATTTTCAAAAGACATTTATCAACAAGATGAGAAATGTCCGTCCAAGTGGAACCAATGCTAGAGGTGCACATTTGATGAAGTCCGTTGCAACAAGAAGCAATGTGGTGCTCTGCTTCAAAGTAATACAAATGCCCTCTTATGTTTGGTTTAAGACCCTTTAAACTACTTCTCAAACTATGACTAAGTGTATGAAATCCAAGCGTGTAAAATTTTCTTTGTGTCTGCTGGGAAAGTAGTTGTAGAGTGGAAGATAATTTATTGTGTTCAGGAAGAACTTACGCCGGAATCTGTATCTATCAAAACCAGAGAGTTCATTATCTATCTATCTATCTATCTATCTATCTATCTATCTATCTATCTATCTCTATCTATCTATCTATCTATCTATCTATCTATCTATCTATCTATATGCATATATCTATCTATCTATCTATCTATCTATCTGCATCTATCTATCTATATAATTCAGCCTAGTATCTATCTATCTATCTATCTATCTATCTATCTATCTATCTATCTATCTGTATGCATATATCTATTTATCTCTCTATATATGTATATCTATCTATCTATCTATCTATCTATCTATCTATCTATCTATCTAACTATATATATATATATATATATATATATATATATATATATATATATATATATAGGTAACTACACTCGTCTCGGAAAGCCTTCGGTTTCTTGATTTGCTAATGATCAAATCAATCTCGAAAGAAAAAAAGGTTTTAAAAAAAAGTAAGAGCTATGAACATGAACGTCTGTCGGAAATAATCGTACAGCATACAGGTCCAAAGCCCAAAGAAAAAAACCCCGATACGAGTAATCAACTCACTTAAAAGTGGTCAATACAAAAGTAGAGCAGACCTTGTCAAACCTAGAGAGCCAGACAAACCTACCAAGGTTTCACCTAAGCGGATCGTCAGGGAAGGCTGGCTTTGTAGGTTTGTCTGGCTCTCTAGGTTTGACTGACTATCTATCTATCTATCTATCTATCTATCTATCTATCTATCTATCTGTGTGTGCGTGAAAAGTGTGTGTATATAAATATAAATAAATATATATATGTATAATTATTTATGTATTATATGCGCGGTACTTATTAGAAAGCGCTCAATATAAAGCGTGAAACCTATGATCACAAACTCACATCTATCCAACCAAATATATATATATATATATATATATATATATATTATGAAATGGACAAAGTCTGATAATTATTTTATGACATTTTTATGTTTACACATCCTTGTTTTTATAGATACAAGTATTTATACTTATGTTTATTATAAACAGAGCATTTACTTAAGAATTTGTATCTATTAAAAAAGAATTTATAAACATAAAAATGTCCTAAAATAATTGTCGGAATTGTTTCATAATGTCTGACGTCATTTGTTTACATTTGGATACGCACCGAGCAGATATGAATGTATGAGAGAAATTCATGGAAAATTGTAGTTTAAAATCAGTAAAATCGACCTTGCTAATCGTAACGCTCCTCTGTGGCTCAATCGGTAAAAGCACGTCAGGCTATATGACGGTTCCGTATAGGATACAGGTTCGATACCTGTCGGAGGATGAATATTTTCTATGACAATTTCTAGGACATTCAGGCCGGTAAATGTTGTTAATACTGTTTATTATAAACAGAGCATTTAATTAAATATTTGTATCTATAAAAAGAATGTATAAACATAAATGTCTTTATATATATGTAAATGGTGTGTGAGTGAATAAACGTTGTTTTATTTGCAGTCATTGACAAAAGTTTAAGACCACTTAGATGCAAGTTGTTTATCTTCGTTTTTTTTTAATTTGTATCATATGACATTGCATGATGCAATTGCTTTTTTTATTGCATTAGCCAATATTCACACACGATTTATGGCTAAAACATTTTCGTCATTGACAAATTAGCAGCCATTATAATAGTATAGTTTGTAGTGGATGAATTCTCAATGTTTACCTGCACGAAGGGCCCAGGTCGTGGTTTTATGCGATGAAGGCTCTTCTGAGTGTGAAATTAGTTTAAAAGAAGATTGTAGGAAGTCAGCTGTGCACACCGCCATCGGGAAATTTCAAAGGAGATTTATCAACAAGATGAGAAGTGTGCGTCTAAGTGAAACCAATGCTATAGGCGCCCATTTGATGAAGTCCGTTGCAAAATGATCCCAAACAAGAAGATATGTGGTGCTCTGCTTCAAAGTGATACAAATGTTCGTTTCATGTCGTCTGATATTTGGTGTTTGGTCTGAAATCCTTGAAACCACTTCCATGACAACCTGTAGCTATGAAATCCAAGCGTCTAGCTTTTCCTAAGCAACACGAAATTTGGACAGCTGAAGACTGGAACAAAATTATGTTTTCAGATGGATCTATTCTGCAACAGTTCGTTATGAGTGAAAGAACAATTAAAAGACCCCTGGGTAAATGATTTTAAGCAAATTATACAATTCAGACTAAGTAGTGCCCAAGAAACCGGATTATTTGGCGCATGTATGTCCAAATCTGGAACACCTGAACTTTGCTTCTTGCTTCAAGGAACAACGATGAACGGTATTGATTTCCAATTGAATAAAAAAACAATATATTTCTTAGGAACAATTTTTAAGAATACATTTTTATAGTGAAATTACAAGCACTACATTTTCATAGTAAAATAACAATCAATACATTTTTATAGCGAAATTACCAGCAATACATTTTCATAGTAAAATAACAATCAATACATTTTTGTAATTAAATTACCAGCAATATATTTTTATAATAAAATAAAAATCGATACATATTTGTCGTGAAATTATCAGCATTATTTTTGATAATATAATAAAAATAAATACGTTTTTGTAGTGAAATTACGAGAAATACATTTTTATAATAAAATAACAATCAATACCTTTCCGTAAAGAAATTTAGAAGAATACATTTTTATAGTAAGATAACGATCAATATATTTTTGTATTGAAATTGAGAACAATACATTTTTATTTGAAAATAAGAATCAATACATTTTTGTAGTGAAATTAGCAGGATTACATTTTTTAGTAAAATATCAATCAATACATTTTCGTATTGAAATTGCCAGTATTACTTCTTCATAGTAAAATAACAATCAATACATTTTTGTATGAAATTAAGAAAAATACATTTTTATAGTAAACTAAATATCAATACATTTTTATAGAGAAATTACCAGCAATCCATTTTTATAAGAAAATAAAAATCAATATCTTTCCGTAGGGTAATTTATAATACATTTTTATAGTAAATAACAATGAATACATTTTTGTATTGAAATTGAGAACAATACCTTTTTATATAAAAATAAGACTCAATACATTTTCGTATTGAAATTGTCAGCAATACATTTTCATAGTAAAATAACAATCAATATATTTTTGTATTGATATTACCAACAAAACCTTTCTATAATAAAATAACAATCAATACATTTTTGTATGAAATTAAGAACATTACATTTTTATAGTAAAATAAAAATCAATACATTTTGTAGTGAACTTAGCAGCAATACATTTTTATAATCAAATAACAATCAATACATCTTGGTAGTGAAATTAGCAACAATATATTTTTTTATAATAGAATAATCATCTAAACATTTTTGTAGTGAAAATACCAGCAATATATTTTATATATAATAAAATAAAAATCAATACATCTGTGTTCTGAAATTACCAGCAATACATTTTTATAGTAAAAGAACAATCAATACATTTTTGTAATGAAATTACCCGCAATACATTTTTATAATAAAATAAAAATCAATACATTTTTGTAGAGAAATTGCCAGCAATACATTGATAATAAAATAAAAATCAATACATTTTTGTATTGAAATTACCAGCAATATATTTTTTATAGTAAAATAAAAATAAACACATTTTTTTGTAGAGAAATTACCAACAATAGATTTCTATGAAAAAATAACAATCAATACATTTTTGTAATGGAATTACCATAATATATTATATATAGAATTCCGCCGGTCATAGGCAACCATGGATTTGATCCCATGGTATTTGGTAACCAGTGACCACTGACCAGGATTAGACCCTGTGTGTCATAGCTAATGGCGCGGCTAATGGCGTGGCTAATGGCGTGGCTAATGGCGTGGCTAATGGGAAGCCAACAGAGTGCCCCAGAGCCGGACAGTGACCGGTAGAAGCCAGAAGAAGCCACGTGACATGCTGTAGAAAGAATCGCTGGCATTGAGCCGGACGAGAAGAATTGCTGATGGTGAGCATCGATGAAGAGCTTGATCGACCTAACATCGCGTGTGAATGTTTAACCCACTCCAAGTTTTTGAAGCAAGAGATGCAGTGTCCCGATAGAGAGTCACACGGGAAGGGTTAAATTTGTTGTATCAACGATTATATAAACCAATTGAAAATACACCCAATGACCTTCTTCGTTACTTGTTATAATATTTTCACCGGGGGGGCATTCTTAACCTTTTTTCTTTTTCATAGCAAGGTTCCGCCTACTCGCTTACCTGCGGACGAAAATTCAATCTCCACTGCACTGTGATCAGCGTGGTGGGGCCAGATGAAGGAACGAAGCTGTTAACAGATAACTGGGAAAAATTCAATGTTAAGTGTGTTGCATTAAGTTGTAAGATAGGATCAAACCTGGGCAGGATCGTATGAAGGACAATATGTTACCCATGCTGCATTCTCCCCTTCGATATTGGAGCCAAAGGAACAGGAAGATTGACTGCCAAAACAGACGAATTTTTAGTTGGAATAGTATGGGTTACACCAGGGCAACATAAAATTTTTAAATCAGAGTTACTTTCTCCTAGACCTGTTGCCACTCAAGGCTAAAGAACCAAGTCTGTTAAGTAATCAAGCATAATCGGGATCATGGAGACAATGTGAACGGCCCTTTCTTTTCCCATGATAATATGTGCTACGCCAGGACTACATACAGTTTTGAATTCTGAGTTACTTTCTCCTAGACCAGTTGCCAACCAAGGCTAAAGGACCCAGTCTGTTAAGTAATCAAGCATAGTCGGGATCATCGAGCCAATGTGAACGGTCCTTTTCCTTTAGCTGTGTTTTATGTGCTACGCCAGAACTACGTACAGTTTTGAATTCAGAGTTACTTGTCTTCTAGATCGGTTGCGATCCAAGATTGCTATATAACAAAGTCTATCCTGCTATTTACCCTGAGAGAAAAAGAAGGGGGTCCACACTTTTCCCAAGTGAATGTAATGGATCCGACTGGAATATCGAAATCGGCTCTCCGATTCCTAAATCTGAGTCGCTATCCATTATCACTGTTTCTTCTGATATTATAACTCAATGAAAACAGCTAATTGTCAAATCGGAAATTATTTTTCCGAACAATACGAAGAATATTATGGCGAAGAATATACTCAGTGGCAATAACTGCACGGTCCGTAAAAAGCACCGACTTAAATTCCAGAGAAAATCTAGGGAGTGATATGAAAACCAAGGCCCGTACCAAAAGGACCCGCTAAGTAATTCAAAACTGTACGTAGTTCTGGCGTAGCACATAAACAACTAATGGAAAAGGACCGTTAGCATTGGCTCGATGATCCAGACTATGCTTGATTACTTAACAGACTTGGTTCTTTAGCCTTGGTTGGCAACTGGTCTAGGAGAAAGTAACTCTGAATTCAAAACTGTATGTATATCCTGGTGTAGCACATACAATAAAGCAAAAGGAAAAGGAACGTTGACATTGGCTCGTTGATTCACGAGAAGCGTGAAAGATTTCCCAAAGAGTTGGTATTCTGTAGCAGACATGCCTAAGAATTGTTGAAAACTACACTTCACCCCTGCAGGCTCTTATTCGACAAAACACCCGATTAGTTTAAGGGGGGGAGTTAATAATTTTGACTTTGGGGTGTTTTGAGATTTGGGAATTCATTTGATTTTCGTATACAGATACGGTTCGGTTGATTCATTTATTACGGGTTATCAACCCTTCGCATCTGATTTAAAGATTAAGGTTTGAAGAGTTTTCTTTTTTAAGATAATTCTGCTTTAGTGATAAAAATTCTGACTAATTAGCTCATCGCTGGGGAGGAGAAGAGAAAGATTCTAGCTTTCCAAAGGCTATTTGTGCGTAAGTGACAATAACGGACCCGGCGGGGATTGGAACTCCGCCCTCCGATTAACAATTCCGCGCCATTATCTGTTACACTAACCGCACATACAAGCTTACAGCATCTGGTATTGCGATACTGATCAGGATAGCCGTAGCTTAACTTCGATAATCGTAAGGAAACCGGAGTTTCAACGTGGTATTCAATGAAGGATCTGCAGTGTAATCAATCCTGACCTGGCATCTCGGCTTCAGTCACTTTCTCACTGACATGCCGGGGCTTCCCTCATGGGGACCTACCGGACACTATTCGTAACAATTTTTGTTGACAACACTAATATAATAACATTATCTACATGCAAAAAAAAAAGGCTAAAAACAATGGAAGCCTTATTAATAAAAACAAAAAAACAACACTTAATAATATTAACTTTGAACATGGACACAATATCTTGACCGTGTTTTGAAAAATGAAAACATTTTATAAAACATACATACAACAAACTATTTCTTATTTAACAGTTAAAATATTTGATCCTTGAAAATGGCTAAATGTATAGCCGAAAGTGCTCGGATAAAAAAAAAAATGTTTTAAAAAAAAAAATTTTAAAATAAAATGAATTTAACCTGTTTTCTATACATTCGGACAGTTTTTATATAACTTATCATCCGAAAAGAAAAAAAAAATTAGATCGCATGAGAAATTGTATAAAAAAATAAATAAAAGTACCTTGTCTGTCGCATTCAGTGAAATGTGCATAAAAGAAGGATTGATGCCTAAATACACAAATATATATATATATATATATATATATATATATATATATATATATATATATATATATATATATTGTGTGTGTGTGTGTGTATTAGATCGCATGAGAAATTAAATAAAAAACTAAATAAAAGCACCTTGTCTGTCGTATTCAATGAAATCTGCATGAAAAAGGATTTTTGCCTAAATATACAAATATATACATACATACATACATATATATATATATATATATATATATATATATATATATATATTTATATATATATATATATATATATATATATATGGTTGGATAGATGTGAGTTTGTGACCCTGGTTTCACGCTTTAGCGATCGTCAGACAAACTGATTAATGTTTTAAAAAATTTGTGTTTATGTAGATTGCGTGTATTGGTGTTATTGTGGAAGTGGTGGGGGGAATTTCGTCGTTTTGTCATTAATCGTACTAACGCAAACATCGATGTATGCAGACACATATACATACTTGGTTTTTCGTCGGGACTCATACATATATGAACATATGTGGGCAGTTTCGGATATGACATATGTATGTATACGGGTGGTATTATGTCTATACATATGCATTTGTATGTTGAGATTTAAAGATTGGAAGTGTGGCGGAAATATCTCGTGAATGTATACATGTTATATTATGTATGTTTCCGCTGAATAATATTTCCTCGCATGTATGTATATACGTAAAACATTAATCAGTTTGTCTGACGATCGCTAAAGCGTGAAACCCAGGGTCACAAACTCACATCTATCCAACCAAATATGTTAGCTCTATCTCTGATATTGAACGCTTTCTAATAAGTAACGCGCATATAATATATAAATAATTACACATATATATATTTATTTATATTTATATACACTTTTCACACACACACACACACACACACACACACACACACACATATATATATATATATATATATATATATATATATATATATATATATAAATAAACTTTTTGTATCACGTTCATTTTGTCTTTTCCTCAATCTAACTTATACTGTTATTTCTCTTACTTACTCTCTCTAACGACTTGCGTACTAGTGGCATCCCAGCTTTGGCATGAAATGATAATATATATATATATATATATATATATATATATATATATATATATATATAATTTAAGCCTGAAGAGCCAGATAAACCTACCTAGTTTTCACCTACCCGGATCGTCAGGGAACTCAGGATATATATATATGTTGAGATAGAGAAAGATAGGGCGTAGCATTTGTTGCTTTGGCAAGGCAAAGACATGAATCCACGTCAAGAAAAGTTGTCAAATTGTTACTGTCTTCGTGGCTGAGTAGAAAGTATGGCGGAGGAGCGGTGTGGATCGGGGGAGTGGGGTGTGTATATATATTTTTCTTTTGAGTAAGGTTTCAAGCAAAAAGAGCAGACTTGATTTTCTTTCGAATTAAAAAGAATAGAGAAGAAGAAGAAGAAGAAGAAGAAAAAAACTCAAAAAGACAAATTGCTTGGAGTCATTTGTTTAGTCAAAGTTATAAGAATTCTTGACATTTGAAAGACTGCGTAAAATTTGCCCAGACAAAAGAAACGTCTTCGATAAATAAATATAGATACCAAACAATGGCGTGTGCCGATCTGAGCTTGCGATGTTCATTCCCAACTCATACACAGTCACACACATACACAAACACAAACACACGCATACAGGCATTCACACACACACACACACACACACACACACACACACACACACACACACACACACACACACACACATATATATATATCTCTCTATATTTCTGAGTGAGGTATTGTAATTATATACGCTATTTACATTGTTCTGACTGTTGTCCTCATCTTTGTTGCTATATTCACGACGTTTCGACCGTTATACGCTACGGACTTCTTCAGGATCTGTCTATATTTCTGAGATGGGGTATTGTAATTATTTACACTATTTACATTGTTCGGACTGTTGCTCCCATCTTCGTTGCCATATTAACGACGTTTAAGTCGTTGTACAGTCAGGGCCTTCCTCAGGATCGGTCTATATTTCTACGATGAGGTATTGTAATTATTTACACTATTTACATTGTTCGGACTGTTGTCCTGATCTTCGCTGCCATATACATGACGTTTCGGCCATTGTACGCTCCGGCCTTCCTCAGGATCGGTCTATATTTCTGCGATGAGGTATTGTAATTTTTTACACTATTTATATTGTTCGGACTGTTGTCCTTATCTTCGCTGCCATATTAACGACGTTTCGGTCGTTGTACGCTCCGGTCTTCTTCATTGATTTTCTTTATCATTACCCCGTATTACTGAAATGAATACAATATGGGAATCAGTAGTACAGAGTGGAAAACCAATGACAACAACAAAACCCTAATATAAGATTTATAAATCCCCAAAATTCATACACTGACTCAATTAGACATGGACCAGTGGATAAAAGCGCTGGTTGACTTGAGACACTTGACCCAAAGAGTTGTAAGACAATAGAATGGTCAGTTGACACTCAGGTTAAGTATAGTACGGTGTAGCCGGCCACAGGTCTTCGAGGATGCCCATCTACTAGGGCGGCTAGTCAATAGAAACAACAAGCGACGCTAATCTGTTTCATGCGTGAACGCAATCTTCAGGCCACGTGTGTTGCGTTTTGCCTCAACTATTTATATATGCTGGCCAATGGTGCATTATTCTAAATGCTATTGAATGGACGGTATCGAATATGTTTCACATTATTCCAGAGGTAGGATTAGTTGTGGAGCCTTTTGGGGTGATTTGTATAGTGTTATTAACTTATTTAAATCATTATTTGTTATTGATTACTTAATTATTCGCTATTGCTTATTAATAATACTTTTACGCGTGTTTATTATGTGGTTTATTAATTAATTAATTTACTTATTTATTGATTGAGATATCTGGCTTATTTTATTTTATTTTAAAGCAATTCACTCCAAGCAAGGCGGGAGTGCCACTAGCATGCAAGGGGTTACAGAGGATTGAGAACAAGAGTAAAGAGGTGTGTTTGGGGAAAGGATACAGAGAAGGACAGGGGAAGAAGATCAGGGTGTCAGATGTCGATTGACATTACACTTGAATATTATATCGTGGAAGCAAGTAATGGGAAGGGAGTTCGACAGACGGGAAGTGCGGGAGAAGAAGCTGTTTGAGTAGAAGAGACGGTTGCATTAAACTGTTTTGATAGTAAAACGGTGTGACCGAGATGCAAACTTGGTAGCTTCGCTTAAATTCATGCAGTCCGGGAACCAGCGAAAGTAGCTCGTCGGAACAGTTGCCGTGAAAATACTTGTAGAAGAGACAGAGGGAAGCCACGGCACGTCTGTGGGATAGCGATTGTAGACTAGATGACAGATCAGGACCTATCATATTGCATATTCGTCTCTGGATTTTGTCAAGGACCTCGAGACGTACAGCTGGAGCACCAGACCATAAAAGACAGCAATATTTCATGCAAGGACGGATGGTTGATTTATAGATTTGAAGGAGGGACTCAGACGAGGAAAACTTTCTGGTACGACACAGAGAACCAACTTTCCTTGCAGTAGATGTAGCTATAGATTCAATGTATTTATTCCACCTCTATGTCAGTGGACAGCGTGAGACCAAGCAGGCGTAACGAGGCGCTCTCAAGGAACTGGGAATCAGCCATTTTTATGGAGAGCACGGAGGGTTCTCCGTGGTGAATATTTTTTTTACTCATTCATTTATTCATCTTTATTTTTTATTCTTCTGTAGCTGATTTTATTTTTTGTTTAGTTTAAAATATTGTCTTTGTCTAAAGTAGGTTGTATCATCTGCGCGGTGTATAATGCATGTACTAGTATAGTATAGCTGGCCACTCGTATTCGACGATATCTGTCTATTAGGGCGGCTAGCCAATCCCTATTGCAGGCACTCGCTCAGGCACATTATTGTTGTTTATTCAACACCCACGAAGCCCATCTGTGGTTTGTACTGCAACTATGCTGAGCAGACCTTAGTTACAGTTTCTGGGAAAGAGCGTGTTATCTAGCGTGATCACTAATTTGAACAAAGCCAACACGCTCAAGCCCTCGACCACGATGACTTGTGACTTCGTGCTAGCACAGCTATAGGCGACTCCCAAGTGTTCCGTCTAAACAATTTCGCTCACAAGGGTTGGGTCAACCCGAGGTATGGTTTTTCAGGCACTCCACCCTTCCAGTCCGATAACATCAGGAAGTCTCCTTCCTGACAAATCGACCATGGTGAGATTCGAACCCGGGTCTGAATGTGAATGTTCTAACCGCTCGGCCACGTGCCAATATATATATATATATATATATATATATATATATATATATATATATATATGTGTGTGTGTGTGTGTGTGTGTGTGTGTGTGTGTGTAAAATATATAGAAAATAAGAAAGAACTCGTTAGGTAAATAATCCAAAGTTCTTTAGTATTTTGTTATTTTTTTAAAAAATAGTGCTCGATACAAAAGTAGAGCCTAAATATAATTATTTATTTAAAAATATGATTCCAACGCTACATAAGAGCTCTCATGTTTCAAAACAAGAGCCGAAAACTTCAATATAATTATTTGAATTAAATTGAATTAAAGTACCAAGCTCTGTTCCATCTTCAAGCGGAATGTTTTTTGGAATAACTTATTCTTGAAATTTACGTGTTTTATAAGCATATTCAATATTGAAATTAAAATTACTATGGTAACGGCAAGAGCAATTGCTTAAAGAAAAGGGGCGTAAGGGTGAATAATTTGTATCAATATCTCAGTTACATTCACAGACGTCAAGTCAGGGTAAGGTTGGAGTGTCTAAATTTAAAGCAGAAGATGACATTGTCTAGTCTGGTTAAGTGTCTATGGAGATTTATTTATTCATTTTTATTTTATTTTCTTATTTTTTTCCTGAAAGGGTTTTGTTTATATAAAAAAAACTGTCGTAAGTCGCTAACATTTGTTTTTTTGACGACTTCATAAAGGTTTTTTTTATTTTTTATTTTATACTTTTTATTTAGACTATGGAGTTTAAAATTTGTATTTATTATTTTATTGTTTCTTTGTTTTTTATGCTAATTATTCAATGCGAAAATTTGATGATGTCGGAAAAAAACCGTTAACACCTGTCTATTGTTTAATAGATTTTTATTATTTAGAAACTTAATAATGTGTAGTTTTTCATGTAGGCATAAAGGGCATGGGTCATCCCAAGTTTTACAAGTTCTAGTTTTGTTTATAATTTTCCATTTTACTTTTGGTGTTTTATTCATTTCCTTCAAATGCCAAAAATATTTAGATAGAGATGTCTGATTTCTTTTATTAATATTAATAAAAGAAATCAGACATCTCTATCTAATATATATATATATATATATATATATATATATATATACTAATAATAAACTTCTTATTTGTTGTTTATTATTATTATTATATTTAATAGTGTTTATGTCTGCATTTGTTGTTTGTTTATTATTGGCTGAATTTGTTTACTGATTTATTTAGATTATTTCTGACGTTTTGCTGATTTAGTTTGAGGATTTTGCTTATTTTATTTTATTTTATCTATTCATTTTTTTTGGTGGTTGCTTATTGTATTCGTATTTCTTTGAATGAAAACCCACAGAAAGCGTCTCGGTGTCTCACCCGTCATATGAAAAGCGCTGAGCAAGCCGAAGAGAGTTTACAAAACAGGCCAGGCCCTGTACAAAAGCAGTTTAGTCTGTCACATCTGCAATAAGCTTTGCAAGTCACTTATTCGCTTCAAGAGTTGTCGTTCTCACGAGAAATAATAATAATAAAAAAAAACATTGATCGAATTTCTCAGCAATGGTTATACTCACTGAAAGAATCAACAGCTACCATATATATATATATATATATATATATATATATATATATATATATAAAGAAAGAACAGTAAGATATATAATCCGGTGTTCTTATAGATATTTTTATTTTTACAAAATAGTACTCAATGTAAATTTACAGAGCATTAATATTATAAATTGATTTAAAATATGTTTTTTTCGCTACACAGTTCTAACCATATTTCAAAAATGGAAGCTAAAAGCCCCGAATTTAATTTTGTAATTAAATTAAAGACATTAGTTCCATGTCATCCTCAAGCAAATTTTGGAGTAACTTTTAAAAAATTACTGGGTTTTAAAGACACAGCTAAAATCATAATTCATGTTTCCAAGGTTACAGATAAATCCACTTCCACTAGACAAGGGGTGTCTGGGTGTTCATTATATCTATATTTTAATGTATCAGTTATTAGTTACGTTTTGGTAGGGTGTAGGGATGTATTTTTCAATGAAATCTAACATCCGTTAAAAGCATGTCGTCTGGATTTTTTTAAAAATTTATTGTTAACGGCAAAAATTCTTACGGCATTTTTTTCCATAAGATTTTTGGGGGTGTTTAGGTTAGAATACTTTTTATTTAACTACGATTTGAAATATTTTTACTTTTAATTTTTAATATACTATATTTCTTTTAAGAACAATTAAATGTAACTAGAATCCCTTACAGTTTGTAGAATTATTATCACATCAAGTATATGTAAATTATTAGGTTACAAATTTTTTTATATTTAAATATTCTTTAAGTAAAATTTAGGACAATGACGGCAAAATTAGCTACTTAATTTCACTGATTTC
Organism: Acanthosepion pharaonis; assembly: GCA_903632075.3. NCBI lineage: Eukaryota > Metazoa > Mollusca > Cephalopoda > Sepiida > Sepiidae > Acanthosepion > Acanthosepion pharaonis. The sequence goes on along the minus strand of CAHIKZ030002236.1, from coordinate 418,407 downwards.
GTAAACTTTTATTTTTTATATAAACCTAGTAATATATTGTTTCTCGTGTAAGTTAGGATGAAATGGAACTAATGTCTTTAATTTAATTACAAAATTAAATTCGGGGCTTTTAGCTTCCATTTTTGAAACATGGTTAGAACTGTGTAGCGAAAAAAAACATATTTTAAATCAATTAATTTATAACATATATATATATATATATATATATAATCAAATTTCCCAGAATTCCCAAATTTTTACACTTTTAAAAACACGTGCGAATGCGATCTGTTATAGGTATTTTAGAATTTGTCAATTTATCCGTTTCAGTTATAGAATTTTTTGCAAAGCAATCGTAAATGATAGTAAGGGACCTAACCGGAAATTGGTAGAAATTTAAAATAGCATTAGTACTTGAAAGTTATATGCACTTTAATATGTTGTTACTATATTTGTAATGAATTTTATTGAGTGTTGGTTGATTTTGAGATAGAGGACCTTGAGAATTTGAAATATTTGTTTATTAATTTCGTGGTGTAGTATATCGACATTGTAAATATATTCCTGTAGTGTGAAGATGAACAGGAAGGTGTAAGACGCCTTGACAATGTGGTCGGGATCTCTATATATAAAACCATAAGGAAGTTACCGATGAATTAGTAGCAATCATCAAGAGTATAAATCCTCACTAAATCAAAGATCTGCCTCATATGCTCCTTCCATATGTTTTACATAGTGCGATATGAATTCTGCATTCTAATTTAGGTTTCACGTCATCACAGATCACAAGTTGATAGATCAGTTATGAATGTACGTGAGAAAATCATGGAAGATTATAGTTTAAAAACAGTAAAATCGACCTTGCTAACCGAAACGCTCCTCTGTGGCCGAAACGGTTAAGGCACGTCAGGCTATATGACGGTTCCGTATAGGATACAGGTTCGATTCCTGTCGGAGGACGAATATTTTCTATGACAATTTCTCGGACATTCAGGCCGGTAAATGTTGTTAATACTGTTTATTATAAACAGAGCATTTACTTAAATATTTGTATCTTTAAAAAAGAATGTGTAGACATAAAAATGCCTTAAAATATATATAATTTCTTATTTTACTGCAACAAAAATATTTGAAAGTTTCCGCTATCTCTAGGGAAAGAGTGTTCAATATTTTGATAGGCAGTGTGGACATAAGAATCAGCATTGCATGGTGACTGTCAGTTTCAGGTTTCATATAATCTTCAGATTTTTTCAATATTTTTTTTAAAGTTTATATTTAAAATATAGTTAAATATCGGGAAATGCGCGTTTGTAGATATAGATATCTCGACATTAGATTGGGTTAATTGTGCGTGCCAGCCGATGTGGAGGAGAATAAACAACTTAGACACTGAATATCCTCTTCGTAGATCCTCTAAAGGTCTGGCACAAGGATGCAATATCCTTGTGCCAGACTTTTGGTTAGATGTAGCTTGTTAGTCCGGGAAGGCAGTGCATCAAGAGGGATGGAAAACACTCATTTTAAACCTCCACTTCCTTACGGCCATATCCAAACACGGAAAATGGCGATGGAAATAAATCCAGATAGAAAATGGCGGTTGGTCAATGGAGACAACCTTCTGGCAACTGCTGCAGGCAAGCCAACCCCAAATGTAATGCCCTGTATTTCTTTGAATCTTATTGGTACGATCGAGAGGAGTGGCAGAGAGTTTATCTCATTCTGTTCATATGTATGTATATATCTCATTCTGTTTATAACTATCTATCTCAGATTACTATTTATGCATATATGCTTTAGATGTTTATCTATCTATCTATCTATCTATCTATCTATCTATCTATCTATCTATCTATCTCATTCTGTTCATATCTATGTAAGTATCTCATTCTCTTAGTATCTCAGATAATTATTTATGCATATATGTATCTATCTCAGATGTTTATCTATCTATCTATCTATCTATCTATCTATCTATCTATCTATCTCAGACTGTCCATTATCTATTTGTCTATCTATCTCATTCTGTTCATATCTATGTATGTATCACATTCTTTTAATATCTATCTCAGATAATTATTTATACATCTATCTATCTATCTATCTATCTATCTATCTATCTATCTATCTATCTCAGACTGTCCATTATCTATCTATCTATCTATCTATCTATCTCATTCTGTTCATATCTATGTAAGTATCTCATTCTCTTAATATCTATCTCAGATAATTATTTATGCATATTTGTATCTATCGCAGATGTTTATCTATCTATCTATCTATCTATCTATCTATCTATCTATCTATCTATCTATCTATCTATCTATCTATCTATCTCAGACTGTCCATTATCTATCTATCTATCTATCTATCTATCTATCTATCTTATTCTGTTCATACTTATCATTCTATCTACATCATTCTATTCACACGTATCTATCAATCTCTTTCTGTTCATTATCTATCTATCTATCTATCTATCTATCTATCTATCTATCTATGCGTATAATGTATTGACATATGTTGCACATTGGCATATATTACGTATTGGTTTATATTCCATTTATTATATTGTATATCTTCCATCGCTGTACATATCTCGTTTACTGCAAATAACATAGGTTACAAAGACACGTGCCTTGTGAAGCGACCATCCTGTTCGTCCGAAAACCCGTTGAGTCTTTTGATGAGGATGGTTTTACATTGGCGAACAGCTAATTTATTTACCAAGAAAGATTGATCTTTGGCATGCTATTCTGTGTGCTCTGAAGATTAGCTCACATAAAGAAACCCCACAGACCACAAAATCGAATTTCAACGCATACAGGAAACATTACAATATGCTGTCATTACAATGTCACAGTTTTCACTTTTTCGCCTTAGTCATTTGTATTTCTAAAACTATGCACCTATATCAAATCAAAGCTGAATAAATTTAGTATTTGAAGGCAATTTTGATAAATATATTTGGCAAAATTAGATGCCAATGTTCTTTTCATTTTTGCGTAAATTCGATACCAATTATATATATATATATATATATATATATATATATATATATATAAGTATTTCACTCCCAGTAGTCCCTTGCATCTTAGTGGCATTATCATCTTGCTTGGGGTGAATAGAGGAGTAGAGGTTTATCCCTTGTTTCCTATTAAGGATTAAGTTTCTGGTTCCTTCTAAAGTCTTTTTCATTCTCTTTCACTCCCAGTAGCCCCTTGCATCTCAGTGGCATTATCACCTTGCTTGGGGTGAATAGAGGAGTAGAGGTTTATCCCTTGTTTCCTGTTTAGGATTGGGTTTCTGGTTCCTTCTAAAGTCTTCTCATTCTCTTTCACTCCCAGTAGCCCCTTGCATCTTAGTGGCATTATCACCTTGCTTGGAGTGAATAGAGGAGTAGAGGTTTATCCTTGTTTCCTGTTTAGGATTGGATTTCTGGTTCCTTCTAAAGTCTTCTCATTCTCTTTCACTCCCAGTAGCCCCTTGCATCTTAGTGGCATTATCACTTTGCTTGGGGTGAATAGAGGAGTAGAGGTTTATCCCTTGTTTCCTGTTTAGGATTGGGTTTCTGGTTCCTTCTAAAGTCTTCTCATTCTCTTTCACTCCCAGTAGCCCCTTGCATCTTAGTGGCATTATCACCTTGCTTGGGGTGAATAGAGGAGTAGAGGTTTATCCCTTGTTTCCAGTTTAGGATTGGGTTTCTGGTTCCTTCTAAAGTCTTTTTCATTCTCTTTCACTCCCAGTAGCCCCTTGCATGTTAGTGGCATTATCACCTTGCTTGGGGTGAATAGAGGATGAGGCTTATCCTTGATTCCTGTTTAGGATTGGGTTTCTGGTTCCTTCTAAAGTCTTTTTCATTCTCTTTCACTCCCAGTAGTCCCTTGCATCTTAGTGGCATTATCACCTTGCTTGGGGTAAATAGAGGAGTAGAGGTTTATCCCTTGTTTCCTATTAAGGATTAAGTTTCTGGTTCCTTTTAAAGTCTTTTTCATTCTCTTTCACTCCCAGTAGCCCCTTGCATCTTAGTGGCATTATCACCTTGCTTGGGGTGAATAGAGGAGTAGAGGTTTATCCCTTGTTTCCAGTTTAGGATTGGGTTTCTGGTTCCTTCTAAAGTCTTTTTCATTCTCTTTCACTCCCAGTAGCCCCTTGCATGTTAGTGGCATTATCACCTTGCTTGGGGTGAATAGAGGAGTAGAGGCTTATCCCTTGATTCCTGTTTAGGATTGGGTTTCTGGTTCCTTCTAAAGTCTTCTCATTCTCTTTCACTCCCAGTAGTCCCTTGCATCTTAGTGGCATTATCACCTTGCTTGGGGTGAATAGAGGAGTAGAGGTTTATCCCTTGTTTCCTATTAAGGATTAAGTTTCTGGTTCCTTCTAAAGTCTTTTTTTTTCATTCTCTTTCACTCCCAGTAGCCCCTTGCATCTTAGTGGCATTATCACCTTGCTTGGGGTGAATAGAGGAGTAGAGGTTTATCCTTGTTTCCAGTTTAGGATTGGGTTTCTGGTTCCTTCTAAAGTCTTTTTCATTCTCTTTTTCTCCCCCAGTAGCCCTTTGCATCTTAGTGGCATTATCACCTTGCTTGGGGTGAATAGAGGGAGTAGAGGCTTATCCCTTGATTCCTGTTTAGGATTGGGTTTCTGGTTCCTTCTAAAGTCTTCTCATTCTCTTTCACTCCCAGTAGTCCCTTGCATCTTAGTGGCATTATCACCTTGCTTGGGGTGAATAGAGGAGTAGAGGTTTATCCCTTGTTTCCTGTTTAGGATTGGGTTTCTGGTTCCTTCTAAAGTCTTCTCATTTTCTTTCACTCCCAGTAGCCCCTTGCATCTTAGTGGCATTATCACCTTGCTTGGGGTGAATAGAGGAGTAGAGGTTTATCCCTTGTTTCCAGTTTAGGATTGGGTTTCTGGTTCCTTCTAAAGTCTTCTCATTCTCTTTCACTCCCAGTAGCCCCTTGCATCTTAGTGGCATTATCACCTTGCTTGGGGTGAATAGAGGAGTAGAGGTTTATCCCTTGTTTCCAGTTTAGGATTGGGTTTCTGGTTCCTTCTAAAGTCTTCTCATTCTCTTTCACTCCCAGTAGCCCCTTGCATCTTAGTGGCATTATCACCTTGCTTGGGGTGAATAGAGGAGTAGAGGTTTATCCCTTGTTTCCAGTTTAGGATTGGGTTTCTGGTTCCTTCTAAAGTCTTCTCATTCTCTTTCCTCCCAGTAGCCCCTTGCATCTTAGTGGCATTATCACCTTGCTTGGGGTGAATAGAGGAGTAGAGGTTTATCCCTTGTTTCCAGTTTAGGATTGGGTTTCTGGTTCCTTCTAAAGTCTTCTCATTCTCTTTTCACTCCCAGTAGCCCCTTGCATCTTAGTGGCATTATCACCTTGCTTGGGGTGAATAGAGGAGTAGAGGTTTATCCTTGTTTCCAGTTTAGGATTGGGTTTCTGGTTCCTTCTAAAGTCTTTTTTCATTCTCTTTTCACTCCCAGTAGCCCCTTGCATGTTAGTGGCATTATCACCTTGCTTGGGGTGAATAGAGGAGTAGAGGCTTATCCCTTGATTCCTGTTTAGGATTGGGTTTCTGGTTCCTTCTAAAGTCTTCTCATTCTCTTTCACTCCCAGTAGTCCCTTGCATCTTAGTGGCATTATCACCTTGCTTGGGATGAATAGAGGAGTAGAGGTTTATCCCTTGTTTCCAGTTTAGGATTGGGTTTCTGGTTCCTTCTAAAGTCTTTTTCATTCTCTTTCACTCCCAGTAGCCCCTTGCATCTTAGTGGCATTATCACCTTGCTTGGGGTGAATAGAGGAGTAGAGGCTTATCCCTTGATTCCTGTTTAGGATTGGGTTTCTGGTTCCTTCTAAAGTCTTTTTCATTCTCTTTCACTCCCAGCAGCCCCTTGCATCTTAGTGGCATTATCACCTTGCTTGGGGTGAATAGAGGAGTAGAGGCTTATCTCTTGATTCCTGTTTAGGATTGGGTTTCTGGTTCCTTCTAAAGTCTTTTTCATTCTCTTTCACTCCCAGTAGCCCCTTGCATCTTAGTGGCATTATCACCTTGCTTGGGGTGAATAGAGGAGTAGAGGCTTATCCCTTGATTCCTGTTTAGGATTGGGTTTCTGGTTCCTTCTAAAGTCTTTTCATTCTCTTTCCTCCCAGTAGCCCCTTGCATCTTAGTGGCATTATCACCTTGCTTGGGGTGAATAGAGGAGTAGTGGTTTATCCCTTGTTTCCAGTTTAGGATTGGGTTTCTGGTTCCTTCTAAAGTCTTCTCATTCTCTTTCCTCCCAGTAGCCCCCCTTGCATCTTAGTGGCATTATCACCTTGCTTGGGGTGAATAGAGGAGTAGAGGTTTATCCTTGTTTCCAGTTTAGGATTGGGTTTCTGGTTCCTTCTAAAGTCTTTTTCATTCTCTTTCCTCCCAGTAGCCCCTTGCATCTTAGTGGCATTATCACCTTGCTTGGGGGTGAATAGAGGAGTAGAGGCTTATCCCTTGATTCCTGTTTAGGATTGGGTTTCCAGTTTTTTTGTAAGGCCTTTTCTTTTTTCTTTCTCTTTCAGTTTCAATTCAATCGAAGTAAGGCGATAATGCCACGCAGACGTTAATTAAACGGTGGAAATTCATCACATATATATATATATATATATATATATATATATATATATATATATATATATATATATCAGGTCATCCCATAAGTTCTGTCCGAATTTTAACTTTTTGTTAAAATGAACGAAATTTAAAGACTATTTTATAATGTCTAATGGAGCTGAACATTATTTTTATGTTTAGATGCATTTAAACTGATCAAATTTTATTTCAGAGAACAATAAAATTAACATGGAAGTGCCCAAGAATCATTTGAGGCACATAATGATTTATGAGTTCAAGAAAGGAAACTCAGCAGCCGAAGAGGCTAGAAACATTCACTCAGTTTATGGAGAGGAATGTGTGAATGAAAGAACTTGCAGAAGATGGTTTGCAAAATTCAGAGGTGGAGATTTCACCCTTGAAGATGAAGATCGAACCGACGTCCAGTTGATTTTGATGAAAATCTTCTTGAAGCAGCCCTTGAAGAAAATTTTTTTCAGTTGAGGAATTGGCAGTGGTTCTCTCTTCAAACCATACAACTGTTCATCGTCATCTTCAACAACTTGGAAAAGTTCTTAAACTTGGAAAATGGGTGCCTCATGAATTGTCTGAAAACAACCTCAAATCCCGAGTTGATATCTGCTCTTCTCTCCATTCTCGCCAACTTGATTCACCTTTTTTGGATAGACTTGTGACTGGCGACGAAAAATGGATCTTTTATCGAAATGTTAAGCATCGTAGACAGTGGCTTGGTAAAGGGGAAGGACCCCAGCCACAGTCGAGAAGGGAACTTCATGGGCAAAAGGTTCTTCTTTCAATCTGGTGGAATCGCCAAGGAATAATCCACTTTGAATTCTTACCACCTAATGCAACATTTAATGCTCAAATATACTGTCAGCAATTAGAGCGTTTGAACCAAGCTTTGAGGAAAAAAAAAGATCTGCTCTAGTGAATCGAAAAGAGGTGATGTTTCATCAGAACAATGCGCGACCCCACACAGCAAGAATCACGTCACAAAAGATCGAAGAACTTGGTTGGGAGAAAATTTCTCATCCACCTTATTCTCCCGATCTTGCTCCTTCAGACTACCATTTGTTTTGTAGCTTACAGAATCATTTGGAAGAAACAGCTTTTGTAACACAGGAAGAGGTTAAAACTGACATTTGTGAGTTCTTCGAATCAAAGCCAAAAGAATTTTACAGTAATACAAATTAGTAAGCTTGTTAATAGATGGAAGAAAGTCAAAGATAATCAGGGAAAATACATTGTTGATTGAATCTGTAATTAAATGTAACATTTGGTCACTTGTTTTCTTTATTCAAAATTCGGACAGAACTTATGGGATGACCTGATATATATATATACATATATATATATATATATATATATATATATATATATATATATATATATATATATTCATCCACAGACTGTTTCATAGTATCACTATCTCATTCTCTTAATAACTATCTATCTCAGATAATTATTTATGCATATATGTATCTATCTCAGATGTTTATCTATCTATCTATCTATCTATCTATCTATCTATCTATCTATCTATCTATCTATCTATCTATATCCCATTATGTTCATATTTATCATTCTATCTACATCATTCTATTCACATGTATCTATCAATCTCTTTATGTTCATTATCTATCTATCTATCTATCTGTGTGTATCTATGCGTATAATGTATTGGCATATGTTGCATATTGGCATATATTACGTTTATATTCCATTTATTATATTGTATATCTTCCATCTCTAGCTAGGATCGAAACCCGACTGAATTAGCGTCAGTCGGGGATTCTACTAAGCCATTGGCTCACGGCAGGGATGAAAGTGTATTTAAGCGTATTTGTTTTTAGATAAACACACAGTGACTGTGAGAACTCGATTCGATTTACCAAAGAGTCTTGCATTATATATATATATATATATATATATATATACCTATAAATAATTTGGACATATGTCGATTAGTTTTCGTTGTGATCATTACGAGTTCACGGATTAATTTCTTGTTAGCCTTCTTTCTTTCTTTTTATGCGCCATGTCCTTTCAGGACGTAGGCGATCATGGCTCTCCACCTCCTTCTATCCCTTGCGGCACTGAACAATTTCCTTCCCTCTGCTTCCTCCCCCAGATTACGTTCTCTCATCGACTTGCTCAAGCCCGACAGGTGTGTTATGCGTCCCTTGTCTCTCTTTCCCTCTATTCGACTCGTGAGTATCAGATTCTCCAGGCCTTCCTTCCTCATTATGCATCCCAGAAACTTCAGCTGCCTCTTCCTGGTGTTAAGTATAAGTTTCTTCCTTATTTGCGTTCTCTCCAAGACCTGACACGCTCAATCCATGGTATCCTCAGCATCCTTCTGTAGAACTACGTCTCCGTCGCCTCGAGTCTCTTCTTCATCTTTGAGGAAATCGTACAATATTCCCTGCCGTAAAGGAGGATTGATGTCACGTAACAGCTCAGTATTCATTTCTTTGTTACCAAAGATATCCTCCTGTCTCGCAGTACTTTGCACAGCTTTTGGAATGCGTCCTTGGCCATCCCAATACGTCTACGGATCTCAGTGTCGCACTTACGGTCCTCTGTCTAGACGCTTCCCAGATATTTAAACTTCCACGTCTGCTTGATTCTAGTGTTCCCGACCTGCAAATCGCATTTCCGGCTCTTCCTTCTACAGATGATCATGCATTCTGTCTTCTTGTAGTTTGTGCTTAGTCCCTTCTTCACACTCTCCGTCGTTACCTTCTGTCGGAGATTTTGTAATTTCTCTTCCGTGTCTGCTATCAATACTGTGTCATCTGCGTATCTTATTTTGTTAAGATTGTGGCCGCTAATGCTAAATCCCGGTAGGGCTTTCCAATTCTCTCAGAATTGTCTCGCTGTATAGGTTGAACAGGTCCGGTGAGAAGGCGCATCCTTGCCTTACGACACTTTCTATTTCCCAACCAGCAAATCGCATCTTAGAAAATTAAGAAAAATTCCAAAATTCTCTTTCAAACAATGTGAATTAAGTTTAAGTGTCAAATGATTTTTTTTCTTTTTTTCTTTCAGATTTGGCGGACATTTGGGTGATATTATTCTTCACACGTAATTGTCATGACTTAAATAACATGATCCAATAGAGAAATAAATAAATTTTCACCAATAACACTGATTTATTTACTGCTGACTTCGACCGATTTTAAATGTGAATTAAGTTTAAGCGTCTAATGATTTTTTTTGTCTTTCAGATTTAACAACGTAAGTCTTTGGCAATTTCAACCATGGAAAGATTAACAATCAAACATGTTAGAATTATCAAAGCCTATTACGAAAATGGACGTTCAAATAGAAATTGAAGTTCCCAGGTCGATTCATCTCTCGAAATAGCGAAGCCAATTAGCCACCACGATCGTGCGACTTGATGCCTTTAGATTTCTTCGTTTGGGGTCATCTCAAAAGTAAGGTCTATGCCAGCAATTAAACAACTGCAGGTTGAGATAAGGCATATTGGTGAGATCGAGGCTCAACTATGCAGAGACGTCAACAAAAATTTTGACCATCGAATGGAGGTGTGTCGCATTGGCGGACATTTGGGCGATATTATTTTTTTACGCATAATTGTCGTGACTTAAATAACATGAACCAATAGAGAAATAAATAAATTTCCACCAATAACGCCGATTTATTTACTACTGATTTTGATCCGTCTTAATGAAACACCCTTTATATATAATCCGCCTTAATGAAACACTCTTCATATGCGTTTCTGTAAATTCGAAACATTTCAACTGTTCGTTTTTTACTGCTCATGCAGCGTTCTAGATTTGAAAGTTCTAAGTTCACGTGCTTTTTTGTTTTCACAGTATAAGAGAAGTAACTTTTTCATTTTTGCTCAGACACATATAATTTTTTTCAATCTCTCTCTCTATATATATATACATACATACATATATATATACATACATATATATATATATATATATATATATATATATATATATATATATATATATATATATATATATATATATATATATATATATATATATTATATATATATCTTCTCTTATCTTGTTGAAACTGTTCGTTTGTTTATTTTTTATCAACTATCCATTGTCTTTTCCAAACTTTGTCGGGTAGGATAATCTTTCTTGCCTGAATCTCGCTTGCATTATTAAAAGTCTGCGATTCTTCCTTGCTTTGAATATTTGCCACATCTCGACTGGTGCTTCTCCTGTGTGCCTAGAAATTCTTGGCAAAATCCAAAGAGGAATCTCGAACATTATTTGCAATGTCATTGGTCCTGACCTGGCATCTCGGCTCCAGTCTCTTTACCACCGCCGTAATGTAGCTTCCCTCTGCCTTTTCTATAAATATCTTTACGGCAATTGTTATGAGGCGTCTGGCTTTTTGGTATCTCAACATTACGAAATTAGAGGACGGAAAGTGTGACACTGAGATCTGAAGATGTATTGAGATGGCCAAAGACGCGTTACAAAAGCTAAGCAAAGTATTAAGAGACTGGAAAATTTCGTTGGAAATAAAGAAAAGTGTACAGAACTGTTACGTAATATCAGTCCTCATATATGGCAGTGGATGCTGGACAATCTCCTCACAGATGAAGAAGAGACTTGAAGCAACAGAAACAAAGAAAAGAGTACTGAACTGTTACGTAATATCAGTCCTCCAATATGGCAGTGAATGCTGGACAATCTCCTCACAGATGAAGAAGAGACTTGAAGCAACAGAAACAAAGAAAAGAGTACTGAACTGTTACGTAATATCAGTCCTCCTATATGGCAGTGAATGCTGGACAATCTCCTCACAGATGAAGAAGAGACTTGAAGCAACAAAACAAAGAAAAGAGTACTGAACTGTTACGTAATATCAGTCCTCCTATATGGCAATGAATGCTGGACAATCTCCTCACAGATGAAGAAGAGACTTGAAGCAACAGAAACAAAGAAAAGAGTACTGAACTGTTACGTAATATCAGTCCTCCTATATGGCAATGAATGCTGGACAATCTCCTCACAGATGAAGAAGAGACTTGAAGCAACAGAAATGTGGTTCTACAGAAGGATGCTGAGAATACCGTGGGCCGAACATGTGAGCAACGACGAGGTGTTGGAACGAATGGAGACAAAGAGGAAACTTATACTTAACATCAGGAAGGGGCAGCTGAAATTTCTGAGGCATGTAATGAGGCACGAGGGCTTGGAAAATCTGACACTCACAGGTCGGACAGAGTGAGAGAGGGGCAGGGGAGAGCAAAGCGTTAAATATTTGAGGGGCTTGAGTAAATGGATGGAAGAAGAAGTCTTGGGAGAAATAACAAAAATACAAAACTTAAGAGCTACAAATGACAGAAGGATGTGGAGGGCCATGATCGGCTACGTCCTGAAGGGACACGGCGCATAAAAGAAGATTGGCGGCTAGATCCCGTCATTTTACAGCTGAAATTGTGAGATGCAACCGCAAGTTCTATCTTAATGGTTTCTTCTCTTGCACTTCTCGCCTGTGGAAATCTCCTCCGGCTTCTTGCTTTCGCGTTCACTATGTCATTTCGTGTGACTTCTTCTGTGTATAAACGAAATATCTTTCCTAATAAATGCAGTATTTTAATTGGAAACTTTGTAATTTGAATATCTTGTACCCAGCGAATCGACACGTACCAACTAGTATATATAAACTGTGAATATATACTTTTATTGTTATATGCACCCACCCCGCTCTGCTATTTGGCTTATAATGTTTTTTATTTCTCCCTATTCTTATCTGGTATAGTGCCAAACTTAGCAGAGGTGAAATTCCTCGAATTCCAAATTAGTATTTGGGTCGCTTCAAGACAAACGGAAGCTCGAATTGAAAAAAAATAAAATCAAACAAACAAAAGGCAAATGGTTCGTTAAAGATGCACTAATAAATTGTAGTTACAGGCTATAGTTAATTATTCTGAACCCAGGAAATAATAACAATGAGCTGACCCATGATTTAATTTTTTTGTTTTAACTAATTGTTCACCCAATATAAGGCCCAAAGCCACTCATGTTAAAGGGTTACTAAATGAGGAAGTTGTATAAATGTAAGAGGGAGAGTTAAGTACAGACAGAGATATGCAGGAAAGATATGATTAACCCTAGACTTGAAGAAGGTGAGATTATAATGATTGGGAGAGCATCTTCTTGACAGTCTGTTCCACAAAGGAATGGTTTATCAGAGGAAGCTTTCTGAATGAATAAAAGTTTCAACATTTTAAGTTTGTAAAAAGAATATCCCAGAAATTTGCATTAGCTCTAAACATTATTTCAAACTAGTTTACCAATGCTATGAAAAATTTGTTGTTATTATTAATAATAGTGTTATGATGTTGATTTGGGGTTAGTAGAGACAAACGCCAAATAACACCTAACAATAAAAAGGGTTTTAATAGGTTGGTAAAAAGGTACAGAAATCGCCTGAGTAGTCAATAACTAGCTCAGCTAAGAACTTCTCTGTCTATCTGTCTTAGTATTTATCGATTCACCCATGAGGATTGAATATGGCACAAGGCCGGTTTAATGTGGGTATCTCCGAGCCCGTAGGCCCGGCCAAAAATATAGCCTTTGAACCCGCCTAGACGGGTTCAGGCCCTGTCTACCTCCCCGGACGAAACCATGCCCTTTGGCAAGAGCTTCGTCCGGGTTCCTCTCTGCTAACGCAGAGAGTTCGACTGACGTCGCTTACAGTCAAAGACTGTTTCACGACTCAGCTAGAATCGGAGGTCTTAGCCTCTAGGTCTATCTGTCTCCCCCCCATGTCAACTGACATGCCACTATTTAAAGTCTTTGTTCACAGACGCAGACAAGTTCATCTTCAAGAGGGGTGGTAGGTTTCCGACACAACAAATAGGTTTTCACATGTTAGTCTAAATGTGTTTTTGTCCCAACAATTTTATTATTATTATGTAATAATTCTTGTGCAGGGGGCATAATGAATAGTCGTTTGGACGAGAAATCGGCCGTATATAGTTAAAATTCATTAAGGAAAGCGCTTACATAATGAACTGTCCCTACCTGAATATATGCACTTGAATCACATGTGCTCTTAATTTAACTATATTTCTAATCTCACTGCCTATACTCAAATTTTATTTAATAGTTTTTTTTTCCTCTTTCCTTTTCAATATGTTCACCTATCTCCCAGTTCATGCTCCCTTCCAGTTTTTTGAACACAAATAGAAGGTTATCCCCTTGTTTCCTGTTAAGAATTAATTTTTACGGTTCCTTCTCCTAAAGTCTTCTCATACTCTTTCACCCTCAGTAAACCCTTATATCTTAGTGGCTTTATCACCTTGCTTGCGGTGAAATTATATGAAAAAAAAAAAAAAAAAAAAAGAGATGAACAGATATATACCAAGCTTTTTGCAAACATAATTCGTTCTAATGAAGACTTCCTAAAAAAAAAAAAAAAAAATTTTTTTGCCCTTCAGTTGTACAGGGGGCATAATGAATAGTGGTCTGGAATGAGAAATCGGAGAGTGGAGTCCAAAATTCCAGTCTGTATATAGTTAAAATTCATTGTAATAAATGTGGCAACAAAGATGAGGACAATAGTCTAAATAATGTAAATGTTGTTATGAATTGTTATCTTCATCAAGTGGATGCTATTTTTTCCCCAATTTGTACACAACTGATTTTCTAACAAAGGGCATCAGTTTACTTAAACTCTGTTATGATGTTGATTTGGGGTTAGTAGAGACAAACGCCAAATAACACGTAACAATGAAAAAGGATTTAATAGGTTGGTAAAAAGGTACAGAAATCGCCTGAGTAGTCTATAACTAGCTCAGCTAAGAACTTCTCTGTCTATCTGTCTTAGTATTTATCGATCCACCCACGAGGATTGAATATGGCACAAGGCCGGTTTAATGTGGTATCTCCGAGCCCGTAGGCTCGGCCAAAAATATAGCCTTTGAACCCGCCTAGACGGGTTCAGGCCCTTGTCTACCTCCCTGACGAAACCTTGCCTTTCGGCAAGAGCTTGTCTGTTCCTCTCTGCTAACGCAGAGAGTTCGACTGACGTCGCTTACAGTCAAAGACTGTATCACGACTCAGCTAGACTCGGAGGTCTTACCCTCTCGGTCTATCTGTCTTACCCGCCCCCCATGTCAGCTGACATGCCACTATTTAAAGTCTTTGTTCACAGACGCAGACAAGTTCATCTTCAAGAGGGGTGGTAGGTTTCCGACACAAAAAATAGGTTTTCACATGTTAGTCTAAAAGCGTTTTTGTCCCAACAATTTTATTATTATTATGTAATAATTCTTGTGCAGGGGGCATAATGAATAGTCGTTTGGAACGAGAAATCGGCCGTATATAGTTAAAATTCATTAAGGAAAGCGGTTCCATAATGAACTGTCCCTACCTGAATATATGCACTTGAATCACATGTGCTCTTAATTTAACTACATTTCTAATCTCACTGCCTATACTCAAATTTTATTTACTAGTTTTTTTTCCTCTTTCTTTTTCAATATGTTCACCTATATATTGGTGATTCTCCTCCAAGTACTCATAACCCAACAGTTTGTACCTCAAGAGCAACGTCTTCCTTCAACTTAGTCGCTAGAGCATTGCCTGGGTCAAGCAAGGATATACAAGTGATAGGATTTGGGGGGATTAGAGTAATTAATTCAAACCTAGAAGACTCCTCAACTGATCGCAGAAATCACTGGACGGCCGTTTCGTCCTGTTTGGGACTCATCAGCAGTGTGTA
Organism: Acanthosepion pharaonis; assembly: GCA_903632075.3. Taxonomy (NCBI): domain Eukaryota; kingdom Metazoa; phylum Mollusca; class Cephalopoda; order Sepiida; family Sepiidae; genus Acanthosepion; species Acanthosepion pharaonis. The sequence continues at coordinate 403,086 of CAHIKZ030002236.1, read as the reverse complement.
TGCCATTACCGAGAATCGAACCCGGACCATCACGATACAACACAAGGTCATCCTACCGTGACGAAAAGAAACTGACTATAAGTAACCCCGCTATATATAGTTTACACCAGACAAGGTGATAATGCCACTAAGATTCAGGGGAGGGGCTCCTAAGAGCGAAAATTGAATGAGAAGTCTTTAGAAAGAACGGGAAGACAAAACCTAAACAGGGAGCAAGGGATAGACCTCTACTCCTGTTCAAAAAAGGTCGACAAGGAGTGCGAATGTATGCAGCACCCAGTGACGATCGAACTCACTACTCTGTCGTAATTGATCACGTACGCCAAACTTGTTAACCATTACAGCATGTAGAAGATGCACCAAAATGATTTTATACACGTGGCTTAGATATGACACAAGGCCGAAAGTATGGAGCATCCAGTGTGGATCGAGCTCATTACAGAGTTTAACTGATCAAGCGAGACAAGCTTGTTAAACTTTATATCATGTCGAAGCGTCCACATCAGTTTATATAGTGATGCGTCGTTTATATAGTGATCGAAAGTGTAATGTGATTTGAATGGAAATACAACTTTTGCGATAGGCAGGAATTAGTTATTGGTTTTTCGGTAAGAATGTTCAGTTTTGGTATATTTTCGTTTGTATTCTGCGATAAATCTATCTATCTATCTATATTTCTCATGTTGTCTGTATGTGTTTCTGTTGTGGGCGTTGTTACCTCGCCCAGGCTGCATTTCTCACCCGATTTCGATGCGGTTTTCAACACAAGTTTGCAAATGGCTGCCGTAAGGACATGATGGAGCCCGATTTTTGAGTTCGGAATCAGGTTCCGAAAAAATCGATAATCGAAAAAATTCTGCTTACAGAAGGAATGATCGCAATTCAACCAAATTTGACACCCTCTAAGAGTCTATCATTAGAAGTGTTGTCCAGAAGTTTCATGACCACGGACCCCTAAAAAGCGCGGAAAATCGATAAAACCCCAAAACCGATACGCCCAGATTACGGCTGAACCGCATGTCGGTTTTTAGCGAAAGCCCGGACGGATTTATGAAGAGGCCATTGGGAGTCATCATGTGAAGTTTCAACTCTGAGCACCCCCCCAAACAGAGTGCAAATCGACAATCGGTCAACCCTTAAGAATGTTTTTTCCGGTTTTTTAAAGCTGATCGTATTGTGTTTATTTTGTTTAGTTCTTTTTTCGTAACAGATTTAATGTTTACTATAGAGCTTAGAAAAAATTTGCAGTGTGAGATAGGCAAGAAGTAAGGCATGTAGCAACATCAGCACGGCAAAGGGCACTCCTCTAAAGGCAAGGAAGGGCAAAAATATTTTAAGTCAAGTGATAGCGATTGCTGTATGAGTTGTACGATTTTTGAATCAAGGACGGGCAACGCTGGGTCATGCTGCTAGTTTTTAATAAGGTTCCGATTTAAACATGTCCGTCTCCGTTTTTAAAAGAACTGCTACCCCAGGAGAGATTTGTTAAGTTTTAATATTGCATATTTATGAGTACATTTCTTGTTTTTTTTTCTTTTTCCAGTTACATATTTTTCCCTGGTCTTCGGACTATTTTCTTCCTTTTTTTGCATCTAAATATAATATTTTAAAGTCATTTCAATCCAAGCAATGAAATGCAAGGGTTTGGTTTGGTTTGTTTCATTTTGCTTTACAGCATATCAACCTCAATAGGTTATTTAATGCCGACAAAATCTTTTTTTGCTGGTAATATCAAAAAATGTATTGTGGTAAAATTTTCTTCCTTCAAAAATCTATTTTTGATAATATTTTTCCTCCAAAAGAATCCATTTCTGTTAATATTTTTTTCTTCAAAAATTAATTGCTGGTAATATTTTTTTTTCAAAAATGTAAAGCTGGTAATATTTTTTTTCTTTCTAAAATGTACTGCTGGTAATATTTAAAAAAAAAAACATAAAAAAGTGTATCTGTCTATGACACATGGCACAGTGGATAAAGAGGTTGGTTAGATCCAGTGACAAGACTCAAAGAGTTGAGAGTTCAATACCTGGTTAAGGCGGTGGAGAACTTGGAGAGGGGAATTAACAGAAGATAACTGATAACTGACATCCATTAGACATGGCACGTGGAACTAGAAGAGTCTACCCCAGTGAGTGAAATAAAGGGTTAAGTTTGACATTCCAACCAACTGAAGAAGGCCGGAGCGTACAACGGCCGAAACGTTGTAATAAATATGGCGACAAAGATGAGGACAATAGTCCGAATAATGTAAACAGTGTACATAATACCTCATCTCAGAAATATAGACAGATACTGAAAGGCCGAAACGTTGTGATAAATATGGCGACAAAGATGAGGACAATAGTCCGAATAATGTAAATAGTATAAAAATGTATTGTGGAAATAATTTTTTTATTTCTGGTATTAAAACCTATTTTTACACGTTCATAGTGTTTTGACCCCAGTTTAGGGGTTAACTATTTGCCCTCAGCTGAGACCCTAACAGGTGCTACCACCCCGCATCAAAAGTACCTCCTCCTCTATCTTCTAGTTTACATTACTATCTATCTATCTATCTATCTATCTATCTATCTATCTATCTATCTATCTGATGTGGGGCCAAAGTCGGGACCACAGAAGTGTTTGAGTCACGCTTTACAGATATTACTCTTTGACAGTCCTCTGCCAGTTTTTGGAGAGTCAATCCTTGTTCGTTCTCAAGCTTGGTCTGTACTTCGGTGTCTTCTGCTGATACTAGACCTTGTGCGATAATTAAGCACTTAAAATCATCGGCAGTCAGTTCGGCTAGTTTAAAATCATTACAGAGCTTGTTTACCGATGCTGCAAACGTTAGAAAATCTTGCTGGTTGTCTTTGACTGTGTTCAGACATTTCCAACGTTTGTGGAACAAGGTTGTGTTAGGCCCGAATAGTTCCGATAGGAGCTTAATAGTCCCTGAAAAATCTAAGTCAGTCGTTTTCTTGGGTAGTATGAAGTCTACGAACCTACTATATTCTGTAGTTCCCAGTTTTCTTAATAGTAGACGTACCTTTTTTTTTTTTTACTGGACCATTGTTCACAGTCTATGTTGAAAATATCTTCGTAGCTCCTGTAAAAAGCGTCGAACGTTTTGTCGTTCTCTGGTACGTATTCAAAGGTTTCTATTGAATTGTAGATTGTACTCTGGGAGAATATTGTATCTTTTTCAGAGTTTGAGCCTTTTAATGCATTTACGAGTAATTCTTTAAGTTGTTTCTGTTGTAGTTCAGCATTCTGAAGCGTAATTTTTTGGAATTCCATTTGTTGTTTATGTAATTCCAAAAATAGTTGTTGTTGTCTTCCTTCTGATTTTTGTTGCTGATCCAAATTTAGTTTTAACATTTGGGCAACTACTTTTTGCAAATCTTTCATATTTAAAAATGACAACACTTTTTTGTTTTTTTGAAACGCGTGTGCTAAGAGGAGATACACAAAAAATCTTGATAGATTTTTGTTCCTTTTTTTTTTCTTTTACAGAAAAAAATATGGACAGACAATTAGTTAAACTAAACTAATTATGTGTTTAGATTTTTTTTTGAGATTATGTGGTTCCATTAATTTTAACGTAATTGTATAAATTTTCAACACACTTATGTATTTTTTTTGTATAGAGGTACAAAAAAGAAAAAAAAAAACTCGCCTCAGTGAATTTGAGGGGAGAATAATTTTATGCCCGAGTTCAACTTAGTTACATAAAAACATTTTTAGATAGTTTTTTTTGAAAACTTGTGTCGTCAGTTTGTTTTATGAACAAACTGCTTTTTTTGTTTTGTTTTTTTCTGTGTGTGAGTGTGTAAGAAATCGTTCTCGTAATGTTATTTGGACAGACTTTAATATTCCGTAGATGTCGAAACACTGCTCGTCACTGATGTTTGGTATTGGAATATATATAGACGCTGGGTGCGTAGCTTTTAAATCGCTAATGTAGTAATACCAGCTTAATTTCTCGTTCAACACTGCTGTGAGAACGCGTGTAGTTTGTGTATTTTTCGAGTACTGTCGCTATTGATATGGTGAGAACGAAATTCTCGAATCTTCCTGTCGCCACTGTTGTGGGACTGACAAAGTATTGCGGTTTTTCGACGTGAATGCGTTTCTCAAATTCTTCGTCGACCCAGATGTGGGATTGGTAAGGTATTTAGGTTTCGCCTTGAGAGCGTTTCTAGAATTCTCGTCGCCACTGATGTGGGGCCAAATTCGGGACCACAGAAGGAAAACACGGAACACAGATTAGATGTAAGAAAGATATATTAACAACAGGTTACAGAGATAGTGTGAGCGGAGCTTACTATATGTTAGTGTCCAATACTGGTAGTGAACGCGGCTGTCACGGTCTCTCTGTGTCACTCTGTACAGTGTTATATAGGCCTGGAAGAGTCTATTGTGTAGGTAGTTTCCGGTCTCACAATACTATCTATCTATCATTCTGTTAATATCTATAATTCTGTAAATATCTATCTATCTATCTATCTATCTATCTATCTCATTGTTTTTGTATCTATCTATATATCTCATGCTGTTTACATCTATCTATCGATCGATCTATCTATCTATCTATCTGTCACTACACACACTATCTATCACTATCTATCTATCTGTATACACACACTATATCTATCTAACTTACACACGCTATATATCGATTTATCTATCTATATTTCGCGGTCTTTTCATATCTATCTATCTATCTATCTATCTATCTATCTATCTATCTATCTGATTCTTACTACCTCTATAGTTGGCCCGGTACGCTTCCTGACTGACAATTCTATCCGTATTCCTGTGAAGTCAATCTTATGTCATGTCCATCCGTGGGAAAGAAAGCGAGATATTTGTGAAACATAAAGACAATCACTTAACTGCCAAATCAACAACGGCGATTAATAATGAATACAATCCATCACCGGTCTATTGTTTTCCGTAACCCTTCATTAAACAACCGAATATTTAATGTTTCTCACTAACCCCGTATGAAAATAATTGGAAAAACCTTCGTCTCGACCAGACAAACCTAAACGCTATAAACCAAGACGGCCATCTGTAATTTTCTTTTTTTATTCGATGGTCAGTTTGTGGCTTTTCTTCTTCTTCTTCTTCTTCTTCTTCTTCTTCCCATCCTCCTTCTCTACCTCCTCCTTCTTCTTTCCCATCCTCCTTCTCTACCTCCTCCTTCACCATCTTCTTCTTATTCTTCTTCCCATTCTCCTTCTCTCCCTCCTCCTCCTTCGTCTTCTTCACCTCCTCCTCCTCCTCCTCCACCTCCTCCTTTTCCTCCTCGTTTTTTTTCTTCTTCTTCTTCTCATCCTCCTTCTCTACCTCCTCCTTCCCATCCTCCTTCTCTACCTCCTCCTCCTCCTTCACCATCTTCTTCTTCTTCCCATTCTCCTTCTCTCCCCACTCCTCCTCCTCCTTCACCATCTTCTTCTTCTTCCCATCCTCCTTCTCTACCTCTTCCTCCTCCTCCTTCTTCCTCTTTTTCTTCCCATCCTCCTTCTCTACCTCCTCCTCCTCCTCCTTCTTCTTCTTCTTCTTCTTCTTCTTCTTCCAGTTACGGACATGGCTTCTATTTCCGGCTTCAGTTTTCCAACAGCGGAAGCTGTAATCAGTGTCAGGTAATTATGGCGTCGGGCCTGCTACAGCGGTCATTAAAGTCTCCTTACAGATAAAAGAAATATTTGCGCTCAAGCAAATCGAACTTCCAGATGGCAGTGGATTGTAGGGACTCGACGGCCCAGTTAGCGTTTTATGTTTGCCTTATGGCTTTGTTCTCCCAGAAGAAAATCTTGGGGCGGCCGTGCAAGAGTATCGATAATTATCGGTTATTCTGATGCAAAAGTTTCCGGCATTATTTTCCCGGAACCTTTTTATGCATTTACCATTTTGTTCAAACATTATTAATGACGCCATGATATTTATGAATTGTATGGCGTCATTATTCAGTACCTGTCTATATTTCTGAGATGAGGTATTATATATAAAAGTATATCAAGAGCACCTGACCATACGTGACAGCAATGTTCAATATTCACTTCGGAAATGTCTAAAAATGCCTAAAGTATCGCTTACGAGTCCACTGTGGAATATTTCTGAACCAGAGATTCCCTAAATATCCATTATATGGTATGATTGACTCGTAGTATCATTAAACCTATTTTTTCGTTGTCATCCGTGCTGCTAACATCTGATCTGTGTTCTTCAAAGAAAGACTAATTTATCTACACAAAATTATATGAATTGTTAATTTATTTTGTAAAGCTACAAAATTTGGCAGAAGGCCAAAAAAGGAGGATGGGGGTGGGAGATTGGTCTTCAATCTGTCTCATCTTAAACTTAAATTACTAACGCAAACATACCTTACTTTAAAACAACACATCTTTACTTAACATTCTTACTACACCCACCGTAATACCTCTGAGTCTCGATGAATTTTTAACTAGTCACCATTAGCACCTTTTTTTTCGTCTGTGGGAGAAGGGAATAAAAAAAAGCTACAAATAACATGGAGAAAAGTTCATGAGAACAATAGACATGAAAGCATTTATAGAAAAGGCACAGGGAAGTACCTTACGGCGGTGGGAATCCGAGTGAATCCGAGATGCCAGGTCAGGACGAATAACACTGCGGATGTTATTCTGTAAATATATATCAAGGGCACCGGATCATACGTGACAGGAATGTTCAATATTCACTTCGGAAATGTCTAAAAAAAATGTCTAAATTATCGCTTACGAGCCCACTATGGAATATTTCCGAAGCAAAGTTTCCCTAACCATTCTTTATATAGCAGAATTCACTAGATCTGTGTTATTCAAAAAAAGACTAATTTATCTACACAAAATTATATAAATTGTTAGTTTATTTTGTAAAGCTACAAAATGTGGCACAAGGCCAAAAAAGGAGGATGGGGAGGGAGATTGTTCTTCAATCTGTCTCATCTTAAACTTAAATTGCTGATCCAAACATACCTTACACTAAAACAACTCGTCTTTACTTAACATTCTTACTACACCCACCGTAATATCTCTGAGTCTCTATAAAGTACTAATTAGTCCCCATATGTAGATTTTTTTGTCTGTGCAGGAGGGGAACAAAAAAGCAACAAATACCATAGAGAAACGTCCATGAGAACAATAGACATGAAAGCATTTATAGAAAAGGCACAGGGAAGTACGTTACGGCGGTGGGAAATTGACTGAAGCGGAGATGCCAGGTCAGTACAAATAACATTGCAGATCCGTCTATATTTCTGAGATGAGGTATTATGTACATTATTTTTATTATTCGGACTATTGTTCTCATCATTGTCGCCATATTTATTACGACATTTCGGCCGTTGTACGCTCCGGTCTTCTTCAGGTGGTTGGAATGTCGAACTGAACTTTTTATTTTGCTCACTGAGGTAGACTGTTCTAGTTCCACGTGCCATGTTTAATGGATGTCAGTTGTCAGTTATCTCCTGTTAATTTCCATCTGAAAGTTCTCCACTGCCTTAACCGGGTATTGAACTCACACTCTTTGGGTCCTGTCTAACTAACACCTTTATCCACCGTGCCATGTGTCCTTGAGGACATCTGTGTATGAATTTCTGAGTACTATAAACCTAATGTCTTCAGCAACCATTTTTTACATACACAGATGTCCTCAAGGACACATGGCACAGTGGATAAAGGCGTTAGTTAGATCCAGTGACAGGACCCAAAGAGTTGTGAGTTCAATTCCTGGTTACGACAGTGGAGAACTTGGAGCGGGGAATTAACAGGAGATGACTGATAACTGACATACATTAGACATGGCACGTGGAACTAGAACAGTCTACCCCAGTGAGCGAAATGAATGATCCAGTTCGACATTCCACCCACCTGAAGAATGCCGGAGTGTACAACGGCCGAAACGTTGTAATAAATATGGCGACAAAGATGAGGACAATCGTCCAAATAATGTTATTATTCAGTGATGAAAACTTTTATTTTGTGTCATTTTTTCCCCTGGATTTCCGTCACATTTCACCGAAATTCTGTGTTACGAAAAAAACAATATATTTTTTTCACTATTGAATCACCCAATACAAGGCCCGAGAACGACTCAAGGTAGAGGTTCGCAGTGTGTGAGGTACTAGCGTAAGAAAGGAGAAGAAGTGGCGTTCCTGGGGCGATGAAGGAATGACAGACGTCAACTCTAGGCTTGAAGTTGACAAGATTTACACTACAGTGTGTAAGTAGATTTTAGAAGGCACCGGCAAGTCAACCCTGAACAGGAAACAAGGGATAAACCTCTACTCCTGTTCAAAAGGCTGAGGAGGAGTGTGAACCGGACGAAAGGCTAACCTATCCGCTCATCATAAAGATTTGCAGCTTGTTTTATGTGTTATTCAAGTAATGGTAATATTTGCCGTTTCCTCATAAGGAAACATTTGGCCTTTCATTGAGCTAAACTGCGCGCGCTGCTCGATTTATGCTCTTTCTTCGCATCGTGGCCATCGGACTAGGATCAAAGTGTAGTATCTGCTCTCGGACAGACACAATGCATTTTCAATCTCAATTTCGTCGCTGCCTTCGGACTGAGTGCAACTCAGTTGCGTCATTGTCTTCGGCGCTGAGGGCACCTGAAAATATAATGAAGGGGTAATGTACTAAAGAGGAAGTGGGGATCGGTATTACTTCCGGAAAGCTGTTACTTTCTGGAACAGACTCCCATTTTCTCGACCGCTGCGATCTTAAAACTCTACAATTCTAGGATCGACCGTTATCCATCCTACTTATCCTCAGAATGTACCCTTCATACTTCCTTATCTGTCTATATTTCTGAGATGAGGTACTGTAATTATTGACATTGTTTGGACTGTGGTCCTCATCTTTATTGCTATGTTCATGGCGTTTCGGCCGTTGTACGCTCCGGCCTTCTTCTGGTGATTGGAATTTCGAACTGAACCCTTTATTTCGTCCACAGGGATAGATTGTTCTAGTTCCACGTTCGATACCTCTTCCGGATGTCACAGCTATCTCTCTTTAACTCTTGGAAAAAAGTACTGAAGTGGCTTCCCGTTGCTTTCCACACAGTCTTCAATTCAGTGGAGTCCTTACCCATGATTTGAAGGAATTTTACTATTTAATCCATAGCAGGGGTAAATTGAATGGTTATAACTTTTTAGAAAAGACTCTCGAATGGTGTCCCGTTGCCTTCTCTACATCTGTCTATATTTCTGAGATGAGGTATTGTAATTATTTACTCTATTTACATTGTTCGGCCTGTTGTCCTCATCTTCGTTGCCATATTCACGACGTTTAGGTCGTTGTACGCTCCGGCCTTTCTTAGGATCTCTCTATATTTCTGAGATGAGGTATTGTAATTATTTACTCTATTTACATTGTTCGGCCTGTTGTCCTCATCTTCGTTGCCATATTCACGACGTTTAGGTCGTTATACGCTCCGGTCTTCCTTAGGATCTCTTTATATTTCTGAGATGATGTATTGCAATTATTTACACTATTTACATTGTTCGGACTGTTGTCCTCATCTTCGTTGCCATATTCAAGACGTTTAGGTCGTTGTACGCTCCGGCCTTTCTTAGGATCTCTCCATATTTCTGAGATGAGTTATTGTAATTATTGAAATTATTTACAGTGTTTCGACTGTTGTCCTCGTTTTTATTGTCATATTCACGACGTTTCGGCCGTTGTACGCTCCGGTCTTCTTCAGGTTATTGGAATTTCGTACTGAATCCTTTATTTCGGGGTAGATTGTTCTAGTTCCACGTTCCATGCCTCTCCCGGATGTCTCAGTTATCTCCCTTGAACTCAACTCTCCAAGTTTTTCTTCACCACTACTGCCGTAGCCGGGTATTGAACTCACAACTCTATGTGTCATGTCACTGGATCCAACCAACGCTTTTATTCACTGTGTCCGCAATCAGATGAAGAAGGCTGGAGCAGCGGGAAGCCACTTCAATACGTTTTTACAAGAGTTAGAGATAACTGAGACATCCATCCGGAAGAGGCATGGAATGTGGAACTAGAATAATCTAAGCCGGTGGACAAAATAAAGTGTTAAGTTCCAAATTCCAATCACCTGACGAAAGCCGGAGCGTACAATGGCAGAAACATTGTGAATATGGCAATAAAGATGAGGAAAACAGTCGGAACAATGTAAATAATGTAAATTCATACTTCCTCTATTTACGCACTTACAACAAATTCGTTGATCTACACTTTAAGTGGCTCTTGGGCCTCCTGACAGAGTGAGGCTCAGTAGTGTCTTTTATTTTCTGGCAGAGAAATTACGCCATTCTTTTGTGTCGTGCCTGGCGCAAAAGTCGTTCAGAAATATCTAAACTGTCAGCTGTGTAGAAACGCTTATTTTTAGTTTCAGAAACACAGGGTCATATTATAATAAAATCGTATTGTACACAAAAAAAATACGGTAGTCTTATCCTAAGCTACTGTCGGTGGGGTCGTGCTCAATTGATATCACGATTCTATGGTGTCTGCCATTACTTATAGTAGCCAGTGTTCGCAAAGTCTCACTCTTAAGTACTGAGCAGGCTAAAAGCTGTTAAAATATGCCGATAGAATAGAACAGGTGTTGAGAGGATTTGTAGATCCATTCTTCGAAAAGCCGAGATAGTTTCAAAATTTATTTTTAGTCATGAGGGAAATATTTCAATATCTCTTATTGGAAATATCGAAAACACACCATGATTTTGTTTGATGTCGCCAGTATATTTAAGACCGCTTCTTAGTGCAGTAGAAAATATCTCTAGACCACTCTAAGACTATTTCACGACCCCGTCTTCGTGATTTTGAAATAGGTCGTTCTGGGAATATTTCACGACCCCCGTTTTGCGTTGGTGAAATAGGTCGTTCTGGGAATATTTCAGGACTCCGTCTTTGTGATTTTGAAATAGGTCGTTCCAACAATATTTCACGACCCCGTCTTGGTGATTTTGAAATAGGTCGTTCTGAGAATATTTCACGACTCCGTCTTTGTGATGTTGAAATACGTCGTTCTGAGATTATTTCACGACCGCATCTTTGTGATTTTGTAATACGTCGTTCTGAGAATATTTCACGACCCCGTCTTTGCGATGTTGAATTAGGTCGTTCTGAGAATATTTCACGATTCCGTCTTTGCGATGTTGAAATCGGTCATTCTGAGAATATTTCACGATCCCCTCTTTGTGTTGTTGAAATAGGTCGTTCTGAGAATATTTCACGACAGCATCTTTGTGATTTTGAAATAGGTCATTCTGAGAATATTTCACGATTCCGTCTTTGTGATGTTGAAATAGGTCGTTCTAAGAATATTTCAGGACTCCGTCTTTGTGATGTTGAAATAGGTCGTTCCAACAATATTTCACGACCCCTGTCTTTGGTGGATTTTGAAATAGGTGGTTCTGAGAATATTTCACGACCCCTGTTCCTTCGTGATTTTGAAATAGGTCGTTCTGAGAATATTTCACGACCCCCGCTTTGCGTTGGTGAAATAAACAGGTCGTTCTGGGAATATTTCCAGGACTCCGTCTTTGTGATGTTGAAATAGGTCGTTCCAACAATATTTCACGACCCCGTCTTTTGTGATTTTGAAATAGGTGATTCTGAGAATATTTCACGAACCCGTCTTCGTGATTTTGAAATAGGTCGTTCTGAGAATATTTCACGACCCCCGCTTTGCGTTGGTGAAATAGGTCGTTCTGGGAATATTTCAGGACTCCGTCTTTGTGATGTTGAAATAGTTCGTTCCAACAATATTTCACGACCCCGTCTTTGTGATTTTGAAATAGGTGGTTCTGAGAATATTTCACGACCCCGTCTTCGTGATTTTGAAATAGGTCGTTCTGGGAATATTTCACGACACCCGCTTTGCGTTGGTGAAATAGGTCGTTCTGGGAATATTTCAGGACTCCGTCTTTGTGATGTTGAAATAGGTCGTTCCAACAATATTTCACGACCCTGTCTTTGTGATTTTGAAATAGGTGGTTCTGAGAATATTTCACGACCCCCCTTCGTGATTTTTGAAATAGGTCGTTCTGAGAATATTTCACGACCCCCGCTTTGCGTTGGTGAAATAGGTCGTTCTGAGAATATTTCAGGACTCCGTCTTTGTGATGTTGAAATAGGTCGTTCCATCAATATTTCACGACCCCGTCTTTGTAATTTTGAAATAGGTGGTTCTGAGAATATTTCACGATTCCGTCTTTGTGATGTTGAATTGGGTCGTTCTGAGAATATTTCACGACCCCGTCTTTGTGATTTTGAAATAGGTCGTTCTGAGAATATTTCACGACCCCCACTTTGCGTTGGTGAAATAGGTCGTTCTGGGAATATTTCAGGACTCCGTCTTTGTGATGTTGAAATAGGTCGTTCGAACAATATTTCACGACCCCGTCTTTGTGATTTTGAAATAGGTCGTTCTGAGAATATTTCACGACCCCGTCTTCGTGATTTTGAAATAGGTCGTTCTGAGAATATTTCACGACTCCGTCTTTGTGATTTTGAAATACGTCGTTCTGAGATTATTTCACGACCGCATCTTTGTGATTTTGAAATACGTCGTTCTGAGAATATTTCACGACCCCGTCTTTGCGATGTTGAATTAGGTCGTTCTGAGAATATTTCACGATTCCGTCTTTGCGATGTTGAAATCGGTCATTCTGAGAATATTTCACGATCCCCTCTTTGTGTTGTTGAAATAGGTCGTTCTGAGAATATTTCACGACAGCATCTTTGTGATTTTGAAATAGGTCATTCTGAGAATATTTCACGATTCCGTCTTTGTGATGTTGAAATAGGTCGTTCTAAGAATATTTCAGGACTCCGTCTTTGTGATGTTGAAATAGGTCGTTCCAACAATATTTCACGACCCCGTCTTTGTGATTTTGAAATAGGTGGTTCTGAGAATATTTCACGACCCCGTCTTCGTGATTTTGAAATAGGTCGTTCTGAGAATATTTCACGACCCCCGCTTTGCGTTGGTGAAATAGGTCGTTCTGGGAATATTTCAGGACTCCGTCTTTGTGATGTTGAAATAGGTCGTTCCAACAATATTTCACGACCCCGTCTTTGTGATTTTGAAATAGGTGGTTCTGAGAATATTTCACGACCCCGTCTTCGTGATTTTGAAATAGGTCGTTCTGGGAATATTTCACGACCCCCGCTTTGCGTTGGTGAAATAGGTCATTCTGGGAATATTTCAGGATTCCGTCTTTGTGATGTTGAAATAGGTCGTTCCAACAATATTTCACGACCCCGTCTTTGTGATTTTGAAATAGGTGGTTCTGAGAATATTTCACGACCCCGTCTTCGTGATTTTGAAATAGGTCGTTCTGAGAATATTTCACGACCCCCGCTTTGCGTTGGTGAAATAGGTCGTTCTGGGAATATTTCAGGACTCCGTCTTTGTGATGTTGAAATAGGTCGTTCCAACAATATTTCACGACCCCCTCTTTGTGATTTTGAAATAGGTGGTTCTGAGAATATTTCACGACAGCATCTTTGTGATTTTGAAATAGGTCGTTCTGGGAATATTTCACGACCCCCGCTTTGCGTTGGTGAAATATGTCGTTCTGGGAATATTTCAGGACTCCGTCTTTGTGATGTTGAAATAGGTCGTTCCAACAATATTTCACGACTCCGTCTTTGTGATTTTGAAATAGGTGGTTCTGAGAATATTTCACGACCCCGCTTTGATTTTGAAATAGGTCGTTCTGGGAATATTTCACGACCCCCGCTTTGCGTTGGTGAAATATGTCGTTCTGGGAATATTTCAGGACTCCGTCTTTGTGATGTTGAAATAGGTCGTTCCAACAATATTTCACGACCCTGTCTTTGTGATTTTGAAATAGGTGGTTCTGAGAATATTTCACGACCCCGTCTTTGTGATTTTGAAATAGGTCGTTCTGGGAATATTTCACGACCCCGCTTTGCGTTGGTGAAATAGGTCGTTCTGGGAATATTTCAGGACTCCGTCTTTTGTGATGTTGAAATAGGTCGTTCCAAAATATTTCACGGTCTTTTGTGATTTTGAAATAGGTGGTTCTGAGAATATTTCACGACCCCGTTTCGTGATTTTGAAATTTCAGGTCGTTCTGAGAATATTTTCAGGACTCCGTCTTTGTGATGTTGAAATAGGTCGTTCCAACAATTTTCACGACCCCGTTGGTGAAAATAGGTGGTTCTGAGAATATTTCACGACCCCCGTCTTTATGAATTTTGAATCCGTTTTGAAATAGGTCGTTCTGGGAATATTTCACGACCCCGTCTTTGTGATGTTGAAATAGGTCGTTCTGAGAATATTTCACGACCCCCCCTTTGCGATTTTGAAATAGTCTTTGTGATTTTTTGAAAATAGGTCGTTCTGAGAATATTTCACGACCCCGTCTTTGTGATGATTTTTGAAATAGGTCGTTCTGAGAATAGGTTTCTGACCCCCCCGTTTTGCGTTGGTGAAATAGGTCGTTCTGGGAATATTTCAGACTCCGTCTTTGTGATTTTGAAATAGGTCGTTCAACAATATTTCGACCCGTCTTTGTGATTTTGAAATAGGTGGTTCTGAGAATATTTCACGACCCCCGTCTTCGTGATTTTTGAAATAGGTCGTTCTGAGAATATTTCACGACCCCGTGCTTTGATAGGTCGTTCTGGGAATATTTCAGGATTCCGTCTTTGTGATTTTGAAATAGGTCGTTCCAACAATATTTCACGACCCCCTCTTTGATTTTTTTGAAATAGGTGGTTCTGAGAATATTTCGACCCCCTTTGCGATTTTGAAATAGGTCGTTCTGAGAATATTTCACGACCCCGTCTTTTGGTTGAAATAGGTCGTTCTGAGAATATTTCAGGACTCCGTCTTTGTGATTTTGAAATAGGTCGTTTCAAAGAATGTTTCACGACCCCCGTCTTCTTTGTGATTTTGAAATAGGTCGTTCTGAGAATATTCGACCCCCGCTGCGTTGAAATTGAAATAGGTTTTGAGAATCGTTTGCGTTGGAAATAGGTTTCTGGGAATATTTCAGGACTCCGTCTTTGTGATGTTGAAATAGGTCGTTCTGAGACAATATTTCACGACCCCGTCTTTGTGATTTTGAAATAGGTTGGTTCTGAGAATATTTCACGACCCCGTCTTCGTGATTTTGAAATAGGTCGTTCTGAGAATATTTCACGACCCCCCCGTTTGCGTTGGTGAAATAGGTCGTTCTGGGAATATTTCAGGACTCCGTCTTTGTGATGTTGAAATAGGTCGTTCCAACAATATTTCAATATTTCACGACCCCGTCTTTGTGATTTTGAAATAGGTGGTTCTGAGAATATTTCACGACCCCGTCTTCGTGATTTTGAAATAGGTCGTTCTGAGAATATTTCACGACCCCCGCTTTGCGTTGGTGAAATAGGTCGTTCTGGGAATATTTCAGGACTCCGTCTTTGTGATGTTGAAATAGGTCGTTCCAACAATATTTCACGACCCCGTCTTTGTGATTTTGAAATAGGTGGTTCTGAGAATATTTCACGACCCCCGCTTTGCGTTGGTGAAATAGGTCGTTCTGGGAATATTTCACGACCCCCGCTTTGCGTTGTTGAAATAGGTCGTTCTGAGGATATTTCAGGACTCCGTCTTTGTGATGTTGAAATAGGTCGTTCCAACAATATTTCACGACCCCGTCTTTGTGATTTTGAAATAGGTGGTTCTGAGAATATTTCACGACCCCCTTTCGTGATTTTGAAATAGGTCGTTCTGAGAATATTTCACGACCCCCGTTTGCGTTGGTGAAATAGGTCGTTCTGGGAATATTTCAGGACTCCGTCTTTGTGATGTTGAAATAGGTCGTTCCAACAATATTTCACGACCCCGTCTTTGTGATTTTGAAATAGGTGGTTCTGAGAATATTTCACGACCCCCGCTTTGCGTTGGTGAAATAGGTCGTTCTGGGAATATTTCACGACCCCCGCTTTGCGTTGGTGAAATAGGTCGTTCTGGGAATATTTCAGGACTCCGTCTTTGTGATGTTGAAATAGGTCGTTCCAACAATATTTCCCGACCCGTCTTTGTGATTTTTGAAATAGGTGGTTCTGAGAATATTTCACGACCCCGTCTTCGTGATTTTGAAATAGGTCGTTCTGGGAATATTTTTGACGACCCCCCGCTTTGCGTTGGTGAAATAGGTCGTTCTGGGAATATTTCAGGACTCCGTCTTTTGTGATGTTGAAATAGGTCGTTCCAAATAATATTTCACGACCCCGTCTTTGTGATTTTGAAATAGGTCATTCTGAGAATATTTCTTTCGTGATTTTGAAATAGGTCGTTCTAAGAATATTTCGGACCCCGTCTTTGCGTTGGTTGAAATAGGTCGTTCTGGGAATTTTGATTTCTGAGGATTCCGTCTTTGTGATGTTGAAATAGGTCGTTCTGACAATATTTCACGACCCCGTCTTTGTGATTTTGAAATAGGTGGTTCTGAGGAATATTTCACGACCCCCCGTCTTCGTGATTTTTGAAATAGGTCGTTCTGAGAGAATATCTTGTCGATTTTAAATAGGTCGTTCTGACGACCCCCGCTTTGCGTTGGTGAAATAGGTCATTCTGGGAATATTTCAGGACTCCGTCTTTTTGTGATGTTGAAATAGGTCGTTCCAACAATATTTCAGGACCCCGTCTTTGTGATTTTTGAAATAGGTGGTTCTGAGAATATTTCACGACCCGTCTTTGTGATTTTGAAATAGGTCGTTCTGGAGAATATTTCACCCCCGTCTTTTGTGTTTTTGAAATATGTCGTTCTGAGAATATTTCAGGACTCCGTCTTTTGTGATGTTGAAATAGGTCGTTCAACAATATTTCAGGACTCCGTCTTTTTGTGATTTTGAAATAGGTCGTTCTGACAATTGAAATGTGATTTCTGAATGTTCAGGACTCGTTTTTGAGAATATTTCCCCGTCTTTGTGATTTTGAAATAGGTGGTTCTGAAATAGGTGTTTTTGTTCGTTCTGAGAATATTTCACGACCCCGTCTTTTGTGTTGTTGAAATACGTCGTTCTGAGAATATTTCAGGACCCCGTCTTTGTGATTTTGAAATAGGTCGTTCTGAGAATATTTCACGACCCCGTCTTTGTGATTTTGAAATAGGTCGTTCTGAGAATATTTCACGACCCGTCTTTGTGATTTTGGTCGTTCTGAAAATAGGTCGTTGGTGAGAATATTTCACGACTCCGTCTTTGTGATTTTGAAATAGGTCGTTCTGAGAATATTTTCACGACTCCGTCTTTGTTTTTGTGATTCTTGAAATAGGTCGTTCGTTCTGAGGAATATTTCAGACCCGTCTTTGTGATTTTGAAATAGGTCGTTCTGAGAATATTTCACGACCCCCGCTTTGTGATTTTGAAATAGGTCGTTCTGAGAATATTTCAGGACCCCGTCTTCTGGGAATGTTGAAATTCCGTCGTTCGTTGAAATATTTCCACGATCCCGTCTTTGTGATTTTGAAATAGGTCATTCTGAGAATATTTCACGACCCCGTCTTTGTGATTTTGAAATAGGTCGTTCTAAGAATATTTCAGGACCCCCCGTCTTTCGTGATGTTGAAATAGGTCGTTCTGAACAATATTTCACGACCCCGTCTTTGTGATTTTGAAATAGGTGGTTCTGAGAATATTTCACGACCCCGTCTTTGTGATTTTGAAATAGGTGGTTCTGAGAATATTTCACGACCCCCGCTTTGCGTTGGTGAAATAGGTCGTTCTGGGAATATTTCTTTGCGTTGGAAATAGGTCGTTCCGGACTCCGTTTTATGATGTTGAATAGGTGTTGAAATAGGTCGTTCCAAAATACAATATTTCACGACCCCGTCTTTGATTTTGAAATAGGTGGTTCTGAAATATTTCACGACCCCCTGTCTTTTGTGATTTTGAAATAGGTCGTTCTGGGAATATTTCACGACCCCCGTCTTTGCGTTGGTGAAATAGGTCGTTCTGGGAATATTTCACGATTCCGTTTGCTTTAGGTCGTTGAAATAGGTCGTTCCAACAATATTTCCACGACCCCGTCTTTGTGATTTTTCCAGAAATAGGTGGTTCTGAGAATATTTCACGACCCTGTCTTCGTGATTTTGAAATAGGTCGTTCTGAGAATATTTCACGACCCCCGCTTTGCGTTGGTGGAAATAGGTCGTTCTGGGAATTTTTCAGGACTCCGTCTTTTGTGATGTTGAAATAGGTCGTTCCAACAATATTTCACGACCCCTCTTTGTGATTTTGAAATAGGTGGTTCTGAGAATATTTCCACGACCCCGTCTTTGTGATTTTGAAATAGGTCGTTCTGGGAATATTTCGACCCCCGCTTTGCGTTGGTGAAATATGTCGTTCTGGGAATATTTCAGGACTCCGTCTTTGTGATGTTGAAATAGGTCGTTCCAACAATATTTCACGACCCGTCTTTGTGATTTTGAAATAGGTGGTTCTGAGAATATTTCACGACCCCGTCTTTGTGATTTTTGAAATGGTCGTTCTGGGAATATTTCGACCCCCGCTTTGCGTTGGTGAAAATAGGTCGTTCTGGGGATATTTCAGGACTCCGTCTTTGTGATGTTGAAATAGGTCGTTCCAACAATATTTCACGACCCCGTCTTTGTGATTTTTGAAATAGGTGGTTCTGAGAATATTTCGTTCTGGGAATATTTCACGACCCCCGCTTTGTGTTTTTGAAATAGGTCGTTCTGGGAATATTTCCTTTGATGACCCCCGTTCAACAATTTGCGTTGGTGAAATAGGTCGTTCTGAGAATATTTCAGGACTCCGTCTTTGTGATGTTGAAATAGGTCGTTCCAACAATATTTCCACCCCCCCGTCTTTGTGATTTTGAAATAGGTGGTTCTGAGAAATATTTCACGACCCCCTCTTCGTGATTTTTTTTGAAATAGGTTGTTCTGGGAATATTTCACGACCCCCGCTTTGCGTTGGTGAAATAGGTTCGTTTTCAGGAATATGTTGAAATAGGTCGTTCCAACTCCGTCTTTTTGAAATAGTGATGTTGAAAATAGGTCGTTCCAACAATATTTCGCTTTGCGTTGGTGAAATAGGTCGTTCTGGGGAATATTTCCCGTCTTTGTGATTTTGAAATCGTTCCAATAATATTTCAATGACCCCCTGGTGGTTTCTGAGAATATTTCACGACCCCGTCTTCGTGATTTTGAAATAGGTCGTTCTGAGAATATTTCACGACCCCCCGCTTTGCGTTGGTGAAATAGGTCGTTCTGGGAATATTTCAGGACTCCGTCTTTGTGATGTTGAAATAGGTCGTTCCAACAATATTTCACGACCCGTCTTTGTGATTTTGAAATAGGTGGTTCTGAGAATATTTCGACCCCGTCTTCGTGATTTTGAAATAGGTCGTTCTGAGAATATTTCACGACCCCGCTTTGCGTTGGTGAAATAGGTCGTTCTGGGAATATTTCAGGATTCCGTCTTTGTGATGTTGAAATAGGTCGTTCCAACAATATTTCACGACCCGTCTTTGTGATTTTTGAAATAGGTGGTTCTGAGAATATTTCACGACCCCCGTCTTCGTGATTTTGAAATAGGTCGTTCTGAGAATATTTCCTTCCCCCGCTTTGCGTTGGTGAAATAGGTCGTTCTGGGAATATTTCAGGATTCCGTCTTTATGATGTTGAAATAGGTCGTTCAACAATATTTCACGACCCCGTCTTTTTTGATTTTGAAATAGGTTTGGTTCTGAGAATATTTCACGACCCGTCTTCGTGATTTTGAAATAGGTCGTTCTGAGAATATTCCACGACCCCCCCTTTGCGTTGGTGAAATAGGTCGTTCTGGGAATATTTCAGGACTCCGTCTTTGTGATGTTGAAATAGGTCGTTCCAACAATATTTCACGACCCCGTCTTTGTGATTTTTGAAATAGGTCGTTCTGAGAATATTTCACAACCCCGTCTTCGTGATTTTTGAAATAGGTCGTTCTGAGAATATTTCGACCCCGCTTTGCGTTGGTGAAATAGGTCGTTCTGGGAATATTTCAGGACTCCGTCTTTGTGATGTTGAAATAGGTCGTTCCAACAATATTTCACGACCCCGTCTTTGTGATTTTGAAATAGGTCGTTCTGAGAATATTTCACGACCCCCGCTTTGCGTTGGTGAAATAGAAATAGGTTGTTCTGGGAATATTTCACGACCCCCGCTGCGTTGTTGAAATAGGTCGTTCTGAGGATATTTCAGGACTCCCTCTTTGTGATGTTGAAATAGGTCGTTCCAACAATATTTCACGACCCCGTCTTTGTTTTTTTTGAAATAGGTGGTTCTGAGAATATTTCTGGGACCCCCCCCGCTTTGCGTTGTTGAAATAGGTCGTTCTGGGAATATTTCACGACCCCGCTTTGCGTTGGTGAAATAGGTCGTTCTGGGAATATTTCAGGACTCCGTCTTTGTGATGTTGAAATAGGTCGTTCCAACAATATTTCACGACCCCGTCTTTGTGATTTTGAAATAGGTGGTTCTGAGAATATTTCACGACCCCGTCTTCGTGATTTTTTGAAATAGGTGGTTCTGAGAATATTTCACGACCCCGCTTTGCGTTGGTGAAATAGGTCGTTCTGGGAATATTTCAGGACTCCGTCTTTGTGATGTTGAAATAGGTCGTTCCAACAATATTTCACGACCCCCTCTTTGTGATTTTGAAATAGGTGGTTCTGAGAATATTTCACGACCCCGTCTTCGTGATTTTGAAATAGGTCGTTCTGAGAATATTTCGACCCCCGCTTTGCGTTGGTGAAATAGGTCGTTCTGGGAATATTTCAGGATTCCGTCTTTTTGATGATGTTGAAATAGGTCGTTCCAACAATATTTCACGACCCCGTCTTTGTGATTTTGAAATAGGTGGTTCTGAGAATATTTCACGACTCCGTCTTCGTGATTTTGAAATAGGGTCGTTCTGAGAATATTTCGACCCCCGCTTTGCGTTGGTGAAATAGGTCGTTCTGGGAATATTTCAGGACTCCGTCTTTGTGATGTTGGAAATCGGTCGTTCAACAATATTTCACGACCCGTCTTTGTGATTTTGAAATAGGTGGTTCTGAGAATATTTCACAACCCCGTCTTCGTGATTTTGAAATAGGTCGTTCTGAGAATATTTCACGACCCCCGCTTTGCGTTGGTGAAATAGGTCGTTCTGGGAATATTTCAGGACTCCGTCTTCGTGATTTTGAAATAGGTCGTTCTGAGAATATTTCACGACTCCGTCTTTGTGATGTTGAAATAGGTCGTTCTGAGATTATTTCACGACCGCCTCTTTGTGATTTTGAAATACGTCGTTCTGAGAATATTTCACGACCCCGTCTTTGCGATGTTGAATTAGGTCGTTCTGAGAATATTTCACGATTCCTTCTTTGTGTTGTTGAAATAGGTCATTCTGAGAATATTTCACGACAGCATCTTTGTGATTTTGAAATAGGTCATTCTGAGAATATTTCACGATTCCGTCTTTGTGATGTTGAAATAGGTCGTTCCAACAATATTTCACGACCCCGTCTTTGTGATTTTGAAATAGGTGGTTCTGAGAATATTTCACGACCCCGTCTTCGTGATTTTGAAATAGGTGGTTCTGAGAATATTTCACGACCCCCGCTTTGCGTTGGTGAAATAGGTCGTTCTGGGAATATTTCAGGACTCCGTCTTTGTGATGTTGAAATAGGTCGTTCCAACAATATTTCACGACCCCGTCTTCGTGATTTTGAAATAGGTCGTTCTGAGAATATTTCACGACCCCCGCTTTGCGTTGGTGAAATAGGTCGTTCTGGGAATATTTCAGGACACCATCTTTGTGATGTTGAAATAGGTCGTTCCAACAATATTTCACGACCCCGTCTTTGTGATTTTGAAATAGGTGGTTCTGAGAATATTTCACGACCCCGTCTTCGTGATTTAGAAATAGGTCGTTCTGAGAATATTTCACGACCCCCACTTTGCGTTGGTGAAATAGGTCGTTCTGGGAATATTTCAGGACTCCGTCTTTGTGATGTTGAAATAGGTCGTTCCAACAATATTTCACGACCCCGTCTTTGTGATTTTGAAATAGGTCGTTCTGAGAATATGTCACGACCCCGTCTTCGTGATTTTGAAATAGGTCGTTCTGAGAATATTTCACGACCCCCACTTTGCGTTGGTGAAATAGGTCGTTCTGGGAATATTTCAGGACTCCGTCTTTGTGATGTTGAAATAGGTCGTTCCAACAATATTTCACGACCCCGTCTTCGTGATTTTGAAATAGGTCGTTCTGAGAATATTTCACGACTCCGTCTTTGTGATGTTGAAATAGGTCGTTCTAAGAATATTTCAGGACTCCGTCTTTGTGATGTTGAAATATGTCGTTCCAACAATATTTCACGACCCCGTCTTTGCGATGTTGAATTAGGTCGTTCTGAGAATATTTCACGATTCCGTCTTTGTGATGTTGAATTGGGTCGTTCTGAGAATATTTCACGACCCCTTCTTTGTGATGTTGAAATAGGTCGTTCTGAGAATATTTCACGACAGCATCTTTTTGATTTTGAAATAGGTCATTCTGAGAATATTTCACGATTCCGTCTTTTTTGTGATGTTGAATTGGGTTTGAGATTATTTCACAACCACTTCTTTGCGATGTTGAAATAGGTCGTTCTGAGAATATTTCACGACCCCGTCTTTTAATGATGTTGATATAGGTCGTTCTGAGAATATTTCACGACAGCATCTTTTGTGATTTTGAAATAGGTCATTCTGAGAATATTTCACGATTCCGTCTTTGATGTTGAATTGGGTTGAGATTATTTCACAACCAATGTCTTTGCGATGTTGAAATAGGTCGTTCTGAGAATATTTCACGACCCCGTCTTTGTGATGTTGATATAGGTCGTTCTGAGAATATTTCACGACAGCATCTTTGTGATTTTGAAATAGGTCATTCTGAGAATATTTCACGATTCCTTCTCTGTGATGTTGAATTGGGTTGAGATTATTTCACAACCACGTCTTTGCGATGTTGAAATAGGTCGTTCTGAGAATATTTCACGACCCCGTCTTTGTGATGTTGATATAGGTCTTTCTGAGAATATTTCACGACAGCATCTTTGTGATTTTGAAATAGGTCATTCTGAGAATATTTCACGATTCCGTCTTTGTGATGTTGAATTGGGTTGAGATTATTTCACAACCATGTCTTTGAGATGTTGAAATAGGTCGTTCTGAGAATATTTCACGACTCCGTCTTTGTGATGTTGATATAGGTCGTTCTGAGAATATTTCACGACAGCATCTTTGTGATTTTGAAATAGGTCATTCTGAGAATATTTCACGATTCCGTCTTTGTGATGTTGAATTGGGTTGAGATTATTTCACAACCACGTCTTTGCGATGTTGAAATAGGTCGTTCTGAGAATATTTCACGACCCCGTCTTTGTGATGTTGATATAGGTCGTTCTGAGAATATTTCACGACAGCATCTTAGTGATTTTGAAATAGGTCATTCTGAGAATATTTCACGATTCCATCTTTGTGATGTTGAATTGGGTTGAGATTATTTCACAACCACGTCTTTGCGATGTTGAAATAGGTCGTTCTGAGAATATTTCACGACCCCGTCTTTGTGATGTTGAAATAGGTCGTTCTGAGAATATTTCACGACCCCGTCTTTGCGATGTTGAAATACGTCATTCTGAGAATATTTCACGATTCCGTCTTTGTGATGTTGAATTGGGTTGAGATTATTTCACGACCCCGTCTTTGCGATGTTGAAATAGGTCGTTCTGAGAATATTTCATGACCTCTTCTTGGTGGTGCAGAGAATACTTCAAGATCCCTTTCTTTCAAGTTTCTCTGACATTACTATAAGATACTTTCTAGATTGTTTTTTATAATATTCCATGATCTACATCCTATTATTATTATTGATATTTTTAGTTCTATTTTTTCTCGATCGTATTTTGGCAAATTTCTCATTTATAATTTTACGACGACTACAGAGACAAACACACCTCAGCTGCCATTTCGATCATTGTCGTCATTACCATTACTACTACTGCTTAAAAAAAAAAAAAAACTTACCTCGACAACAAAACTGTCACAGAAAATAATAGGAAAAAAAGCGTTACAAATTGAATGACGACTGTAAAAAAAATCAATTAGATAACCTATTTCCGTCCAAATTAAACAGAAATAATTTAAAAGATCTGATTAGCGAATTGTTAATTGTTCCGATCGCCTATCGCTACGAGCAGACCACAAAATGAAGCTTGAAGATGAAGAAGAAGGAGGAGCAATGAGGAGGAGGAGGATGAGAAGAAGAAGGAGGTGGATAAGAAGAAGAAGAAAAAGGAGAAGAAGAAGGAAGAGGGGAAGGTTAAGGAGGATGAGAAGTAGTAGTAGAAGGAGGAGGAGGATGAAGAGGGCGAGGAAAGAAGAAGAAGAAGAAGCAGAAGGAGGAGGAAGAGAAGAAGAAGAAGGAAAAGGGGATGGTTAAGGAGGATGAGAAGAAGTAGGAGGAGGAGGAAAAGAAGAAGATGAATAAGTGAAGAAGAAGAAGAAGGTGGAGAAGGAGAAGGAGAAGAAGAAGTAGAAGAAGGGGAGGAGGAGGAGGAGACGAAGAAAAAGGGGGAGGAGGAGGATTAGTTGAAGAAGAAGAGGAGGAGGAGGAGAAGATAAGAAGAAGAAGAAGGAGGAGCAGAAGGAGGAGGATGAGAAGAAGAAGAAGAAGAAAGAGGAAGAGAAGAAGAAGAAGGAAAAGGGGGTGGTTAAGGAGGATGAGAAGAAGTAGGAGGAGGAGGAAAAGAAGACGATGAATAAGAAGACGAAGGCGGAGAAGGAGAATGAGGAGAAGTAGAAGAAGGGGGAGGAGAAGGAGGATGGGAAGAAGAAGTAGTAGAAGGGGAGAAGAAGGATGAGACGAAGAAAAGAAGAAAAAGGGGGAGGAGGATTAGATGAAGAAGAAGGGGGAGGAGGAGGAGGATTAGATGAAGAAGAATGGGGAGGATGAGGAGGAGGATGATGAAGAAGACGAGGAAAGAAGCAGAAGAAGAAGAAGAAGAAGGGGCAGAAGGAGGAGGATGAGAAGAAGAAGGAAAAGGGGGGCGTAAGGAGGATGAGAAGAAGTAGGAGGAGGAGGAAAAGAAGAAGAATAAGAGGAAGAAGAAGAAGAAGACGGGGGAGAAGGAGAATGAGAAGTAGAAGAAGAAGGGGGAGGAGAAGGAGGATGGGAAGAAGGAGTAGCAGAAGAAAGAGGAAGAGAAGAAGAAGGAAAAGGGTGAGGTGAATGAGGAGGAGGAGGAGGATGATGATGAAGAGGACGAGGAAAGAAGCAGAAGAAGAAGAAGAAGAAGGGGCAGAAGGAGGAGGATGAGAAGAAGAAGGAAAAGGGGGGCGTAAGGAGGATGAGAAGAAGTAGGAGGAGGAGGAAAAGAAGAAGAATAAGAGGAAGAAGGAGGAGGATGAGAAGAAGAAAAAGTAGAAAAAGGGGGAGGAGAAGGAGGATTAGATGAAGAAGAAGATGAAGAAGAAGGAGGAGGAGGAGGATGAAGAGGACGAGGAAAGAAGAAGAAGAAGAAGAAGAAGACGACGAAGAAGGAGCAGGAGGAGGAGGATGAGAAGAAGAAGAAGAAGAAGAAAGAGGAAGAGAAGAAGAAGGAAAAGGGTGAGGTGAAGGAGGAGGAGGAGGAAAAGAAGAAGATGAATAAGAGGAAGAAGAAGAAGGTAGAGAAGGAAAATGAGAAGAAGAAGTAGAAGAAGGGGGAAGAGAAAGAGGATGGGAAGAAGAAAAAGAAGAAAAAGGGGGAGGAGAAGGAGGATGAGAAGAAGTAGGAGGATGAGGATGAGGATGAGGATGAAGAGGACGAGGAAATAAGAAGAAGAAGAAGAAAAAGAAGAAGAAAAAGAAGGAAAAGAAGAAGAAATTCCTTTTCTTTCACAGTAACTCTCTGCAAGTGTAGCTTGCTACTTAGACACGAATCCACAAATGTTTAGTACTCGGTGCATATCAGCATCACTCCCGCCGAGATTAACGAATGTCTAACTCTTAATGATAAGAAAGCAGAAATTCATGCTCGCTAGCAAAAAAAAAGGTTGGGGGGGGGGGGGTCAGCCCGAGATACGAGCAACGGAATCAAGCAATTACAGAAATTTAATTGTCTGGAAAGCCGAAAACGGATTGAAATAGCGAAAGATGCTTTTCAAAAGCTAAGCAAAGTAGTCAGAAAGAGGAAAAAATTCGTTAGAAACAAGGAGATGGGCGCTAGACCGTTAGGCCATATCAGTATTAGGAAATAATGTCCAAATAATATACTCGAAGCCATTACTATACAAGTGAACCAGTGCATAATAAAATAAAAGATATTTTCATCAGGAGGTGGGGGGGGGGTCTGTATTTTGATGATTGTATAAAATATTTAATATACATTCAACATAATAATTCCAAAGAAGAATTATTATTTTTGATGTATTCATTGGATTTTATAAGAATATTAAGTTAAAACGCTGGAAATTGTATATGGATATTTCGGGAATTTCAAATGTCCAAAATTTGATTAATGCCAGAGGCGAATCCTTCGGAATCTAAAGGAAAAAGCAAAGACTTGGGGGAAAAAATCATTAAAAAAAAATACTGACCGCGTGTGTCTGCTTCCATATATGGACTTTTGAGAGAGAGAGAGAGAGAGGGGGAGAGGGGAGGGAGATAGAGGAGGGAGAGGGAGAAATAGAGGGAGGGAGAGAGGGAGGGAGGAAGGAGAGAGGAGGGAGAGGGAGAGATAGAGGGAGGGAGAGAGGAGGAGGGAAGGAGAGAGATTTAAGATTGATAGAATGAGATTGAGATTGGGATGAAGATTGAGAGAGAATGAGATTGAAAGATAAATTGAGATTGAGAGAGAGAGAGAGAGAGGAGAGAGAGGGAGGGAAAGATGAAGGAAGGGAGAGAAAGATTTGAAATTGATAGAATGAGATTGAGATTGACATTGGGATGAAGATTGAGAGAGAGAGAGAGAGAGAGAGAATGAGATTGAGAGAGAGAGTGAGAGAAATTGAGATTGAGAGATTGGGATTGAGAGATATTGAGAGACATAAATTGAGACTGAGAGAGAGGGAGATAGAAGGGGGGCGATTGCGAGAGAAACTGAGAGTGCGAGAGACTGAAATTGAGAGAGGGGGATTGAGATTGTGAGAGAAACCGACATTGAGAGAATGAGAATGGAGAGAGACTGAAAGAAAAAAATTAAAATTGGGAGAGAGAAATTGAGATTTGAGAGAGGGAAGGAGAGAGAGGGAGAGATTGCGAGAGAAATTACAAGTGAGAATAGATGGAGATGGAGAGAGAGAGAGAGATTGATATTGAGAGAGAAACTGACATTGAGAGAATGGGACTGAGAGAGATTGAGAAAGAGAGAGAGAGAGAGAGATTAATATTGAGAGAGAAACTGACATTGAGAGAATGGGACTGAGAGAGATTGAGAAATAGAGAGAGAGAGAGAGAGAGGGAGAGAGATAAATTGAAATTGTGCGTTTGTGTGAGAGAGAGAGAGAGGGGTACCTTTCGAGATAAATTGACAGTGAGAGAGACTGAGGTTCAGAGAGGGATTCAGATTGAAAGAGAGATTTAGTGAGATATATATATATATATATATATATATATATATATAGAGAGAGAGAGAGAGAGAGAGATTGAGAGATGTATTAAAATTGTGATTGAGTGGAATGGCAAAAAAAGGTAATGGTAAAAGGAAAGAAGAAATAACTCATGTCCAGGTATATAGCAATCGTTTCATAAGTTAGAATCGAAAATTATCAGATAAGTGAGCATCTTATGCCCACCATGAACATGATTGGATAAAATTAATTTCTTTGTTGTTAACGTTGTTAACTCATTTGCAGATTACTATATATTCTTAGAATGTAAGATTTTAATTTGAGATAATAATTTATTTACTGATACAATTCCTACTAATTAACCCATAGCTGGGAGGAGAAGAGGTGGATTCATATCATTCACATGGGTTTGAAAATTCGCGCCATGTTCTTAAATAGCCTCGTCAGATCGAAACTTTCATGAGGGTGTCTTACATGGCGCCAAACGCCAAATGCATAAACTCAGCTGTGTAGAAACGCTTTTTTAAGAAAGAAAGAAAGAAAGAAAGAAAGAAAGAAAGAACATGATTACAAAGAAAGAAAGAAAGAAAGAAAGAAAGAAAGAAAGAATGAAAGAAAGAACGTGATTAGAAAGAAAAAAAGAAAGAAAGAAAGAACGTGATTAGAAGGAAAGAAAGAAAGAAAAAAGAAAAGAAAGAACGTGATTAGAAGGAAAGAAAAAAGAAAGAACGTGATTAGAAAGAAAGAAAGAAAGAAAGAACGTGATTAGAAAGAAAGAAAGAAAAAAAGAAAGAACGTGATTAGAAAGAAAGAAAGTAAGAACGTGATTAGAAAGAAAGAACGTGATTAGAAAGAAAGAAAGAAAGAAAGAACGTGATTAGAAAGAAAGAAAGAAAGAACGTGATTAGAAGGAAAGAAAAAAAGAAAGAAAGAAAGAACGTGATTAGAAAGAAAGAAAAAAAGAAAGAACGTGATTAGAAAAGAAAGAAAGAAAGAAAGAACGTGATTAGAAAGAAAAAAGAAAGAAAGAAAGGAAGAACGTGATTAGAAAAAAGAAAAGAAAGAAAAGAAAAGAAAGAACGGATTAGAAAGA
Source organism: Acanthosepion pharaonis (assembly GCA_903632075.3). Lineage (NCBI taxonomy): Eukaryota > Metazoa > Mollusca > Cephalopoda > Sepiida > Sepiidae > Acanthosepion > Acanthosepion pharaonis. Next base: position 374,386 of record CAHIKZ030002236.1, on the reverse strand, counting down.
AAAGAAAGAAAGAAAGAACGTGATTAGAAAGAAAGAAAGAAAAAAAGAAAGAACGTGATTAGAAAGAAAGAAAGAAAGAAAGAAAGAAAGAACGTGATTAGAAGGAAAGAAAAAAAGAAAGAACGTGATTAGAAAGAAAGAAAGAAAGAAAGAAAGAACGTGATTAGAAGGGAAGAAAGAAAGATAGAAAGAAAGAAAGAACGTGATTAGAAAGAAAGAACGTGATTAGAAAGAAAGAAAGACAGAAAGAAAGAACGTGATTAGAAAGAAAGAAAGAAAGAAAGAAAGGAAGAACGTGATTAGAAGGAAAGAAAAAAAGAAAGAAAGGAAGAACGTGATTAGAAGGAAAGAAAAAAAAAGAAAAAAAGAACGTGATTAGAAAAGAAAAGAAAAGAAAGAAAGAAAACGAACGTGATTAGAAGGGAAGAAAGAAAGATAGAAAGAAAGAAAGAACGTGATTAGAAAGAAAGAACGTGATTAGAAAGAAAGAAAGAACGTGATTAGAAAGAAAGAAAAAAAAGAAAGAACGTGATTAGAAAGAAAGAAAGAAAGAACGTGATTAGAAAGAAAAAAAAAGAAAAAGAACGTGATTAGAAAGAAAGAAAGAAAAGAAAGAAAGAACGTGATTAGAAAGAGAAAAAAAGAACGTGATTAGAAAGAAAGAAAGAAGAAAGAAAGGAAGAACGTGATTAGAAGGAAAAGAAAAAAAAAAGAACGTGATTAGAAAGAAAGAAAAAAGAAAGAAAGAACGTGATTAGAAAGAAAGAAAAAAAAAGAAAGAACGTGATTAGAAAGAAAGAAAGAAAGAACGTGATTAGAAAGAAAGAAAAAAAGAAAGAACGTGATTAGAAAGAAAGAAAGAAAGAAAGAACGTGATTAGAAAGAGAGAAAGAAAGAACGTGATTAGAAAGAAAGAAAGAAAGAAAGAAAGAAAGAAAGAAAGAAAGAAAGAAAGGAAGAACGTGATTAGAAGGAAAGAAAAAAAGAAAGAACGTGATTAGAAAGAAAGAAAGAAAGAAAGAACGTGATTAGAAGGAAAGAAAAAAAGAAAGAACGTGATTAGAAAGAAAGAAAGAAAGAAAGAAAGAACGTGATTAGAAGGAAAGAAAAAAAGAACGTGATTAGAAAGAAAGAAAGAAAGAAAGAACGTGATTAGAAGGGAAGAAAGAAAGAAAGAAAGAAAGAAAGAAAGAACGTGATTAGAAAGAAAGAACGTGATTAGAAAGAAAGAAAGAAAGAACGTGATTAGAAAGAAAGAACGTGATTAGAAAGAAAGAAAGAAAAACGTAATTAGAAAGAAAGAAAGATTAAAGAAAGAAATAAAGAAAGAAAGAGAAAGAAGGATTAGAAAGAAAGAAAGAAAGAAGGAAGGAAAGAAAAGAAAATAATTAGAATGAAAGTAATTACAAAGAAATAAAGAAATAAAGAAAGAATGTGGTTAGAAATAAAGAAGGAAGGAAATAAAGAGAAAGAAAGAAAGAAAGAAACAAAGAAAGAAAGAAAGAAAGAAATAAGGAAAGAAAAAATATTACAAAAAACTTTCATAAGTCTTACATGGCACCAAACGCTAAATGCATAAACTCAGGTTAGAAAGCTTTAGAGCTAGTGACGCCTGGGCGGTCATTGCAAAGACGATCCCTGTTTGAATATTGTGGACTGGCGCTACAGGCTCACGAACAAAGAACTTGAGGACTACCAACAGCAGCAACAACTCAAATGGATAGCACATACAACCCGAAGAAATAATAAAGACATAATAAAGATGTCGGCATTCCACACTACTTAAAAAAAAGTTAGGAAGGAAACCGCTATCAATACTGGAAAGAGAGATAACAGATACTGGCCTTGAGAAAGATATTTTTCTGAGAAATTGTTTTAAGGGAAAATCTTTATAAACGTTAAGCGAAAGCAGTCTTGGCTACTCGGCCGAATGTTTCCTTATAAAGAAACGGCTAAAATTACAATCATCGTAAGTGAATATAAAATACCCGACTAGAATTTGAACGCAGCTCTCCGATTATCAATTCCGAGTCGGTTTTCCATTACGTCGCCCGCACATCCAGGCTTAGAGTTCCCAAGCGGTCATGCATCTCGGGTCGATGTTGCTCAACTTCGGTGATCATGCAAGAACAACGTGATATGGCTATAAGACAAGGTAAAGAGAGGTAGAGATAGAAAAAAAAGAAGAAGTGGGAGATAGAGAGGGATGGGTGTGGGGAAAAGACGAGGGTGAATGAAAGGAAGGAAGGAAGGGAGGGAGGAAAGGAAGGAAGGAAATAAGGAAGGAAGGTAAGTGTTTGGAAAGACAGGAAGAAAAAGAAAGAAAAGAAAATTATAGTTTGTCTATATTTCTGAGATGAGGTATTATGTACAGTATTTACATTAGTCGGACTATTGTCCTCATCTTTGTCGCCATATTTAAACACAACGTTTCGGCCGTTGTACGCTCCGGCCTTCTTCAGGTGGTTGGAATTTCGAACTGAACCCTTTATTTCGATCGCTGGGGTAGACTGTTCTAATTCCACGTGCCATGTTTGATGGATGTCAGTTATCAGTTATCTCCTGCTAATTTTCCCTCTGAAAAGTTCTCCACTGCCTTAACCAGGAATTGAACTCACCTTCTTTGGGTCTGTCACTGGATCTAACCAACGCCTTTATCCACTGTGCCATGTGTCCTTGAGGACACATGGCACAGAAAATTATAGGAAAGAAATTGATTTGAAAAAAGAAATAAAGAAAGAACGTGATTAGAAAGAAAGAAAGAAAGAAAGAAAGAACGTGATTAGAAAGAAAGAAGGAAAGAAAGAAAGAAAGAACGTTATTAGAAAGAAAGAAAGAAAAAAGAAAGAGCGTGATTAGAAAGAAAGAAAGAAAGAAAGAAAGAAAGAAAGAACGTGATTAGAAAGAAAGAAAGAAAGAACGTGATTAGAAAGAAAGAAAGAAAGAAAGAACGTGATTAGAAGGAAAGAAAGAAAGAAAGAACGTGATTAGAAAGAAAGAAAAAAAGAAAGAACGTGATTAGAAAGAAAGAAAGAAAAAAGAAAGAACGTGATTAGAAAGAAAGAAAGAAAGAACGTGATTAGAAAGAAAGAAAGAAAAAAAGAAAGAACGTGATTAGAAAGAAAGAAAGAAAAAAAGAAAGAACGTGATTAGAAAGAAAGAAAGAAAGAAAGAAAGAACGTGATTAGAAAGAAAGAAAGAAAAAAAGAAAGAACGTGATTAGAAAGAAAGAAAGTAAGAACGTGATTAGAAAGAAAGAAAGAGAAAGAAGGATTAGAAAGAAAGAAAGAAAGAAAGAGAAAGGAAGAAAGAAAGAAGGAAAGAAAATAAAATAATTAGAATGAAAGTAATTACAAAGAAAGAAAGAAATAAAGAAAGAAAGAACGTGATTAGAAATAAAGAAAGAAGGAAAGAAAGAGAAAGAAAGAAAGAGAAAGAAAGAAAGAAAGAAAGAAAGATAGATAGATAGATAGAAAGAAAGAAAGAAGGAAAGAAAAAAATATTACAAAGAAAGTGATTACAAAGAAAGAAAGAAGTAAAGACGGCATATCCAGGTAGGATCGAATCTTCGGAGGCTTTCTCTTGGGAATCGAAAAGAGGGAATGATAATTCAATCTGGTATGACACGATTAGATAAGAAATTGGGAATATATATATATATATATATATATATATATATATATATATATATATATATATATATATATATATTGATGTGCACGAAAGTAATCAACTCCTATATTGTTTTCTTTTTTTTTTACGATTAATCATCCCGAATTTGATTTAATAAGATTTATCAACTTAATTAACGTTAGCGGAAAAATGCACAGACTGAGCTGGAAATAAATAAAGAAAAAAAAATTAATATTCCTATTTGCTCGACTTCAGTAATTACCAGTACATTATTATAAAGCCTTTTGCATAAACGTTACTCAATCACCTCGCCATTTCAACAAAATCGTAATTTAGGTTCATTGAGACAGATATCTAACCCTGTTAGCAGTTTTCTATCGCCTTTAATAAGGCTGCTGCATCTTTTGACTGGTACTTTCGGATATTCTTCTATACAGAATTGTTCCTTTTTCTTCAGATTCCTTTTATGAACAGCAATTTCCATTTGGCTGTCAGAATATCAGGCGATTGAGCAAGCTATTTTCTTAACTTCAGTCAGTTATAAGCCATGCATGATACACGCTTAGGCGATCATGTATCTTTCGATACATGACTGACGGGGCAGATTTCTTTTTTCTCGCAGTAGGTTGCCATTTCTTTCTACGGTAGACCAGTTGCCATCCAAGGCTATAGAACACTGTCTGTCTTGATGTTTACCCATAGCTGGGTGAAGAGGACAAGAAGAGGATTCATACCTTTCCCAAGGGTATTAGCACTTAAGTTAAATTCTGTAAGTTATGTGCCATGCGTGATACACGCTTACGCAATCATGTATCATGTATCACACACACACACACACACACACACACACACACACACACACACACACACACACACACACACACACACACACAGAGCTGATATGATGTTTGCTTGATAACCTGTCAGGGTTTCAATTCTCGGTAGTGGATGCGCACTGCTGATGAGTCCCAAATATAGGACGAAACGGTTAAAATATCCATTAAAATGACGTGATAAAATATGGCGGTTAAAATAAGTGATTAAATATTTCGGATCAATAAATAAAGAAAATATTTTATTAGAATTTGCTTTGTTTACATTAAGGATTCGAAACTGCGCCTATGTAAATGTTTTTCAGAAAGATTTGCATTTATAAAGCACTATGCAAATTTGCTTGAACGTCGACCCACACCATTTAACGATGGTTTCTCTACCTAAGGCTTTCTTAAGTCTATAGATATTAAGCACTGTTGATTTTTGTAAAGGTAAATCTATCTATCTATCTATCTATCTATCTATCTATCTATATCAGTTTGTTCATATCTATCTATTTCAGCCTGTTCATTTGAATATATCTATTGATCTATATCACTGCCTATTCATTTCTATCTCTCACTGTCTATTCATATCTATCTATCTATCTATCTATCTATCTATCTATCTATCTATCTATCTATCTATCTATCTCTGTCTGTTCGTATCTATCTATCTATCTATCTATCTATCTCATCGTTTTCATATCTATCTATCTATCTATCTCATCTTGTTCTTATCTATTTATCTATCTTAGTATTTTCATTATCATATGTTAAATATCTATCACTACATTTTCATGATCTATCGATATCAGTACTTGTGTTCAATATCTATCTCAATCCGTTCATTATCTATCTATCTATCTATCTATCTATCTATCTATCTATCTATCTATCTATCTAATCACCCTACCAAACCAACACAAATTACTAAATAAACGATCAGAACACATCTCTAAATGAAGACTCAAAAAACATATTTTACTATGTTACTTAAAAATCGAGAACTAAAATCGAATACCCTGTAGTATAGCCACCATGCAAATATATACACTATATACAACATGCTAACATATATAATATAACACACTTTACACAATGTCGATACTTTCATCTATACTAATAATATAGCCCAAACCAAAAAAAAACAAAAAAAAAAAACGATTAATTTAAATATACAAAAGAAATTAAGTAAATAATAAACACATTAACAAACTAGAAATTCACACATTAAAACAAGTAAAGGTAATAATAATAATAATAATAATAGTAATAATGAGCAACAAATGATATAACCAATAATAAATAATGCGTAAAAAAAATTAACGAACAACACTGTTACGACAAACATTGTATGGAAGTTGTTAGATGCCTGAGAAAAGTTTTAATTATTGCAACTGATCAAAGTATGCATTTCTCCAGAATTATATAATAAAACAGTGTGCTAAACTGTATAAAAGCGGAGACAAATTCATATTTTATGTTATTTTGAAATTTTTTGCTTGCCATATATATATATATATATATATATATATATATATATATATATATATAAAGTGAACATAAGTCAACACTTAGAGGCGACAGTCTGTTTCATACTATATGCAAATCGTCAGGCCATATACTGTTATTTTTCTCGGCTATTTATATATATGCGGGTTAGTGGTGCATTGTGGGTATTCTATTATGGCGGTTATTTTACCGCATATGTGGCCTGACGATTGCATCTAGCATGAAACAGCCTGTCGCCTCTAAGTGTTGACTTCTATGTTCACTTTTATATTTACACACGCTCTATCTCTGATATTGAGCACTTTTATTCCATAAATATAGCACACCTTAAGACTATATTTCTTCATATATATATATATATATATATATATATATATATATATATATATATATATATATATATATATATATATATATATATATATATATATTTATATATTTTTCCTATACATTTAAATGTCAATTTAGAATCAAAATAAATATTTTTACTTCACGTCTACAGCTGTCATTTTTAATACGATCCATAGTCTAGACTTCATCTAAACATGTTACGACAAACACAGCATGGAAGTTGTTAAATGCCTGAGAACAGTTTTACTTATGGCAACTGATTAAAGTATGTATTTCTTCTGAATTATTATATAAAATTACAATAAAACAGAGTGCTGAACTGCATAAAAACCAAGACAAATTCATATTCTATGTTTCCAATTTTTTGTTTTTCAATACATATATATATATATATATATATATATATATGTGTGTGTGTGTGTGTGTGTTGTGTGTGTGTGTGTGTTGTTTGTGCATATATATATATATATATATATATATATATATATATATATATATATATATAGAGAGAGAGAGAGGGAGAAAGAGAGAGAGAGAAAATTTCTTTTATTTCCGATATATAAAGGATGACAATTGTGGTATGAATGATATCACCTGAAATGAGAAACAGGATATTGGACTGTTATTGAGTGATGAAAAGACAAATCGGGAAATTGCGAATATATAAGTCCGCCTCCCGTGACACCATTGCTTTTCATTGTATGGCCCAGAGTCTTTATCTGCAAGAAAGTATTGTCCTTACATAGGACGACTTTATGAGATAATTACATGGAATAATTGATAAAAAAAAAACTGTTATCTATTCATTGCTTTGAAAACAACAGAGATGAACACAGTAAGATAGATAGATAGATAGATAGATAGATAGATAGATAGATAGATAGATATGAACACAGTGAGATGCATAGATAGATAGATCGATAGATAGATAGATAGATAGATAGATATGAACACAGTGAGATGCATAGATAGATAGATAGATAGATAGATAGATAGATAGATAGATATGAACACAGTGAGATGCATAGATAGATAGATCGATAGATAGATGATAGAATGATGAACACAGTGAGATGCATAGATAGATAGATCGATAGATAGATAGATAGATAGATATGAACACAGTGAGATGCATAGATAGATAGATCGATAGATAGATAGATAGATATGAACACAGTGAGATGCATAGATAGATAGATCGATAGATAGATAGATAGATAGATATGAACACAGTGAGATGCATAGATAGATAGATCGATAGATAGATAGATAGATATGAACACAGTGAGATGCATAGATAGATAGATCGATAGATAGATAGATAGATATGAACACAGTGAGATGCATAGATAGATAGATCGATAGATAGATAGATATGAACACAGTGAGATAGATAGATAGATAGATAGATATGAACATAGATAGATAGATAGATAGATAGATAGATAGATATGAACACAGTGAGATAGATAGATAGATAGATAGATAGATATGAACACAGTGAGATGCATAGATATATAGATCGATAGATAGATAGATAGATAGATATGAACACAGTGAGATAGATAGATAGATTTGAACACAGTAAGATAGATAGATAGATAGATAGATAGATAGATATGAACATAGATAGATAGATAGATAGATAGATAGATAGATAGATAGATAGATATGAACACTGAGATAGATAGATAGATAGATAGATAGATAGATAGATAGGATCACAGTGAGATAGATAGATGATAGATAGATTTAAACACAGTGAGATAGATATATAGATAGATAGATAGATAGATAGATAGATAGACAGATAGATAGGAACACAGTGAGATAGATAGATAGATAGATAGATAGATAGATAGATAGGTAGATAGATAGATAGATAGATAATGTGCAAACTGAGACAGAGAGATGAGAACAGGCGCAAATAGATAGATATGAATGATTGCCAAAGAGAGAATTTTAAATTCCCAACCACTCTTTTTTCATGTGTATTTTACTCTAAAATACGTAGAATTAATGTCTACGGCTCGTGATAAAAAAAAACCCAAAGCCAAAAAAAAAAACAAACAAAAAAACAGCAACCTCTCAATTTGAATTGATTTACTTCCGTACCGTTTCCTTCTTTTATTTCAACCAATCTTCTGTAGAGGCTCCCAGACTAAACCGATAATATCACGCTCGTTTGAAATTATATTTATCTGCAATCTTTCGCTTCCTCTGACAATCATTTTCAGTCTTCACCCGCAGATTCGTCACATCTAGGCATATAATCACGAGAGCATAAACAAATAAATAGCATTTTTAAAATACAGACCTGGAAGCCAAAACAGCAAAGGAAAATGTCGGTTCATTCGAACGACGTATGATCCGGCTTTGACATCACTTCCGTTCCGCCATTTTGTTTGCTCGCTGCTACCGTTTATAGAGATATTGTCTTTTATACACCCTTGCTTCCTTTTCAATGCTTCCCTCTCTCTAAACTTTTTTTTTCTCGTTATTTCTTTATTTTGTCAGTATCTTTGGTTAAATATATTTCTTTTTACGTTATTTTCCTTTCCTTGTTACGTAGAAAGAGTTGACACCCTTGAGCTACGCCTTGGTCTTAAGGGTGAGCTTTTAAAGCCAATCGCTTTCTATAAAAGAGAAGAGAATCAGCAAGCGACATTAAATTGAATGGAAATCAAGAGAATATAAGAAAATATGCGCACAATGTAATTAGATTAGTAACGCTATTTAAAACCGAGCATTCGCAATATTTACGTCATTTGCCTATGCCTTTCATATATATATATATATATATATATATATATATATATATATATATAATTGAGTTTTGGGGCAATAATCCCTCTTTTGTACAAGTTTCATTAAAAACGACTGACAAGGCACTGTGTTTAAGTGAAGAAAAAGCCAACAAATCAATAACATCGACTATGAACACAACCACAATGTGTTGACCGCGTTTGTAAAATAAAACATTCCTATAACACTTACATACATACATGCATAAAACAATTCATACATTTACTTAAAAGTAAAAAGTACATCATCCTTGATAATGGCTAAAAGTATAGCCGAAGGACTCGTACATACAGAACATTCGAAGACTTTCTACATAATTTATGGCCGGAAAAAGAAGAAACTTATAAGAACAAAAGAAAAATTCAATAAAAAACTTAACCGCAGTAACTCGTCATCCGTTTTTAATGAAACGTATATATATATATATATATATATATATATATATATATATATATATATATATATATAAAGGCTCAAACACTGATATTCCATTGTTATGATTTTTTGCATTTGGGTACTTCGGTCTGGTGTAATGGCTAGAACAATTACGACTGAGTAGTGAGTTCGATCCTTTCTAGGCGCCCCCTCCTTTCAGCCTTGTGCCACATCTAAGGTACGCTTAGAAAATCACTTGGGTACCTCGACGTGCTATCATGGTTAGAAAGCTTGTCTCGCTAGAACAATTACGACTGTGTAGTGAGTTCGATCCTCTCTGGGTTCCCCCTCCTTTCGGCCTTGTGCCACATCTACGGTACCCTTAGAAAGTCAATATAATTTATTACATTCGAATCGTAATTACGATCCAAATCATCAGGCCTACAATTTCAAAAAGAAATCGGAAAATATAACTCCAGGTATAAAAAACAAAATTTTAGTGAGAGTGTATGTGTGGGAGTGGGAAACAAGTGTGAGAGGGAAATGTATGAAAGCACTAGAGAGAGGGTGTAAGAGAAGAAAGAAGAACAGGAAGGCCTAAAGGTGAAGGTGGGGATTAAAATTTAACAGAGAGAAGTTTTAAAGAGAGGAGTTAAATAACAGTTTAAATGAGTGACATACAAATAAATAAGAATTATTTTCGGATGCATAAATCACTAACGATTTGCTGGCCTAAAATTAAAATAAAAAAAAACGGACACCGGAAACGTGTGGATACATTTGTGGTGACATTAGGCACAATAAAAAAACGATATGATGTAAACTTAAAATCCAGCCAATTCATACTGCCGATGCATATGTGAAAATTTACCGTCTGCTTTGCATTACTGTTATGGTCCGGTTCCTTGTACCACGGTGATAGTCCAAGGTAGAACCAATAAAGAAGAACTCCAACACAGGTATGGAATAACACAGATATATTACAAACAGGAATATATACAGAGAAGTAGAAAGTGTTAGTACGAACAATCAGGTTTAGTAGTAATTGTCTGAACGCGACTCTGTTTTGGACTGCCTCTGACTCGACTGACTGACTCGGTTGCTCTGACTGACTGACGGACTTCACTCCAGACTTCAGACTGAACTCCCTGCTTCCTCTTGAGGCGCAGTATTTATTACGTATGGAATAGTCCATTATGTTCTTATGGGTAAGGTTCCATAACAATTACTATACCTTATGTCTACAAGAAAAGAGAAGATGAGAGTGAGGGAATATATATATATATATATATATATATATATATATATATATATATATATATATATATATATATATAGAGAGAGAGAGATAGATAGATAGATAGATACAAGTATAGGATTGGTGTATACGGAATAAATTGCAATAAGAGTGCTCAATACAAAGTAGAGCAAATATAATTTATTCGAAAATTATAACATAAATATGTTATAAAATCACTACGAAAATAGCCATTTTGTTTCAACACTTCTGGTGTCTTATCGAGTGATGGTGTTGAATGTAGAATAAACAGTTTTAAAAAGTTTAAATTCGAGGGGTGTTTGGTTGATTTGAACCTTTTAACACTCTTTATTCTACATGGAACACTATCACTTGAGAATACACCAGAAGTTTGTAGTTTTTTTGTAACATGTTTATGTTATAATTTACGAATAAATTGTACGTACACACACACACACACACACAGACACACACACACACATATATATATATATTGTTTTGATCAACTATCGTCTTTTGTACTTCGACTTTATGCGCAGTGATAGATTATACTACATGGGCAGTTAGGTCTCGCCCTATTGATATTGAAATTGCTAGATGTAACCGTAACTTCTATGCTAACAGTTTCTTTTCTCGCACTTCTCACTTGTGGGACTCTCTTCCGGCTTCTTGATTCCCGGTCAATTTTGATCTTCATAAATTTAACTGTACTGTCAATCGTTGTCTCCTGTCTTCTTAATTCCGTTTCATTTATTGTTCTCTCTCCTTAATATTGTTTTTTTTTTATCTCATAATTGCTGGCACTGAATAAGCCATTTCGTCTTAGTGACTTTACTACCTTGCTTGAGGTGAAATTATTATCTATATCCATATCTATCTATCTATCTATCTATCTATGGAATCAATACATTTATTTTTTATTAGACATTTTGTATCGCTTCAAATGTTGTTATAGTAGGCACTTGCTATTTAAAGTAGACACCATATTTTTAGTTATTTGTTAAACATCCAAAATAAAGAAAATGTGGCCCCCAGCAAGAATCGAACCGGTGTCCTCCTTTGTAGGATAAGAACCTTGCTTGACGTTACATTATCTTTGCTTAGGTGCTTTTTTAATGTGCATGCCGATAAACGTATTAAACACTGTTTAATTAATAAATAAAAATGAGACATCGATTTCATATAAGACGTATCGACTATAGTAACATTTTAAGTAATATATATATATATATATATATATATATATATATATGTGTGTGTGTGTAGATAGATAGTTAGATAGATAGAGAATTCGCCATTAATTACATTAATATTACTAACTGATTCATTGTATGATTACCTCTTTATAATATAAAAATATGCTGCCCAAATATAATACGTTTACGAAAAACAATTGATATATATATATATATATATATATATATATATATATATATATATATATATATGCGTGCGTGTGAGTGTATTCTCTCGCACTTCTCGCTTGTGGAGCTCTCTTCCGTCTTCTTGCTTTCCGGTCAATTTTGATCTTCATAAATTTAACTGCAATGTCAATCGTTGTCTCCTGTCTTCTTAATTCTTTTTCATTCATTGTTCTCTCTCCTTAATATTGTTTTTTTTTTTCTCCTTTCCTCACATTCTTTTACGGTGAGTAACCCGTTGCGGCTTAGTGGCCTTATAACGTTGCTTGGGGTGAAATGATTATTTTTTTTTAAAAGTCCATTGAACTTGTCATACGGCACTATTGGCGCGAACTTGCGTGTTCCCTTGTCGACTTCGCATAACGATTTATTTCATTATTCTATGATATGTCCCGGGAAAGGGATATATTTGAACGAAGTAGTATAATCTATAACAATAATATTTTATATATAATACATTTTATGTATAATAATATATAATTATATATTATATAATATATAATTATATATGATATATAATTTATAATTATATATTATAATATAATATATAATTAATTATAATATAGTTTAGTATAATTTTTAATATTAATATTTTATATACAATATATTTTATATATAATAATATTTAATTTATATATTATAATTTTCAATTATCAACCGTGATTCATTTTTGACTAGGATTTCTTTCATCTTAATTTTAAATTGCCTTTTATTACCTTAGCAGTAATATTATCTTGAATTGTGTTATTTTTTTTAGATGAAGCACTGTCAATACTTGCTTAAAATTTCTTTCATCTTAATTTCACTTGCTTTTTATTACATTAATAGTATCAGTAATATTATGTTGAATATCATTATTCTATGATATGTCCCGGAAAGGGATATATTTGAACGAAGTAGCTAAGTGGTTTTGTCTACTATAACCAAGTAGAATACGGTAGCAGTAATCGGCTGGTACGCGTCGTAGTCGCAGGTAAGAAGTGTAGATCAATGGCGTAGTCCAATGGGCGTCGTTATAGACTTAGCTCTCAGACTAAGGCTCTTTCTGACTCTCGTACACGTCCGTCGGTATTTATGACGGACACCAGCCAATCATATTCCAGTGAGGGGAAACACAGGTGTAGGCATATTTCATTATATCATTTTAGGACTGTTTTAGATTATTTTGAGTAAAGAAAGAAACAAGAAAACTAATTTGTGATTTCTCCTTTAATACTGTTCTTTGACAACATCATCTATCGGTCACTAGCAGAGGTTCCCTGGCAGACAAGTGGGGGTTAAATGCTACACATTAAAATCCTACATTAGTTGCTTTATTCGGTAAACGTGGAGAGTCGTTTACTCAGTCCAGACCTATTCTGGCAGACGCTCAAGTAGGTAAGAGATGGATTCAGATAGTTTTCTGTCAGTTCTCCGAAATTAAAGTACCCCACCCCGGGGGGGGGCTCTTCCTTAAAATGCCGATTTTCAATGAAACCAAGAAACCAGCAAGTGGTATCTTTTCTTTCTATGTGCCATGTCCTTTCAGGACGTAGGTGATCATGGCTCTCCACGTCCTCCTATCCCTTGTAGCTCCCAACAAGTTCCTTACCTCTGCCACCTCCCCGACCAGACCACGTTCTGTCATCCACTTGCTTAAGCCCGCCAGGTATGTCACGTGTTGTTTTCCCTTGTCTCTCTCTTTCCCCTCTATTGGACCTGTGAGTATCAGATTCTCCAGGCCCTCCTTTCTCATTATGTGTCCCAGAAACTTCAGCTGCCTCTTCCTGATGTTAAGTATAAGCCTCCTCCTTGTTTTTAACCTCTCTAAGATCTCATCGTTGCTCACACAACGATATCCTCAGCATCCTGACGCTATAAAATCATATCCTTTTTCATTAAACCGTTTATATTGGCTTCGTAGCAACGCTTAGTAAATGTCAAGAATAAGGGCGAACGGGATTTTAGTTCATTTCGAATATTTTCACAGAATCATAAAAAGAAATGAGCGTAAAAAACAAACAAACAAGTTTTTGTTAGCCGAGAAGGGCCAAGGAAAGAATACAATTACAGATCACACAGAGTTTCCTTTGTTCATCTCCATCAAATCGATTATCAAGCAAGGTGACATTTACGCCGAACATGCGCCTATCTATCTATCTATCTATCTATCTCAGACTCTTCTGCATGCATCTATCTATCGAATTCAGACTCTTTTGCATGCATCTATCTATCTATCTATCTATCTCATTCTGTTCATTTCTTTCTTTCTTTCTTTCTTTCTATTTATCCCATTTAGTTAATATCTATCTATCTATCTATCTATCTATCTATCTATCTATCTATCTATCTAATTCAGTGTAGTATCTATCTATCCATCTATCTCTGTCTGATCATATCTAGATAGGGAGGTCGGTCGATAGATAGATAGATATATAGCAGTTAAAATTACATAGACTGATTTAAATAGATACATTGAATTACATAGATGGATATGAACAGACTAAATTAGATAGATAGATAGATAGATAGATAGATAGATAGATAGATAGATAGATAGATAGATACTCGACTGGATTAGATCGATAGATAAATAGATAGATATGAGCAGACTGCATAAGACAGATTGAATTAGATAGATAGATAGATAGATAGATAGATAGATTGGAGCAGACTGTATAAGATAGATAGATAGATACTAGACTGAATTAGATAGATAGATAGATAGATAGATAGATAGATACTAGACTGAATTAGATAGATAGATAGATACTAGACTGAATTAGATAGATAGATAGATAGATAGATAGATAGATAGATAGATAGATAGATTGGAGCAGACTGTATAAGATAGATAGATAGATACTAGACTGAATTAGATAGATAGATAGATAGATAGATAGATAGATAGATAGATAGATACTAGACTGAATTAGATAGATAGATAGATACTAGACTGAATTAGATAGCTGGCTAGATAGATAGATAGATAGATAGATAGTGATTCCTAAAAAAAAAGTATTTCATCTATAAGCAGCATCAAATCAACTTACTATAAATATTTAGCAATTCATTTCCCAACTGAATCCTTCTTGCGTTTTAAATGCGCCGATGAGGTTATTTCAAATATCTTGTTTACCTTTTCGTTCCTTCAGACCTTCACCGTTCACACGAGACAAATGCTGTTAAGTTAGCTGCACTCTTGTGGGTGGGTGGCTGGGTGGGGGAGTAGGGCCAGAGGATTAGTGCAAGTCCAAGACCATACAATACCCGTCCTTCGAACAGGAAAAAGCTCAGTCGCCCTAGCTGTTCGCTTGCCTTTCTAAAGTGTCTGTCTGACAACATTATCGACAAGACATCTCTTTCATAAAGTTGTTTGCGTCATTATGTTAAGTCCATTTTAATTTCCTACTATAGACATAGCTACGTCGAGCTGTCCATGAGAGGCACATTTAAAAAATAATAAAACACTCGAAACTACTGCCTGGCAAGTTGACAGCAAACACAATAGTAAGAGTACTATTATTATTATTATTATTATTATTATTATTATTATTAATAGTAGTAGTAGTAGTAATAATAATAATGTGTTGTAACTTAGGGAAGGTTACTGGACAGAATAAGCAAACAACGGTTGGTAATGAACGATAATACTTAGGACAAGAACAACACATATAAGATTCGCCAGCGGCGCGTAGAAGTAGTAGTCAACTGCTAGAAGTGAAACAAGTGAATTCCACAATGATTCCCCAACCGCAGGATATCTACCAACCGCCCCACGCCGTAAGATGTGGCACAAGGCCGAATTTAACGTGGGGCATCCGATCCCGTAGGCTTGGTTAAAAATTCCCCGTATACTCCGTATAAAACGGGGTCGGGTAGCTATTTCCCGAGACGAGACCCTACCCTTCGACATAGTCTCGTCTGGAGATCCTCTTTGCCAGTAGGCGGAGAGTTTGACCAGAACAGCTGGAGATGAATCTCCAGCCACAGGATATTTACCAACCGTCCCATGCGATCAGGTGTGACACATGTCCGAATTTAATGTGGGGTATCTGAGCCCGTAGGTTCGGCCAAATATTACCCGTAGACCCTGTATAAATCGGAGTCGGGTAGCTGTTTCCTGAGACTAGGCTCTGCCCTTCGACATAGCCTCATCTGGGGATCCTGTCTGCCCGGAGGCAGAGAGTTTGACCAGCACAGCTAGAGACAAATCTGCAACTGCAGACCAACATACAGTATTTACTACCCTATTATGGGAATGGGGACAAACTCGTTATCGTCCGGAGGTATGCTACAAGACAATCTTAATTCTTCAGTTAATGGCTGAATAAGCTCACGACGAGTTCTAAGACAATAAAATATCCGTCGAAATTCCCTTATCGCATCGTTAAATAGTTGAACTTAACAGTCAGTCAGTTATTTGCCATGCGTGATACACGCTTAGGCGATCATATATCTTTCGATACACGACTGGCGAGGCAGATTGTTTTCCCCGCAGTAGGTTGCCAATTCATTCTTTACTAGACCAGCTACCATCCAAGGCTGTCCTGCTATTTACCCATAGCTGGGGGAGAGAAGAAGAGGATTCATACCTTTCCCAAGGGTCAGTCAGTTATTTGCCATGCGTGATACACGCTTCGGCGATCATGTATTTTTCGATACATGACTGACGAAGCAGATTTTTTCCCAAAGTAGGTTGCCATTTCTTTCTGCAGTAGACCAGTTGCCATAAAATGCTATAGAACCCGGTCTGTCATGCTATTTATCCATAGCTGGGAGAAGAAGATGATTCATACCTTTCCCAAGGATATTAGCGCGTAAGTGAATTTCAGTGATACACGCGTAGGCGATCATGTATCTTTCGATACTTGACTGAAGAGGCAGATTTTTCCCCGCAGTAGGTTGTCATTTCTTTCTGCAGTGGACCAGTTGCCATCCAAGGCTATGGGACCGGGTCTGTCCTGCTATTTTATCCATAGCTGGGGGAGAAGAAGAGAAATCATACCTTTCCCAAGGGTATTATCACGTAAGTGAATGTAATGGATTCGACCGGAATTCGAACTCGGCTCTCCGATTCCTCAATCCGAGCCGCTATCCATTTGCCTCCCACCCCACCGTACCTTAACAGCTTTAGTAGCAAACATGAATATGAATGCCGGTCGTAATTTTAAAAAGGGGGACACAAATGAAAAGATTTGAAATTGATAATTTTTTCCATTTCACTGAAACAGACGTGAGACACTTTCATCTTTCTTTTTATTTCATTGAAACCAAATAGCGTCTCTGATATGTCTTTTCCGTCTTTCCACACAATCAAAACGGAACAGTCCATTATTTATGATTTAAGAGCAAGGCGTAACAGTCACGCAAACTAACAAAGGGAGGTACATCTACAAGCATTATACGATGATGATAATAATAATAATTACTATTATTTAATTAATTATTGTACGTCGTGAAGAGAAATATTTAAAAACAATTTCTCTCATTAAAATATGGATTGTTTTTTTTAAAAAAACAAAACCTCGCCAAATACCCGTTCTTGGAACAGAGAAAATCTGTCAAAGAAATTCTCTTATTGCTGTACATGTTATTGCGTGGATAAATTGTCGTCTAAATGGCGCTAAAATGAAAATAACGCTGACATCTAATTTTACTAGATATATTTACCAAAATTACACAAAAATATCTTGAAACTCTAAAGAGTAAGTTTGTTCAATAAAATCGCCATTGGCTTCAACCAATGCCTTCTGCCGACTTCGGAATCTCCTGCAGCTCTTCTGGACAGTCTCCTTGTTTAAGTTGTTAAATGCTGCCATAATCCTTGCCTTCAGTTTATCTTTGGTGTTACCTTGTTTGGTGCAATGTGATGGAGGAGGCGCTGCCCGCTGGATTAGAATCGTCGGGGCCAAGCAACGCTTATTAATTTATTTGGGCTCTGTTCGAAGACACAAGTTGAGAGATACGATGTTGCCTTTCTAGCCAAAAGGTTGGAATCATTTTTTTCTTGGATTTTCTCTGTTTTCGAAAATCTCAAAATTCGTATCTATCGTTTTCGTTCCTGGAAGATCCTGAAAACCTTTCCCCTTCAGCGCCACCCAAAGACATTTTGAAAAAAAAAACTTGACCGTGATTTCTACTATTAAAAAAAAAAAAACGAAAGAACGAAAACTGCATCTTACGATGTCTTATCCCAGGGTGCGATGGATAAATTGTTGTCCAAATGATGCAAATATGAAAATAACACTGACATCTCAATTTAACAGATATATTTACCAAAATTATACTCCCCCCACCCCTCAAAAATATCTTGAAATACTAAAGAGTAAATTTATTCAATAAAATTGCCATTGACTTCAACCACGATCTCCAGACGACTTCGGAATCTCCTGCAACTCTTCTGGAAGGTCTTCTTGTTTAAGTTGGTGAATGCTGCCATAATCCTTGCTTTCAGTTCATCTTTGGTATTACAAGGAGTTTTGTTGTTCTCTTGCTCAACTGTGACTCACACATAATAATCAAGGGAGTTGCAGTCTGGGGAGTCAGGTAGCCAGATGTAAGGGGTTATGTGGTCACAGAAATTGTCTGAGAGCCATGACTGAGTTCTCCTGCTTGTGTGGCATGGTGAAGATTCCTTTGGTCAGACACCAGCAAATTAGGGAGTTCTTTTCTTTTCCGAACGATGAAAGTGAGTTTTCCGAGCTACCGTACCTTCGGAATCACCATAAGAATCATCCAACTCTTTCCGAATCCTCTACACTGTCCTATGTTCGTATTGGAGCTTCCGGTGCGAATGCCAAGCAGTACAGCATGCCGTTTCCAAATTTCTGACGGAGGGAATTGCGTCATGGTGCTCTTTTTCTCGCAGTCAATGCCCAACTGACCTTACTATACTGTGCAGTCGACAAACTCAAACATAAACAACGCGCATGCGCGAAACTAA
Source organism: Acanthosepion pharaonis (assembly GCA_903632075.3). Classification (NCBI taxonomy): domain Eukaryota; kingdom Metazoa; phylum Mollusca; class Cephalopoda; order Sepiida; family Sepiidae; genus Acanthosepion; species Acanthosepion pharaonis. The sequence goes on along the minus strand of CAHIKZ030002236.1, from coordinate 355,291 downwards.
AAACAAAAACAAAAAAAAAACAACAAAAAAAACGACGACAATTTACCCATCGCACCGTGTTTACTAAAGTATGAAATAGAAACAGCAATCGAGAAAATAGGTTCGGTCCTAAATAAAAATGAAAGGAAAAGAAGAAATACAGAAAGAAACACTAAATGAAGAAGGAAGGGGGGGTGGAGAAGTCTGAACAAAAAGAAAGAAAAAGAGAAAACGGTGAAACGAGAAAGAAAGAAAGAAAGAAAGAAAGAAGGAAAGAAAGAAAAAAGAAAGAGAAAAGAGAAAAAAGAAGATTTAAGCTAAAGAAAAAAAGAAAGAAAGAAAAAAAGAAAGAATGAAAGAAAGAAAGAATTCGAATTCGAGGAATAGAGCCAAGGAAATAATGAAAAAAGCATAAATAAATGAAGGGAAGGTGGAAAGAAAGAAAGAAAGAAAGAAAGAAAGAAAGAAAGAAAGAAAGAAAGAAAGAGTATTAATATGACGGGAAATAAAGGAAAAATAATGAAAGGAAGAAAGAAAAAAGAATGCACAAGCATCCAAAGAAAGAAAGAAAGAAAGAAAGTATAAGCCACCAAAGAAAGAAAGAAAGAAAGTATAAGCCACCAAAGAAAGAAAGAAAGAAAGAAAGTATAAGCCACCAAAGAAAGAAAGAAAGAAAGTATAAGCCACCAAAGAAAGAAAGAAAGAAAGAAAGAAAGAAAGAGAAAAAAGAAGATAGATAAAAAGAACAAAAAAAGAGGTAAGTGCAAATAAGAATGAATTCGAATTAGTAGCAAGGATTAGAGCAAAGGAAATAATACAGAAAAGCAGGAAAAAATGAAAGGAAGGTGGAAAGAAAGAAAGAAAGAAAGAAAGAAAGAAAGAAAGAAATAAAAAAGAAAGAAAGAAGGGAAGGAAGGAAGGAAGAAAAAGAAAGGAAGAAATAAAGAAAGAGAGAAGTGTCGAATTCAAGTAAGAAAGAGAGAATTCCATATAAGGAAGGATAGAGCCAAGGGAAGAAAGAACGAAAACGGAAGAACCAAAAACAAAGAGAAAATCGAAGAAAAGATGTGAAAGAAAAACAGACAGACAGACAGATTGACAGACAGACAGACAGACAGAAAGATAGAAGAAATAAATAAATAAATAAAATAAGAAAGGAAGAAGAACAGATTTATAGACAGTAAGGAAAAAATACATTGAGGTAACAGGGAAAATAAAGGAGAAAAAAGAAATAATGAAAAAGATAGAAGATGAGGCGAAAAGAAAGAAAGAAAGAAAGTGATCGGTAAAAAAGAAAGAAAAGTTATTAAAAAGAAAGAAAGAAAGAAAAGTGATCGGTAAAAAAAGAACGAAAATTCATTAGAAAGAAAGAAAGAAAGAAAGAAAGAAAGAAAGAAAGAAAGAAAGAAAAGTGATCGGTAAAAAAAAGAAAGAAAAGTTATTAGAAAGAAAGAAAGAAAGAAAGGTGATCGGTAAAAAAAAGAAAGAAAAGTTATTAGAAAGAAAGAAAGAAAGAAAGAAAGAAAGAAAAGTGATCGGTAAAAAAAGAACGAAAATTCATTAGAAAGAAAGAAAGAAAGAAAGAAAGAAAGAAAGAAAGAAAGAAATAAAGAAAGAAAGAAAGAAAAGTGATCGGTAAAAAAAGAAAGAAAATTTATTAGAAAGAAAGAAAGAAAGAAAGAAAGAAAGAAAGAAAAGTGATCGGTAAAAAAAGAACGAAAATTCATTAGAAAGAAAGAAAGAAAGAAAGAAAGAAAGAAAGAAAAGTGATCGGTAAAAAAAGAACGAAAATTCATTAGAAAGAAAAAAGAAAGAAAAAAAGAAAAGAAAGAAAAAAAGTGATCGGTAAAAAAAAAGAAAGAAAATTTATTAGAAAGAAAGAAAGAAAGAAAGAAAGAAAGAAATAAAGAAAGAAAGAAAAGTGATCGGTAAAAAAAAGAAAGAAAAGTTATTAGAAAGAAAGAAAGAAAGAAAGAAAGAAAGAAAGAAAGAAAGAAAGAAAAGTGATCGGTTAAAAAAGAACGAAAATTCATTAGAAAGAAAGAAAGAAAGAAAGAAAGAAAGAAAGAAAGAAAGAAATAAAGAAAGAAAGAAAGAAAGAAAAGTGATCGGTAAAAAAAAGAAAGAAAAGTTATTAGAAAGAAAGAAAGAAAGAAAGAAAGAAAGAAAGAAAGAAAAGTGACCGGTAAAAAAGAAAGAAAATTCATTAGAAAGAAAGAAATAAAGAAAGAAAGAAAAGTGATCGGTAAAAAAAGAAAGAAAATTTATTAGAAAGAAAGAAAGAAAGAAAGAAAGAAAGAAAGAAAGAAAAGTAACCGGTAAAAAAAAAAGAAAATTTATTAGAAAGAAAGAAAGAAAGAAAAAAGAAAGAAAAAATTTCAAATGAGAAAAGAATTCGAGACAGCATCAAAATAAAAGCGAAGAAATAATCAAAGAAAAATATTAGAACGAGAAAAGAAAAAAAAACAATGAAAAGAAAGAAGAGTTTGATAAGAAAAAGAGACTTTAATATGGCATCAAAGATTAGAGGCAAAGAAGGGAATGATTAAAAAAAAAGAAAGCGAATGCGAAGAACGAACGAACCAAAGAAAGAAAGAAAGGAGAGAAGGAGAACGAAAGAAAAAAGTAAGAAACAAAGAAAAATAGCAAGAAATAACATGAAAAAAAAAATCAAAGGAAAGAAAACAAGGAATAAAGAAGGAATAAAATTAGCCAATATATGACAAAAAAAAAAAAAAAAAAAAAAAAAAAAAGAAAAATGAGATGAAAAAAATGATTTCTTTTTGTGAATGAGCAAGACCATTATGTTTAACCGGTGACCGGAAGTCACTTGTTGGTTCTTGGCCCGCCGGATATCGGATAACGGAAGCGTCGGTTTCGTAAATGGAGGCCTAGCTGAATTATGCGTTGCTTTAGCTTTTAACACGGCATCAGCCATTGATCTGTGTGTCGACAAGGTATTGGAAAATCTACTTTAACTATCAATACACCCGGGTAAGCAGGACAATAGTTTATATTGACACGCACAGGGACCCCTAACTTCTAAAAAAAATCATATATTATCTATCCTCGATATATGAGAACAATACCTTCCTGAGTTTCCTGGATGTAATATTGTCATTGTCCCCAAAATATTCGAACGAGAATCCTCACCTTTGTTGTCTTGATTACTATAGAAGGATAGAATGTTCTTAACGCCAAGAAATAACATCGAATTTAATGTCAATAAAGAAAATTTATTTAATGGGAAGCCGATATGTGGTGACCCAATATTTACTGGGATGAACCCAGATTATACCAAAACAGACATTGCAATAAGTTTTCCAGCTGGGGGACAGAGAAGCCGGGTGAATCAGCGGGTTGACCTGAAAAATGACATCCTAACCATCAGGTGCAGACTCGCACCATCGCTCTAAGTCAGAGGCTGTCAACGACCTATATACAGGTTTTCGCACCAGCTGCCCTTAGGATGTGGACACGTGGGATAACCGGTGGTAGAATAGCAACCACCTGAGAGGGGAAAAAGGAAGAGAATTTCTCACGTTCTCGTGAGAACAAAAGTTAACGTTTAGAAAGAAACTCCAAAGCTACACTCGTCATCCGACTCACCGATATTAGTTGATGAAAGTTTCGCGTGAAATGATTTGTAATCATTTCACCCGAATGAAGGCAATAAAACCCACTAGGGTTTACTAAGTGAGGAAAATAAAAAAAACAGGTTTCAAGGAGGCAGAAGATTACTACTGACATTGAATTTTATTTTTTGGGGGGTGGGGGAGAGTTGTTAACAGGAAAGCAGGAAGTCGGAAGTCAGAAGAAAGTTCCACAGGCGAGATGGACTAGGGAAGAAACGATTCGTTATAGAACTTACGGCTACATTTAACTACTACAGCAGTAAAATGGTGAGACCTAGTTGCCAATCTAGTACTGCGTTTAAATTCATGCAGTAAAGGCACCAGGGGAAAAAAAAAGCTCATCAGAATAGTTGCCATGAAAGTATTCGTAGAAAAGACAGAGGGAAGCCACATAACGTTGTTGAGAAACTCGAGATGCCAGGTCAGGATCGATAACATTCAGTTCAGTTATGTGCCATGCGTGATACACGTTTAGGCGATCATGTATTTTTCGATACATGACTGACGAGGCAGATTTTTTTAGGTTATAATTATCTTTCTGTGGTAGACCAGTTGCTATCCAAGGCTACAGAACCCGGTCTGTCCTGCTATTTATCCACAGCTGTGGTGGTGGTGGTGGGGGGAGTAGACTAGCATTCATGCCTTCCTCAAGAGTATTAGCACATAAAGGTATGAATCCTCTTCTTGTCCCCCAAGCTATGGGTATAGAGCAGGACAGATCGGGTTCTTGGATATCAACTGGTCTATCGCAGAAAGAAATGGCAACCTACTGCGGGAAAAAAAATCTGCCTCGTCAGTCATGTATCTTTCGATACATGATCGCCTAAAAGTGTATCACTTTCATTATTCCTATCGATCTATTTTCACTTTCATTATTCCTATCTATCTATCTATCTATCTATCTATCTATCTATCTATCTATCTCAGTCTTTCCATTATCTGTCTATCTATCTTTTGATTTTTCTTTCTCTTTCATTTTCATTATTTCTATCTATCTATCTATCTATCTATCTATCTATCTATCTATCTATCTATCTATTATATACCGTACACATGAACACTAATGGGTATATCCCAAATCTCATAAATACGTTGGACACTATTATAAGTGGGGGGATAATATGCTGTCTATGTAGTCCATCACTAGCAGTGGTTTACCTACTTCACGCCGCTGGCGAGTATTGTATTTTCTTGATGTTGTAAAGATTACCATTTCATTTTCAACCTCTGTTTTGGTTATGCCTCATTCATTAACACTTTCTAGGTTACAACACTATCTATCTATCTATCTATCTATCTATCTATCTATCTATCTATCTATCTATCTATCTCAGTCTCTTCTCTATCTATGTCTCTTTTCTTATCTATCTATCTATCTATCTATCTATCTATCTATCTATCTATCTATCACAGTCTTTCCATTATCTATCTATCTTTCTTTTGATTTTTCTTTCTCTTTCATTTTCATTATTTCTATCTATCTATCTATCTATCTATCTATCTATCTATCTATCTATCTATCTATCTACCATACTTATGAACACTAATGGATATGTCCCAATCCTCATAAATACGTTGGACACTATTGTAAGTGGGGGTAATATGATGTCTAACTAGTCCACAACTAGCAGTGGTTTACCTACTTCACGCTGCTGGCGAGTATTGTATTTTGTTGATGTTATAAAGATTACCATTTCATTTCCAACCACCATTTTGTTTATTCCTCATTCAGTAACACTTCCTAGGTTACAACAGATTTTTTAAAAATTTATTATCAATATCAACAATATAAGATACCCAGACGACCCTGTGTTGACTCAGAAAGAAAACTACAGGGCCTAAAAGATAGGGCAGTCAAAGAAGGCGTGAAGAACGGACGAACTATTAACTGCAGGAACATATGGTCACCAGCAAGAGAAAAATCCTAAGATGTGAGTTACGAATTACTCATAGTGTAACACACGTGAGAAAATGACTTACCACCTGATAGAAAGCGAGTTCGATGTCTTGCGTGAAAAAAAAAATGGCGGCTTTACGAGTCGTATTGTTAAGAAACGATAGATAACCAAGTCTGGTTAGTATTTGCTCTGCCATCACACACTGGCAGGATTTGGCACAAATAATGTCGGTAGTTGAGCGCGAGCAGCTCGGACCAGTTCCCAAAATAAATCCAACAGCCGCAACCGTCGATTGAGATGACATCGGTATCACTACCGGGTCCCTTCGCTTTAATGCAGTCAGGGCGGTTCTGATGCGGGAAGCTGTTCACCGAGACCGGGCACTTCTCAATCATATTTTCAGTTGTGCTCTGCCCAAGGACAAAGACACAAATGAGAGGTAAAATGTCGTCTGTTCGTCCGATGGCAGACACCACGGATTTATCTACACAGGTTAACCAGGACTTAAAGAAGAGCTTATCTCGAGCAGCCGTGTCTTCTTGGTCAATGAATACCGATTGTTTCCTTATACGAAAATGGCTATTATTGACATTACCATCTATCTATCTATTAGTCTTTTCATATCTATCGTTATATATATATATATATATATATATATATATATATATATATATATATATATATTTCGCTCAGTCTTTTATGCTTATCTATCTATCTATCTATCTATCTATCTATCTATCTATCTATCTATTACAGTCTTTTCATATCTATCGTTCTATATATATATATATATTTCGTTCAGTCTTTTTATGCTTATCTATCTATCTATCTATCTATCTATCTATCACAGTCTTTTCATATCTGTTTCATTCTGTTCATATCTATCTATCTATCTATCACAATATTTTCATATCTATCTGTCTTGGGATGCCATTTTATGCTTATCTATCTATCACAATATTTTCATATCTATCTCATTCTGTTCATAACTATCTATCTATCTATCTCAGTCTGTTCATATATATTAGTCTGTTCATATCTATCTATCTATCTATCTATCTATCTATCTATCTATCTCAGTCTGTTCATATATATTAGTCTGTTCATATCTATCTATCTATCTATCTATCTATCACAATATTTTCATATCTATATCATTCTGTTCATATCTATCTATCTATCTATCTATCTATCTATCTATCTATCTGTCACAGTCTGTTAATATCTATCTATCTATCTATCTATCTATCTATCTATCTATCTATCTATCTATCTCTTAACGCCTATTTTGTTCGAATTAAAGACCTTAATTGCCTAACACTTAAATCAAAAATCCTCAAATATCTGCTAGAGAATCTGAGTGATTTCATTTTTTTTTATATTTAACCGGGAGCCTTTAAATGCTTGCGCTTAAAAACTAAATTCGGATGAACATAAAGTCAGCACCGAATAAAATAACATTCGTTTTTAAATTTCTTTGCCATTGGCATGATTTGCAGAAAATTCTACCTTAATTCAGTCCACGAAAATGGCGTTTAAATAAATAAATCACAGAAAAGAAAACGATTAGAATTGAATTTGTATTCTCTAAATTCAAACTGATTGTTTCAAGGAGTCCAAATAATAGTCTCTTCGACTTTCCTGTTGAATATAAATCGTAAAAGTGATTACCAGCTGCGCGACGAGAGAGAGAGAGAGAGAGAGAGAGAGAGAGAGAGAGAGAGCAGCAGTTTGTTGTTTTTTTCACGTCGGTTCAAGATGGCCGCTTTGTACGGCAAATGATAATGATGGCTGTAAAGAAAGAAAATTATCAATATTAGATCCGTTCGTGTTGTTTGTTACAAATGATTTCGCTTTATTGTCGCTCGTTTCTCTCCTGATGAAGACACGGTATAATGACAATTGGTTCACAGTAAACGAACGCTGCTCGGGAACACGGAGAGAAATGAGGCCGAGAACCATTTGCAATTTGGAAAACTTGATTTTGGTAGCAGAGATTGTCGTCCACGAGAATAAAGAAAAAAAAGCCTCACGCATGAGCCTGCCTTATAGTCTTACTGAATGCAATGGAATTTTCGCGGCATCTGACGCTGAGATATATAAAGTATATTTAATGTGAATCTTTCTAAGATTCCAAACGAGATATATTGATATATATATATATATATATATATATATATATATATATATATATATATATATATATCCGTATAATCTCATTTGGAATCTTACAATATATATATATATATATATATATATATACTGATATATATATATATATATATATATATATATATATATATATATATATATATATATATATATATATATATATATATATATATATATATATATATATATATATATATATATATATATATATATTATATAATCTCTTTTGGAAACTTAGAAAAGATTCACATTAAATATACTTATATATCTCAGAGTCAGATATATACATCAGTGTAATCTCTTTAGGAATCTTAGAAAAGATTATATATATAGCCTCTCCATCAGCAAGCCCTATGCAGTGCCTCCTGGTGGCGACACATGGTAACCGAGCACCTTGCGGACTTGGGGGGGGGTCAGGGGAGGAGTTTGATCCCCTTAACATACGGCATGCAGGCCCACCGGTGTGTTGCTCACGCCCTGGTGTCCACGAACCAACTCCCAGCTATGGGTTAAATAGCTCCACTGCCTTGTGAACATCTTTGGGAGAAGAAAAGGCTAAGGAGTGTACCCTTCAGAAATCCGGAGTAGAGCCTCCAAGGCGGATGGACGGCACTTTGTGCTTAACTTCCGGCAACTCCTGCAGTCGCTCTGGTACCAAACTGTATTGGTTTATCCTCTCCTTTGGACTCTGCTAGCAAGGCCGAGAGGGTGGAACTAGACGTCCGGACAGCCCTAGTTCTCCATACATCTCCGCCCAGGCTCTTGTATCGCACTGACCGATACTCCATCGTCAACCGAGATGGGTGGATGCCGAACGAAGGAATATATGATAAAATATAGTTTTATGGTATTCCATAATTATGGGGTAAAGTGCTCAATATCAGTGATAGAGCACCTCGGAGCAACAATCTGTGTCGTCATTGAATGCAATCTTTAGGCCTGAAGAGTGTATGGTGTTGACCTCAGTGTTCATATATATATATATATATATATATATATATATAATTTTTTTTCCTTTCATTTCGTTGTTGGAATTGTTACCTGATGATCCGGAGTCCTTTAAAAAGGATTTTGGTGAAATAAATTATTGTAATGGTACCTTAAAGTGGTCTGTTTTTCATTAAATATTAGCTCTGTATTCACATTGAGCTCTCAGGATTTCATCCTCCTTGGAATTACCCATTCGGTTTACCAAGTTCTTCATAACTTATATATATATATATATATATATATATATATATATTCCGAAATAGAAAAATGCATCCTCCAGAAAAAAACAAACTATGATCCAAAATTAATATATTCTCTTACTAATTAACTCTATCACATCTACAATTGGAAAGAACCTATTTGTACTCAACATAAAATTTGTTACTATGACATCCAAAACAATAAAAGACTTAGTCAATCCTAAACAATAAGCTGAAACTTGAAAGAAGAATTTAATCAATAGCATGTAATGATTGTCACAAAAAATACATAGGAGAAACCTCAAGGAATCTAAATCAAAGATTATAGGAAAAAACAGAAAACTAGGCAGATGTTAATGCAATGTAGCACGACGCTTTTAAGGAGGCGGTCTAATTCTTCTGGAGTCAGGTCGGGGTTTCTGTCGGAGCGGATATGATGCGAAACCCGAAATCGGCGATGAGAACAGTGCACCACTGAAGACCACCTTTGATGTGTCTAAAATGTTTTATTTAACTACAGAAAAGGGGCATTTTACAAAACAATACATCAAATGGGCTTGTTGCCAACCTTAAAGAGACTGAACACGATTTTGACATTAAAAAAATGCTACTCTGATCAAAGGATAAAAAAACATTTCACTACGTCGTAAATGTCTCCAGATTTCCTTGATGGCAAGGTCATCTACCGTAAATTTTTGCCATGGATCTTACAACGTTTCACTTTTCCCGAGAGAACTTCTTTTATCACAGTGTGGGATATCCATTCCAATATGGCGTACGTCCGGTGAAGAAACAACGCCGGCATCCTCATATAGCGCCGCGTGACAAGATGTCGTATGGATGTCGCCTAAACGATGAAACACCGTGCGTCAGATCCGACGTAACCCGAGGACCTTCTGTATGTAGATAGATAGATAGATAATGAATAGACTGAGATAGATAGATAGATAGATAGATAGATAGATAATGAATAGACTGAGATAGATAGATAGATAGATAGATAGATAGATAGATAGATAGATAGATAGATAGATAATGAATAGACTGAGATAGATAGATAGATAGATAGATAGATAGATAGATAGATGGATGGATAGATAATGAATAGACTGGGATAGATAGATAGATAGATGGATAGATGAATAGATAGATGGATGATAGATAGGTAATGAATAGACTGAGATAGATAGATAGATAGATAGATAGATAGATAGATAGATAGATAGATAGATAATGAATAGACTGAGATAGATAGATAGATAATCAATAGAGTGAGATAGATGGATAATGAATAGACTGAGATAGATAGATAGATAGATAGATAGATAGATAGATAGATAGATAGATAGATAGATAGATAATGAATAGACTGGGATAGATAGATAGATAGATAGATAGATAGATAGATAGATAGATAGATAATGAAAAGACTGAGATAGATAGATAGATAGATAATGAATAGACTGAGATAGATAGATAGATAATCAATAGAGTGAGATAGATGGATAATGAATAGACTGAGATAGATAGATAGATAGATAGATAGATAATGAATAGACTGAGATAGATAGATAGATAGATAGATAGATAGATAGATAGATAGATAATGAATAGACTGAGATAGATAGATAATGAACAGAATCAAATAAATAGATGGATACGGAAGAAGCAATGATAGATAGATATATAGATAGACTGAGATAGATATATAGATACATAGATATGAGCAGAGATTGAGATAGACATATTGATAGATAGATACGAACAGACGGAGATAGATAGATAGATAGATAGATAGATAGATAGATGGGCCGAGTTGTTAGTACGTTAGCGCTCCGACCATAAGACCCTTTTCGATTATGGCCCTTCACATCTTCCTGTCCCTTGTGGCACTTAATAAGTTTTATCTTTTTGTTATTTCTCCCAAACCCTGATCTCTCATCTACTTGCTGAAGCTCATCAAATATATTTCGCGTTGCCTCCCACTGTCCTTTTTTTTTCTCAGTAGTTGCTGCAAAAACCATATGCTTATTTTGATCCCCATCAAAAACAAACATCCAGCAAGCCACTATACATGACTTTCAAATGTAAAAAAAAACGCTAAATGCCGTTGAGTTCTGCGAAACTAATCTTAAATTTACAGAGAAAAATAAGCAGGATTTGTTTTTTTGTTTTTTTACTAAACAAAACAATGTTGTTTTTTTTGTTTTTTTAACTTTGCTGATACTCTCTCGAAATTTTGAAACCTGTAAAACGCATGCGTACTTCCATTTTTAACAATGGAACCTAAACGGAACATATCGCTCGGCCATTTTTTTTTATCTTCTCGTCTATTCTGTTCTCTGTTCGCAGATATAAATCAGCTTTCTTTAATGTGATTTGCTTCATCTTTCAGTCTTAAGATCATAGTCGATAATACAAGAACATTCTCAAATATATGGAAATAAACAGAAGTATAAAAAAAAATGAAAAGAAAAAAATATTATTAACGTAAACAGCTTTTACAGATGTCTGCAAAAGTAGGTATACAGTAAGTATTATACCAGCATTTTAGATAAGGTATTGTAATTATCTACATTGTTCGGAGTGTTGTACACATCTTCGTTGCCGTTCGTATTTACGGCGTTTCGGCCGTTGTACGCTCCGGTCTTCTGGGACATGTGTACTCAAGGATAAAAGCGTTGGTTGAATCCAGTAACTTGACACAAAGAGTTGTGAGTTCAATACCTGGCGGTGAGCAAAAATTTGAAGAGTTGAGTTAAAGGAAGATAGCTGGTACTGAAACATGGCAGGTAAAACTAGAACAATCTACCCCGGTGGACGAAATAAAGGGTTTCATTTCGACATTCTTCAACTGAAAAATGCCGGAGCGTACAATGGCCGAAACGTCGTGAATATGACGACGAAGATGAGATAGCAACAGTCAGAACAATGTAAATAGCGTAGACAGTATTTTATTAAAGGTTTGTGGATTCATTTAATAGTAGAATCAATTGAATACATTAAAGTCATTCTTTTATATTTTTTTTTTTTTTCCTACATTTTATTATAATATATTTACTATGAATTTCGGTTTAAATAATAATAATAACGGTGCCTCCTTATTGATATGGCAGTCCCTGCCGACTGCAATGTATCTTTGAAGATATTCAAAAAGTTGTCAAAATACAAGGACCTTGAAATAGAAATCGCGAAAATGTGGCACATGGGAACATCAACAATCCCTGTTGTAGTTGGAGCCCTAGGACTGGTTGGAAAAGATTCCAGTAGACTAATTGAAGGGATACCTGGAAGTCCATGCCTCAAGGAGATACAGAAAATTGTTCTGACAAGTTTGAGCCCACACCTTACGAAGGGTTTTATCTATGTAATCTTTTTTTTTTTTTTTTTTTGTCAGTGGAAAGTGTCATGACGCCATTTCTAACCTTAGGTCCCTGGGCGGGACCCGGAAAGAAATATGTAAACGCCAGAATTCAAAGAAAATAAAAATAATAATAATAATAAATATCCAGAAACGATTGATCATCTTGTATCAGGTTGCACGATGTTGGCACCCACTGAATATAAAACCCGACGTGACAGAGTGGGCCAATATCTGCACTGGAAAATCTGCAACTTCTACGGGAAGGAAACTGAAAGAAAATGGTATAAACACCACCCAGACCCGGTTACGGAGATAGGACCTGTTACAATTTTATGGGACTACACAATACACACCGACAGAACAATCAAGGCCAACCGGCCAGATATTGTTATTAAAGACCACAAACAAAAACGGTGCCTCCTTATTGATATGGCAGTCCCTGCTAACTGCAATGTATCTTTGAAGATATTCAAAAAGCTATCAAAATACAAGGACCTTGAAATAGAAATCTCGAAAATGTGGCATATGGAAACATCAACAATCCCTGTTGTAGTTGGAGCCCTAGGACTGGTTGGAAAAGATTGCAGTAGACTAATTGAAGGGATTCCTGGAAGTCCATGCCTCAAGGAGATACAAAAAATTTTTCTGACAAGTACAGCCCACACCTTACGAAGGGCTTTATCTATGTAAAATTTTTTTTTTTTTTTTTGTCAGTGGAAAGTGTCATGCTGCCATTTCTAACCTCAGGTCCCTGGGTGGGACCCGGAAAGAAATGTGTAAACGCCAGAAATCAAAAATAATAATAATAATACTAATAATGTTTTGCAGGTAAAGACGAGTGATTGAATGATAGGGACAACCCGTTTGAACACTTGAGGGATTGTTATATTTATTATTGATATATTTCTATAATCAATACGTTTTGCTTACACATTTTGTTTTTTATGACTGAATACATTCGGTATAAATGTTCGGGAATTTATACATACTATATACCCACTGTATAAATGTTCATGAATTTATGCATACAGTATAAGTTCTGTATAAAAGTTCGGCCATTTATACATGATATATACCTACTGTATAAATGTTCGGCCATTTATATATACTGTATAATTGTGCGTGCATTTATACATACTGTATACGTTCCATATAAATGTGCTGGCATTTATACATACTGTATGCTTACTGTATAAATGTTCGGCCATTTATACATAGTGCATACCTACTGTCTAAATATTCGACTATTTATACATACTATATACGTTCTGTATAAAAGGTTTGGCAATTTACACATACTGTATACCAACTGTATTTATACAGTGTTCGTGCATTTATACATACTGAATACGTTCTGTATAAATGTGCTGGCATTTAACATACTGCATACTTACTATCTAAATGTTTGGCCATTTATACATAGTGTATACCTACTGTATAAATGTTTGGCCACTTATACATACTGTATAAATGTTCGTGCATTTATACATCTGTATACTTTCTGTATAAATGCTTTGACGTTTATACATTCTGTATACCTACAGTATAAATATTCTGGCATTTATATAGACTCTATACCTATTATAAAAATGTTCGGCCATTTATACATGCTGTATACCGACTGTATAAATATTCGTGCATTTATACATACTCTATACCTACTGTACTACATGGAAAGTTATAAAGCCTTCTTTTCTTCCTCCACTAGTTCACCTTCTTTTTTTGTGTGGGCGATTACGGCTCTCCACAACATTCAATCCTTTCTAGCCCTTAGTAATGTTCTATTTTCGCTATATCTTCTTATTCCTGTTCTACCAACCATTTACACAAGCTTGTTCTTCTTTTTCTATGTGCCATGCCCCTTCAAGACGTTTGCAATCACGGCTCTCCACAACTTCCAGTCCATTTTACCCCATGGTTAAGTGTGTCTTTTTGCTATATTTCCTAATCACTATTTTGTCAACCATTTACACAAGCTTGTTCTTCTTTTTCTATGTGTCGTGTCCCTTCAGCACGTTTGCGATCATGGCTCTCCACAACTTTCAGTCCTTTCTAGCCCTTAGTAATGTTTTTTGCTATATTCTCTTATCCCTGTTCTGCTATATATATATATATATATATATAGCGGCTCGGATTGAGGAATCGGAGAGACGAGTTCGAATTCCAGTCGAATCTATTATATTCACTAATACCCTTGGGAAAGGTATGAATCTTCTACTCCCTTCAGCTATATATATATATATATATAATGAACATTGAAGTCAACACTTAGAGGCGACAGGCTGTTTCATGCTAGACGCAATCGTCAGGCCACTCGATTGCGTCTAGCCTGTCGCCTCTAAGTGTTGACTTCAGTATTCACTTTTATATTTACACACGCTCTATCCCTGATATTGAGCACTTTAGCCCATAAATATAACACACCTTAAGACTATATTCCTTCATATATATATATATATATATATATATATATATATATATATATATATACTAACTCCGAATAGATACAATGTTGTCCCTCTCATGCCACAGAATTTGATGGAAAAATAGAAAAAAAATCGACATGTTTTTGCAGTTTGGTAGAATGCCAAACTTTGAGAGTGGCTTTTGAACAAAACCGTTCAGCTCTGGCATCGACGTTTTCGGACAATCAAATCGTGGGTCAAACCATGAGACGCCGGGATCATCTCTGCAGGACGATGTCATGAAGAAGCCAAGTTCCTGACCAATCGAGAAAAAAATGATCATGATTTTATTTCGAACCCAGGGTTTAATTGTCGGTACGACTAACGTAGGATATATATCGATCTGGCATTTTATTGACGCGTATTCAGTCGAATTTCGATCTGAAAGATTCACTGTTCGATCTGTGGGTTTTAATGTTCGCCACCGGATTAAATGCATCGACAAAAGAAAGAAAATTAGACTGAAAAATAAATATTCGTTGTGTAAAATGATTATTTTTTTCTCTTTCGTTATCAGGCTTCGGATTTATTGCTTTACCGAGAGATCTGCGTGCAAGCGTGTTCCAGATAGAAAAGGAGAAGATCTATCTATTTATTCATCTGTTATTTAATGTTCCTTCAGTGACTCGATATTTTTATTCAGTCCCGGATTCCTAATTTTCTCGTTTATGTCGGGGTCAAAGTTTAGCCTCGGGGGCATCATTCCAGCTATAAACCACCATCCGTCCACCCTTCAACCGACAGAGCACGCCACAAATAGTCCGACCGCGAAGTGGGCAAAAGCAATAACGTCCCTTTTAGATATTCCGCAACATGAAAAAAGTCCGTCTGTGAGGCGCCGGCGGAGGTATACACCGATAGTGTCACGAACGAACAGCCATCGGCTTTCTTGGTATTCCTGTTACGAGTCGGAAAAGCTACCCGTCTTTATTCCTAAAACGATTAATGCTTAATTCTGATTCTTCAACGCGATATCCACACACAAAATCAATGTGTGTGTATATATATATATATATATATATATATATATAATTATTATAAACAGAGCATTTACTTAAATATTTGTATCTATAAAAAGAACGTATAAACATAAAAATGTCTTAATATATATATATACAGTGTAACCCGGATATAAGAGACCCGGATATAAGAGAAACTCGTATATCAGAGAGATTTTCTCTGGTCCCAAATTAGAGCCCATACCTACCTAAACAAAATAGACCAAACCCGGATATAAGAGAAACCCGGATATAAGAGAAACTCGTATATAAGAGAGATTTTCTCTGGTCCCAAATTAGAGCCCATACCTACCTAAACAAAATAGACCAAACACGGATATAAGAGAAACCCGGATATAAGAGACTTCTTCTCCGGTCCCGACAACTCTCTTATATCCGGGTTTACTATATATATATATATATATATATATATATATATATATATATTTATAATATGTAATATACAGATGTGTATCTAAAGTCTGGACGGATAGGAAACCTCATTAACAATCTTTTTTTTTTACCACCACAGGTTAAACATGATGTTGCCGAAAGAAGAAAAAAATTGAGTTCTTTTTCTGGGGTCTGCTAAAGAAGAAGGTGTACTCAATGAAAATCACAGATGCAACACACTTGATTGAACGGATAAAGAATGAATGATCTAAAATTGACAGCAGTATGTCCAGACATCCTATATATATATATATATATATATATATATATATATATATATATATATATATCTTCCCAGACAAAAGTAAACTACTACATAAACGATCAGAACTCATCTAAAAGTGCAAATACGAAAGTATTATTACACCGTTACTTAAAATTCGAAAATTAAAAAACGAACAAGAATAAACAAAATGTAAAAAATTACAATAAACAAAAATAAGTAAAATATATTAGTCCAAACCCATCAATAAGTAAATAAATTAAGTAAATAATGAACAAATTAACAAACCACGGACGCATACATAAACACAATTAAACGTAATGATAACAACCAAGAATAAGATAATCAATAACAGAAAATATAACAAACAATATTATAAATAGCTAAAAACTGCATCAGAATCCACAATTATTTCCACCCAAAAGCCCATAGATTAATTTGAAATGTAGCCGTTAGCGTCCGCCAAAACAAACGTTAGAATAATACAATCGATTTTCTACAATGCATCACTGACCTGTATAGAAAACTGTTCAGCAAAAATACGACACATTTGGTCTGCTTATAAGTTTGAATATAGTGTTTTCTTTTAAAGTAAATTTTTTTTCAAGATATGTAAAAAATTGAAACTAACCCTTAATGAAATTAATTATGAATACTGCAAAAAGGTTTTAAAATGTTTATAGTAGATAGTTTAAGAATATTTAGGTTTTAACTGATAGTTTTTTTCTTTTTCTAAAAATATTTAGACATTTCAATAACCAAGTTACCTCTCTTGATATATATCGATGGGCATGTTTATGTGTACATATACGTACAAGTATGCAAGAAAAAAAGAAGACTCTAATATATGTATACGCCTGGGTGGATGTGGTTATATATACATGCATATATATATATATATATATATATATATATATATATATATATATATATATATATATATATATATTTAGAGAGAGAGAGAGAGATATTTAATATTACCTTCAAATATTACCCCATATTAACTTAACTAAAATTTAAGTAAAAGAGATTACCTATCTAGAAACAGTCATGAGTTAAATTCATGAACAAAATTCAAACGGATAGAGATGTCAACTTAATAATCAATAATCAAATTATTTTAAAGAGATTAAAAAAAAGATTACTAGAAATAAACTTATATTTTAAAATAAAATTTTATTCTTTTAATGTGCTTTCTATGAATATTTTTCTAATCGACTATTTCATAGAAAATCCCAAAATTTTAATAAAATTTAAATCACTAACAAACATCAAATTAAATCATTTGTAGACAGTTTACAGACATTCAAATTTATATCAAACATTATAATCTTTATGAACCCCCAAAATAACAATTTCAAAGTAAAACAAAATAACAGCGTCTGTTTCTAGCCTTTTTTTTACAAAGAAAATTAGTGACATCTTCTCTCATAACTTCCTTCTCTCTTTTTCTCTCTATGGGTTTTTTTCTTCTCTACCCCTTCGATATCAATATATAACTTCCGTTAAGTTAACCGTTTAAATGTGTCAATATCTGCTAACTCACTCATATCTTCTCTCTCCCCACTCACTTCGTTAATTTACATATGTTTAATACGGCTCGTCAAAAATGTGTAAATTTTCTTTTCATTTTTTGTTTGGAAGTAAAGTCTGATGATCCACAGTCCTTTAAAAGGGCTGTGGTGAAATAATTTATTACATGGAACCTTAAAGTGGTCTGTTTTTATTTAAATTATTTGCTCTGGATTTACATTGAGCTCTCTGGATTTTATCCTCCTTTTGTTTACCCATACGGATTACCTAGTTTTTCAAAAACTTCCTAACTAACTAAGATGAGATATTATGTACACTATTTACATTATTCGGACTAGTGTCCTTATTCATTGTTGCCATATTTATTACAACGTTTCGGCCGTTGTACACTCCGGCCTTCTTCAGTATCTGTCTATATTTCTGAGATGAGGTATTATGTACACTATTTACATTATTCGGACTATTGTCCTCATCTTTGTTGCCATATTTATTACAACGTTTCGGCCCTTCAGTATCTGTCTATATTTCTGAGATGAGGTATTATGTACACTATCTACATTATTCGGACTATTGTCCTCATCTTTGTTGCCATATTTATTACAACGTTTCGGCCGTCTTCAGGTGGTTGGAATGTTGAACTGAACCCTTTATTTCGCTTGCTGGGGTAGACTCTTCTAGTTCCACGTGCCATGTCTAATGGATGTCAGTTATCAGTTATCTCCTGTTAATTCACATCAAGTTCTCCACTGCCTTAACCGGGTATTAAACTCACACTCTTTGCGTCCTGTCACTGGATCTAACCAACGCCTTTATCGACTGTGCCATGTGTCTTCAAAGATATATTGCTTTCTGCAGAGACTATCATGTTAATAAGAAAGCAAATTCTGTTTTTGTGGTTATTTGGTCACGGAGACTGGGTGATTAGATTACATTGTTCTGTCTGTGTATCATTGTTACAGGTCTTGTGTCTGTAACCGGGTCTGGGGGATGTTCATACCAGTTTCCTTCCCGTAAAAGATGCCTATTTTCCAATGCAGATATTGGCCCACACTATCATGCTGAGATTTCTATTCAGTGGTTGCTAACACCATGCAACCTGATAGAAGGTGGTCAATTGTTTCGGGATATTTATCACAGAATCTGCATTTCGGGTTAACCCCCTTTCAGTATGTGCGCTTCGTAATTTCTGGTTAGCAAGCATTGGTCTCCTGCAGCTAGGATAAAACTTTCGATATCAGCTTTTAACCCGGCACCGCGTAACCACTGATGAGTACGGGGTTTTATTATTATTATTATTATTATTATTATTATTATTATTATTATTATTATTATTTCCTTTGATTTCTGGTGTGGTCAAATATCGTTTCGGGTCCCGCCCAGAGACCTAAGGTTAGAAATGGCATCATGACATTTTACACTGAAAAAAAAAAAAAAAGAAAAAAAAAAAGCAAATATTTTACATAGATAAAGCCCTTCGTAAGGTGTGGGCTGTACTCGTGAGAACAATTTTTATGTATTATTATTATTATTATTATTATTATTATTATTATTTCCTTTGATTTATGGTGTGTTCACATTTCGTTCCGGGTCCCGCCCAGAGACCTAAGGTTAGAAATGGCATCATGACATTTTCCATTGAAAAAAAGAAAAGAAAAAAAAAAGCAAATATTTTACATAGATAAAGCCCTTCGTAAGGTGAGGGCTGTACTCGTGAGAAAAAATTTTGTATTTTATCATCATTATTATTATTATTATTATTATTATTATTATTATTATTATTATTTCTTTGATTTATGGTGTGTTCACATTTCGTTCCGGGTCCCGCCCAGAGACCCTAAGGTTAGAAATGGCATCATGACATTTTCCATTGAAAAAAAAAAAAAAAAAAAGCAAATATTTTACATAGATAAAGCCCTTCGTAAGGTGAGGGCTGTACTCGTGAAAAAATTTTTTGTATTTTATCATGATTATTATTATTATTATTATTATTATTATTATTATTATTTCCTTTGATTTATGGTGTGTTCACATTTCGTTCCGGGTCCCGCCCAGAGACCTAAGGTTAGAAATGGCATCATGACATTTTCCATTGAAAAAAAGAAAAGAAAAAAAAAAGCAAATATTTTACATAGATAAAGCCCTTCGTAAGGTGAGGGCTGTACTCGTGAAAAAAAAATTTTTGTATTTTATCATGATTATTATTATTATTATTATTATTATTATTATTTTTCCTTTGATTTATGGTGTGTTCACATTTTCGTTCCGGGTCCCGCCCAGAGACCTAAGGTTAGAAATGGCATCATGACATTTTCCATTGAAAAAAGAAAAGAAAAAAAAAGCAAATATTTTACATAGATAAAGCCCTTCGTAAGGTGAGGGCTGTACTCGTGAGAAAAATTTTTGTATTTTATCATGATTATTATTATTATTATTATTATTATTATTTCCTTTGATTTATGGTGTGTTCACATTTCGTTTCGGGTCCCGCCCAGAGACCTAAGGTTAGAAATGGCATCATGACATTTTCCATTGAAAAAAAAAAAAAAAAAAAAAAAGCAAATATTTTACATAGATAAAGCCCTTCGTAAGGTGTGGGCTGTACTCGTGAGAAAAAATTTTTGTATTTTATCATGATTATTATTATTATTATTATTATTTATTATTATTATTATTATTTCCTTTGATTTATGGTGTGTTCACATTTCGTTCCGGGTCCCGCCCAGAGACCTAAGGTTAGAAATGGCATCATGACATTTTCCATTGAAAAAAGAAAAAAAAAAAAAAGCAAATATTTTACATAGATAAAGCCCTTCGTAAGGTGAGGGCTGTACTCGTGAGAAAAATTGTTTGTATTTTATCATGATTATTATTAATATTATTATTATTATTATTATTATTATTATTATTATTATTTTTTGATTTATGGTGTGTTCACATTTCGTTCCGGGTCCCGCCCAGAGACCTAAGGTTAGAAATGGCATCATGACATTTTCCATTGAAAAAAAAAAAAAAAAAGCAAATATTTTACATAGATAAAGCCCTTCGTAAGGTGAGGGCTGTACTCGTGAAAAAATTTTTGTATTTTATCATCATTATTATTATTATTATTATTATTATTATTATTATTATTTCCTTTGATTTATGGTGTGTTCACATTTCGTTCCGGGTCCCGCCCAGAGACCTAAGGTTAGAAATGGCATCATGACATTTTCCATTGAAAAAAAGAAAAGAAAAAAAAAAGCAAATATTTTACATAGATAAAGCCCTTCGTAAG
Source organism: Acanthosepion pharaonis (assembly GCA_903632075.3). Classification (NCBI taxonomy): domain Eukaryota; kingdom Metazoa; phylum Mollusca; class Cephalopoda; order Sepiida; family Sepiidae; genus Acanthosepion; species Acanthosepion pharaonis. The sequence goes on along the minus strand of CAHIKZ030002236.1, from coordinate 334,107 downwards.
GTGAGGGCTGTACTCGTGAGAAAAATTTTTTGTATTTTATCATCATTATTATTAATATTATTATTATTATTATTATTATTATTATTATTATTATTATTTCCTTTGATTTATGGTGTGTTCACATTTCGTTCCGGGTCCCGCCCAGAGACCTAAGGTTAGAAATGGCATCATGACATTTTCCATTGAAAAAAAGAAAAGAAAAAAAAAAGCAAATATTTTACATAGATAAAGCCCTTCGTAAGGTGAGGGCTGTACTCGTGAGAAAAATTTTTTGTATTTTATCATCATTATTATTATTATTATTATTATTATTATTATTATTTTTCCTTTGATTTATGGTGTGTTCACATTTCGTTCCGGGTCCCGCCCAGAGACCTAAGGTTAGAAATGGCATCATGACATTTTCCATTGAAAAAAAAAAGAAAAAAAAAGCAAATATTTTACATAGATAAAGCCCTTCGTAAGGTGAGGGCTGTACTCGTGAGAAAAATTTTTTTGTATTTTATCATCATTATTAATAATATTATTATTATTATTATTATTATTATTATTATTATTATTATTTCCTTTGATTTATGGTGTGTTCACATTTCGTTCCGGGTCCCGCCCAGAGACCTAAGGTTAGAAATGGCATCATGACATTTTCCATTGAAAAAAAGAAAAGAAAAAAAAAGCAAATATTTTACATAGATAAAGCCCTTCGTAAGGTGAGGGCTGTACTCGTGAGAAAAATTTTTTGTATTTTATCATCATTATTATTATTATTATTATTATTATTATTATTATTATTTCCTTTGATTTATGGTGTGTTCACATTTCGTTCCGGGTCCCGCCCAGAGACCTAAGGTTAGAAATGGCATCATGACATTTTCCATTGAAAAAAGAAAAGAAAAAAAAAAAGCAAATATTTTACATAGATAAAGCCCTTCGTAAGGTGAGGGCTGTACTCGTGAGAAAAATTTTTGTATTTTATCATCATTATTATTATTATTATTATTATTATTATTATTATTATTTCCTTTGATTTATGGTGTGTTCACATTTCGTTCCGGGTCCCGCCCAGAGACCTAAGGTTAGAAATGGCATCATGACATTTTCCATTGAAAAAAAAAAAAAAAAAAAAAAGCAAATATTTTACATAGATAAAGCCCTTCGTAAGGTGAGGGCTGTACTCGTGAGAAAAATTTTTTGTATTTTATCATCATTATTATTATTATTATTATTATTATTATTATTATTTCCTTTGATTTATGGTGTGTTCACATTTCGTTCCGGGTCCCGCCCAGAGACCTAAGGTTAGAAATGGCATCATGACATTTTCCATTGAAAAAAAGAAAAGAAAAAAAAAAGCAAATATTTTACATAGATAAAGCCCTTCGTAAGGTGAGGGCTGTACTCGTGAGAAAAATTTTTTGTATTTTATCATCATTATTATTAATATTATTATTATTATTATTATTATTATTATTTCCTTTGATTTATGGTGTGTTCACATTTCGTTCCGGGTCCCGCCCAGAGACCTAAGGTTAGAAATGGCATCATGACATTTTCCATTGAAAAAAGAAAAGAAAAAAAGCAAATATTTTACATAGATAAAGCCCTTCGTAAGGTGAGGGCTGTACTCGTGAGAAAAAATTTTTGTATTTTATCATTATTATTAATATTATTATTATTATTATTATTATTATTATTATTATTTCCTTTGATTTATGGTGTGTTCACATTTCGTTCCGGGTCCCCCAGAGACCTAAGGTTAGAAATGGCATCATGACATTTTCCATTGAAAAAAGAAAAGAAAAAAAAGCAAATATTTTACATAGATAAAGCCCTTCGTAAGGTGAGGGCTGTACTCGTGAAAAAATTTTTTGTATTTTATCATCATTATTATTATTATTATTATTATTATTATTATTATTTTTCTTTTGATTTATGGTGTGTTCACATTTCGTTCCGGGTCCCCCAGAGACCTAAGGTTAGAAATGGCATCATGACATTTTCCATTGAAAAAAGAAAAGAAAAAAAAAGCAAATATTTTACATAGATAAAGCCCTTCGTAAGGTGAGGGCTGTACTCGTGAGAAAAATTTTTTGTATTTTATCGAGTGAGATTGGAGTACACAAAAAAGTTAACACCGGATTATGAATATATGAAACTCACTATACCCATCATGATCCTCCGTCTCATAAAGATACAACAGGCGCATGCATCATAGCCAAATGGGCGCGATATGGTGACATAAATACAGTGAGCAACCTTGCAGGTGGGGCATATTAAGATATAGCTTCAAGTCTGCCAATTCGTCTGCTCTGACTGTTTCTAATTGGGTGTGTGCCTAAGTATTTCGATATGACTTCCAAGTCAACTTTGTTGCTGCATTCGTCAAATTAAAAACAAATAATAATAATAATAATGTTCCCCCCTCCAGTACTTCCTCTCATGAAGGGAGATGCACAGACCGTCAGTCCCTGGAGGGAGCTATTTTAGTTGAAAGTGCCAAGATCGATGTATTGCCTTACCCAAGTGAATTAAATTTTGTTAACAGGAAGCAATAAAGTCGAACATAACACAGATGATGGCGTGAAATTCAAAATGGCGCTCGCGTGAATATATTGGCGGGAAGTTAAATAAATGGCTGACAGTTTTTGCAATTTTTATTTCTGTTTTCGAATTTTTTTTTGTTTATCTAGGCAACTTGCAAGAAATCCGTGACATTGGACCGGTAGTGTATATCATTTTAATTCCCCATGAAAAATATACACTCCAACAACTTCAATCAGTTAAGATTGTATATCATCAGATTCTTGCCTGTTGTAGAAGTTGCTCATTTATTATTATTATTATTATTATTATTATTATTATTATTTTTTATTTTCTTTTTGATTTCTGGCGTTTACATTTCTTTCCGGGTCCCGCCTAGGGACCTAAGGTTAGAAATGGCATCATGACACTTTCCACTGACCAAAAAACAATATATATATATATATATATATATATATATATATATATATATATATATATATATATACAAGTATATAATTGGTATATACGGAATGAATTCCAATAACCAACAATTACTATTCTTAAAAGAGTGCTCAATACAAAGTAGAGCAGATATAATTATTTTTTATAAAAAAATTATAACATAAGTATGTTATAAAATTACTACAAAATAGCCATTTTGTTTCAACACATTCTGTGTCTTATCAAGTGATGATGTTGATCTTTTCAACGTCATCACTTGATAAGACACAGAGTGTGTTGAAACAAAAGGCTATTTTTGTTGTGATTTTATAACATACTTATGTTATAATTTTTTTATAAAAAATAATTATATATATATATATATATATTACATAGATAAAGCCCTTCGTAAAATGTGGGCTGTACTTGTCAGAACAATTTTTTGTATCTCCTTGGGGAATGGACTTCCAGGAATCCCTTCAATTAGTCTACTGCAATCTTTTCCAACTAGTCCTAGGGCTCCAACTACAACAGGGATTGTTGATGTTCCCATATGCCACATTTTCGAGATTTCTATTTCAAGGTCATTGTATTTATTATTATTATTATTATTATTATTATTATTATTATTATTATTATTATTCTCCCGGCATCTTCCTTAATTGCTGAGTTAGTACGACCGTTAAGCCCTACCAATACCTCATAAATAATGTACTATTCCGTTTTGATTGCATGGAAAGAAGGAAAAGACATAATAGTGACGCCACTTGGTTTCAGAGAGAAAATGAAAGAAAGAAAGAAGTGTTTAACGTCTCCTGCCAATATCTCATAAATAATGGACTATTCCGCTTTGATCGCGTGGAAAGACGGAAAAGGCATAAGGGACACGACTTGGTTTCAGTAAGAAAAAAATAGAAAGAAAGAACAAGTGTGTGAGGAACGAGAAAACTCATCTCCCGCAAAGCGAATTTGCTTGGCGTGTCAGGTCCTGTTGAAAGATCGCGGCCTGCATTAAAAGAGAAATGGATTATTCCGAAATTCCCATATCGCTGGCGGAGGTGCAGGGGACAAAATAAAATTTTAAAAAAAGATTAAGAATTCAAACCAGCTTGACTTTATAAAACCGGAAGTCTCGGGCGAACGAGAAGTAAGTCTCGTATGCAAATTTTAGTTAACGACGCGGGCATAAATAGCGAGTCTGGGAGAAAGACGGGAGAGAGCGCATTGTTGGCGTAACGGCGTACGTACTAATGAGACTGAGAGAATAAGAGGTCACTAGCGGTAGCTCAGTGGGTAGAGCGCAGGACTGGACGAAAGCAAGTACTTTAATCCATTTCAGTCATCGCAAACGACGGGCGAACTAAATTACCCACAAAGTGTTTAACGTCTCTTGCAAATACCCCATAGATAATGGACTATTCCGTTTTGATCGCGTGGAAAGAAGGAAAAGACATAATAGTGACGCTACTTGGTTTCAGAGAGAGAATGAAAGAAAGAAAGAAGTGTTTAACGTCTCCTGCCAATACCTCATAAATAATGGACTATTCCGCTTTGATCGCGTGGATAAACAGAAAAAAGACATATCAGAGAGAGAGAGAGAGAGAGAGAGAGAGAGAGAGAGAGAGAGAGAGAGAGAGAGAACGAGAGCAAGAAAGAGAGAGATTGAAAATGAAAGAAAAAAGAAAGACAGAGACAGGTGATAACGCTCTCATTTGTCTAACTGTTGTGTCAGTCAAATGATAAAGATTGTCAATTTCAGCTCTTTTCATTTGTACCCGCTTACTTCTTTAAAAATGACCGGAAACCATATCTATGGTTGTTATTGCAATTTGGAATAGGGGAGGCACGGTAGGGTAGTGGATAGCGGCTCGGACCGAGGAATCGGAGAGCCGGTGTTCGAATTTACATTCACTTACCTGCTAATACTCTTGGGAAAGGCATGAATCGTCTTCTTCTCCCCCCCAGCTATGGGTAAATAGCAGGACAGGTCAAGTTCTATAGCCTTGGATGGCAATTGGTCTACCGCAGAAAGAAATGGCAACCTACTGCGGGGAAAAAGAAATCTGCCTCGTCAGTAATGTATCGAAAGATACATGATCGCCTAAGCGTGTATCAAGCATGGCACATAACTGAACTGATATTCAATTACATGCTAATACCTTTGGGAAAGGTATGAACCCTCTTCTTCTCCCCAAACTATGAGTAAATAGCAGGACAAACCGGGTTCTATAGCCTTGGATGGCAACTGGTCTATCACAGAAAGAAATGGCAACCTACTGCGGGGAAAAACAAATCTGCCTCGTCAGTCATGTATCGAAAGATATATGCTCGCCTAAGCGTGTATCACGCATGGCACATAACTGACTGTCAAGCTCAAATCCTTAACGAATGCACTAGAGGAACTTCCACGGATATTTTATTGTAGAACTCCTCATGAATTCATTCACTCATTCATTAAATAAATAAAATTCAACAGAAATTTAAAAAAAAGGAAAAACCGTGAAATTTTCACGGGAGTTTCTAGTTATTAAGAATATTTTTTTTTTCCATTTATTTCTGCACATTTCATTCTGAATATCAGGAATGGCTCCAAGACATCTTCCACTAATCATTGTTGTATATAAAAAAGGAACAATCTAAGATCACAGACATTTTACATAGATAAAGCCCTTCGTGATATGTGAGCTGTACTTTTGGGTACAATTTTTTTGTATTTCTTTAAGGCATATGCTGCCAGGAATCCCTTCAATGAGTCTATCGGAACATTTTCCAATCAATCCGAGTGCCCCAACTATAACTGGAATTACTGATGTTGAGCTTTACATTTCAAGATCCTTATATACTTATAATTTTCTTTTTTTTTTTTTTAAAGATCTTCAAAGATACATTACAGTCTACAGGGACTTCCATGTCTATAAGAAGACATATTTTATTTGTATTGTCTCTGATCACGATGTCTGGGCGATTAGCTTTGATTGTTCCGTCTGTGTGTATTGTAAAGTCCCAATAAAATTGTTACAGGTCCTACGGGTCTGGGTGATGTCGCATATTTTCCAGTGCAGATATTGGCCCACCTTGTCATATCGAATTTTATATTCAGTGGTTGCTAACATCGTGCAACCTGATACAAGGTAATCAATTGTTTCGGGATATTTATCACAGAATTTATATAGTTTTTCTGTATGTATGTATGTATTATTATCCTCTATTTTTTTGAGGATCTTCAAAGAAATATTACAATCTGCAGGTACTGCTATGTCTATAAGAAGACATATTTTATTTGTGTTGTCTCTGATCACGATGTCTGGGCGATTACCTTTGATTGTTCCGTCTGTGTGTATTGGAAAATCCCAAAAAATTCTTACAGGTCCTACGGGTCTGGGTGATGTTTATACGAGTTTCTTACAGTTTGCGTCCCGTAAAAGTGAAATATTTTCCAGTGCAGACATTGGCCCACCTTGTCATACTGAGATTTACGTTCAGTAGCCGCTAACACCGTGCAACCTGATACAAGGCGGTCAATTGTTTCGGGATATTTATCACAGAATCTGCACAATTTTTCAGTGTGTGTTATTATTATTATTATTATTATTTATTTATTTATTTATTTATTTCCTTTGATTTCTGTTGTATACTTCCGGTTCCAAATAAAAGATCTAAGGTCATTTTCTCCTGAACATTTTTCTAATCCCAATGTTTTTTATCCCAATGTCTGGGCGATTAGCTTTGAGTGTTCCGTCTGTGTGTATTGGAAAATCCCAAAAAATTCTTACAGGTCCTACGGGTCTGGGTGATGTTCATACGAGTTTCTTACAATTTCCGTCCCGTAAAATTCGCATATTTTCCAGTTCAGATATTAGTCCACCTTGTGATATCGAATTTTATATTCAGTGGTTGCTAACACAATGCAATCTGATACAAAGTGGTCAATTGTTTCGGGATATTTATCACAGAATTTACATAATTTTTCAGTATGTATGTATGTATGCATGTATGTATTATTATCCTCTATTTTTTTTTGAAGATCTTCAAAGATACATCACAGTCTGCAGGAACTTGCATGTCTATAAGAAGGTATATTCTATTTGTGTTGTCTTTGATCACGATATCTGGGCGATTAGCTTTGATTGTTCTCTCTGTGTGTATTATAAAGTTCCATAAAATAGTTACACGTCCTACGGGTCTGGGTGATTTTCATACGAGTTTCTTGCAGTTTCCGTCCCGTAAAAGTGGCATATTTGCAAGTTCAGACATTGGCCCACATTGTCATATCGAATTTTATATTCAGTGGCTGCTAACACTGTGCAATCTAATACAAGGCATCCATTCAATGAGTCTATCGGAACATCTTCAAATCAATCTGAGTGCCCCAACTATGACTGGAAATACTGATATTGAGCTTTACATTTCAAGATCCTTATATACTGATAGATTTTTTTTTTGTTTTTTTGTTTTTTTGTTTTTTGAAGACCTTCAAATATACATTACAATCTGCGGAGACTGCCATGTCAATAGGAAAGCAAATTCTGTTCGTATGATCTTTGATCACGATGTCTGGGCGATTAGATTTTATTGGTCTCTGTATGTATAATTGTTACAGGTCCTCTGTCTGTAACCGGGTGTGGGTGATGTTCATACCAGTTTCGTGCAAATTTCCTTCCCGTAAAAGATGCATATTTTCCAGTGCAGCTTATTGAACCATTCTGTCAAACCGAGTTTAATATTCAGTGGTTGCTAACACCGTGCGAACTGATACAAGATGGTGAATTGTTTCTGGATATTTACCACAGAATATGGATTTCGTATCAACACGATTTTCTCAGCTTAATGTGCTTGCTAATTTTTAGTTAGCAAACATTATTTCTGTGTAGCAATAATAAAACATTCTTCTTCTTCTTCTTCTTCTTCTTCTTATTATTATTATTATTTTTATTATTATTATTATTATTCTCCTTGCCACCCCCCTTAGTTTATTAGTAAGTTCCGTCCTTCCAATGCCTCATAAATAAGGGGCTAAAGCAAAATCAGGGGTATTTCTTGCTATTGTTGTGTTACACTATTGGAAAGACGCTAGTACATTGAACCCCCCACCAAAAAAAAAAACAACAAAAAAAACAAACTAGAAAACAAAAAACCGCTATCTGTCTATAAAGAGTGTGAGTTCAATACCCGGTTAAGGCAGTGGTGAACTTTCAGAGGGGAATTAACAGGAGATAACTGATAACTGACATCCATTAAACATGGCACGTGGAACTAGAACAGTCTACTCCAGTGAGCGAAATAAAGGGTTCAGTTCAACATTCGAACGACCTGAGGAAGGCTGGAGCGTACAACGGCCGAAACGTTGTGATAAATACGGCAACAAACATGAAGACAATAGTTCGAATAATGTAAATAGTGTACATAATACCTCATCTGAGAATTATAGACAGATACTAAAAGGCCGAAACGTTTTAATAAATATGGGGACAAAAAAGAGGACAATAGTCCGAATAATGTAAATAGTGTACATAATACCTCATCTCAGAAATATCGACAGATAATAAAAGGCCGAAACTTTGTAATAAACATGGCGACAAAGATGAGGACAATAGTCCGAATAATGTAAATAGTGTACATAATACCTCATCTCAGAAATATAGACAGATACTGAAGGGCCGAAACGTTGTAATAAATATGTCGACAAAGATAAGGACAATAGTCCGAATAATGTAAATAGTGTATATAATACCTCATCTCAGAAATATAGACAGATACTAAAGGGCCGAAACGTTGTAATAAATATGGCAACAAAGATGATGACAATAGTCCGAATAATGTAAATAGTGTACATAATACCTCATCTCAGAAATATAGACAGATGCTAAAGTGTCGAAACGTTGTAATAAGTATGGCGACAAAGATGAGGTCGAATAATGTAAATAGTGTACATAATACGTCATCCCAGAAATATAGACAGATCTTTGAAGATCTTTAAAAAAAGCTATCAAAATATAAGTATCTTGAAATGGGAATCTAAAAAATGTGGCTCATGAGTAATAATAATAATGTAAATTGTGTAAAAAAAAACGCTAATTTCCGATAGACTGAAGATATACTGATGGCCAGACGAAGGAAAAGGATATTTTTTTATTGCGAAAAAAGTAGAAGACAGAAAAATACTAATTTTTGATAGACTGAAGATATACTGATGACCAGACGAAGGAAAATAGAAAAAGAATGATAATTAAATGTTTTCGTCTGCCGGAGATATAAAACAAAGAGCCCATCTGATTTTGGTCAGGACTGCGATTAAGTGATGGCATATTCTTGGAGGTCCAAGGACCTCTCGGAAAGAAATAGATAATATTCTTACGACCATTGAGTGACGGAGAGGAAGACAGACCTCTGTCTGCGAATTTGGTCAATAGATATGGATAAAGTTTTAATTGCAGACAGGTTACGAAAAGAAAATAGGAAAAGAATGGTAATTAAATTTTTCGTCTGCCGAAACGCGATTAAACATCCCAAATCAAGGGATTGTCCCCTTTTTTGTCATTTGTTAGCCAAAGAGTTGACAAGAGGGTAAGAAAAATGATAAATTCTAGATACGGAAACGACTACACACAAAAGCATGATTGTTGTTTGGAGGAACGCTGACATTCCCAAAGCACATCGTGTCTGTTATTCATGATGACGGTCGTCTTCGAGTATAGAATCCAGAGGTTAGCAGTGAATATTTCGAAGACAGCAGGAAAGCATAGTTCAAGTTAGCAGTGGATATTTTGGTAAAAGTAGCAGAGCGTAGTTCGTCCTTCTGTTATCTCTTCGCCTGACAAGCTGGCACTGGACATTCGGGTAGAGTAAACAAAATGGCCGCCTTTATACACGACGGATTGAATGTTCTACGTCTTCTGATTGGTTAACCTTCTATTGGTGGACTATAAAGTGAGTCAAGTCATTTGGGCTAACTCACTAGCTACATAATATCCACAAAAAACCGCAACAATGTCTCATCCCGGACCTTGTGCAAGGGGTCCATAAAAACAGAACGCCGAATAGATGCGAGAATATACGAGACTGAACGGAGAGACGAGAACCACGAGAACGATAATTCAAATTTGGCCGTTGGGCCAGACCGTGCCTGGCCTTTGGGGGACAGGTTTCTTTAGGTGACCAAAGAGAAAAAGGCCCAGGTGGAATTTCAGGGAAGGCGGAGGACTTTCCACGCCCCCTCGTGCAGTGATAGTTAGAGGCACTCACACAAAGCAAGAAGGAGGCGGGTTTGATCCGGTGACCAAAAAGAAGGAGAAAGCTCAGGTAGAATTCCACAGGAGGAGGGGCTCCCCCATATTTGGACATTTGCAGGGAGAGCCCTTATTGGTTGTTTGGGGAACGCTGGTATACCCGGAGCACATCATGGTCTACCCCAGCCCTTGCGCATGGGTCCCAAAAACAGAAAGCCGAGTAGATGAAGATACAGACGGCGGAGACACCGCAGACAAGACTACGGCAGAGAGACTGACTGAGAGAGAGAGAGAGAGAGAGAGAGAGAGAGAGAGAGAGAGAACCATCGCTTCGCCTGATCTCATGTGATTTGCCGCCCTGAAGAAAAAAGCCTCCGATTTAAAGCCTTGTTCCAGAAGTCTCTTTGCCAAAATCATAACAACAGTGTATCACGAGAATCAGGAAGGGTCGATAGTTATTGCAGGGAGAGTATAGCCTGCTTAAGCCATCAATGATTGTAATTTTCTATCGAGGAATTGCAAATAAATATTTTCTTTTTCTTTTTATCCAACTATTTTTTTTGTCTTTCGGGCGACTTTATATTCTAACCGGACCGCAATCAAAATCGACTTTCTTATTTGTTTTTTTTTTTTTTTTTTTTTTTTTTAAGCATTACGCCCCGAGCAAGGCGTGAAGCCACTAGGATGCAGGAGGTTGCAGAAGATTTGGAGCAAGAGCAGATAGGAGTAGTAAAAGAAAGGATGAGGAGAAGGATAGTGGATAGATCAAGGTAACTGGAGATGTCGATTGACATTACATTTGAATAGTTGGAGATTATAGCTCTCAGAGAAGAAGTAATTGGGAAGGGTGTCCCACAGGCGGGAGGTGCGAGGTATGAAGCTATTGGAGTAGAAGAGACGGCTACATTTAAAAGTTTCTACAGTGTAAAGGTGGGAGCGGTATGCCAGCCTCGTAGGGCGCTTGAATTCATGGAGTCTGGGAACCAGTGAAAGCAGTTCATCGGAGCAATTACCATGAAAGTATTTGTAGAAAAGACAGAGAGAGGCGACGGCGCGTCTGTGAGAGAGTGACTGTAGACGAGATGCCAGATCAGGGCCATTTATATTACATATCCGTCTCTGGATCTTGTCAAGAACTCCGAGGTAAACAGAAGGTGCCCCAAACCATATATGGCAGCAATACTCCATGCAAGGGCGAATGGTTGATTTGTATATTTGAAGTATCGATTCCGGGGAGAAAAATTTATCTGACCACGAAGGTCAACTTCAGGAAGTCCGAGCAGAGATACCATTCCCGCCGAAAATGATAGTCTGCTAAACAATTATTTAAAACCGTCAAGCCTGTTCTTTCTCTGTGAGGGGATTAGTCGACATTTATAGCCGTAGAGAGGATATTATCCTTGGGAAAACGTGTTTCAGTGTGGTTTCCCATTGCCTTCTACAGGGATTTGAATTCAGTGTAGTCCTACCATTACTAGAGAGCCCAGTCTGCTCTGTTATTTAATGCATAGCTAGGATTCATGACTATCGCAAAGATTATGTACGAAAGATTGCGCAAGAGGCGAGCTAAGAATTTGAACTCGACTCATCGATGAATTTCCGCGCAGATATAATTTATCAAGGTGAACTCTCTGCATATCCGAGTATATTTGCCTGGCTTCACCTGGGGTAGTTTAAAAAAAAATATTAAGTTTAAAGTCTAGCTAAAGTGGTTGGGGGGCAGTTTCATCTTTTTCAGGTAGAGCCACTCCTTCGTAAAGCGGCTGGGGTCATTACTCAGCGCCTGAGGTGCCCCCACCCCCGGCAAATGGGGAAGTCCCGAGGGGGTAAGAGTCTTGGGCAGTTTTTTTCCTTGGTCAATCCCACTTTAAAATCTCTAATTGAAGGCGCTGAAAAAACCCGGTGTAGGCAAAACACTTTCAGGAAAAATTGTCAAATAAAAAGAAGAAGAAAAAAAGAAAAACAGAAAGGAAAAAAAGAAAAATAAGAAAGAAAAGTGATTCCATTAATACAAAAAAACACGGCTTTCCTTATTTTTTGCGAGTCTGCTAGAGGCATGACATGTCTATGGAAATCCAGATTTTATGAGAAAATTTACTTACACTTGCATTCGTCGGTAGCCACTTGAAGATTTTCTGGTACCAAATTAATAAACGGTAGCGCCAAAAATCTAGCCTCCTCCTCAAAGTCAACACCTCTCGGCCAAGGTTCGAAAAACATGTTTTATTTTCTACAGAAACCAATATTGAAATTCTTTAATGAAAAGAAAGATTTGGATGAGAAAAAATAAAACACACACACACGTATATATATATATATATATATATATATATATATATATATATATATATATATATATGAGTATGCACTCACAAAAATATATACACATACACACATCACACACACTCCAAAAAAAAATCTAAAAGATAACATACACAACACACACATCCCCTTCCCAACAACCAATAAATCTGTCTAAATAAATAAGGAAGTAAATCTGTGAGTCATGAGTCCCCCAATCTCGCCATAAAGGAACCTGAAAAAAGGCCCTTGACCAATAAAAGGACCGACCAAGAATTAACGATAAAATAATCAAATAAAAACTGCAGGCAAAGTTCAGCTTCTTCAGAGACAGTCATTCCCCCACCCCCCCTCCGTAGTTCCCTGCTACGAGCAAGCAGGAATTTTCCTCCTGATGATGACCATGCTGTCCAAAACTAGTTGAGGAAACTAATTAAATAATAAAACAAAAAATAGTAATATACAACCCAGTGTGTCTGAATTTTTAATTTTTAACATTTTTTAATGTTTAACACCCCCCCATATATATATATATATATATATGATTTACATACAAAGAATAATCACACATAGAATTAATCAGAAGTATTAATGCGATTATTGGCGACATCCATCGCTAGAAAACATAATATATGCATTAAAATCCTGTTCATCCAGAGTGCGAGTTTTGATCCTTTCGGTCGACATACAGATATATCGTCTCAAGTTTTTGATTTTATAAGATAAACAACACATGCCTGATGATGGATGAAAGGCCGTCCGTAAGTACTAGCATTTTAACATCAAATAAACTGAAAAACTACAGACAACAAGTTTTTCTTCAAGGATCAAAACTCGCACTCCGGATGAACAGGATTTTAATGCATATATTATGTTTTCTAGCGATGGATGTCGCCAATAATCGCATTAATACTTGATTAATTTATGTGTGATTATTTTGTATATATATATATATATATATATATATATATATATATATATATATATATATGTTGGCATCTCGGTCCTACCTTTTACTGTCGAAACAGAAGTTAAATGTAACCGCCTCTTCTACTCCAACAGCTTCTTATCTCACACTTCCCGACAGTGGAACTCCCTTCCTCTTACTCGCTTTCCGTCACACTATAATCTTCAAAAATTTAAATGTAATGTGAATCGACATCTTCTTATGCGTTGAACTTTACACCCGTCCTTCTCTTTGTCCTTTTCTCCAAACACCCCCCCACTCTTTACTCTTGCTCTCACTCTCGGTAACCCCTTGCGTGCTAATGGCACTCCCGGTTTGCTTAGGGTGAAATTTAAAAAAAAGAAACCAATTGGTAATTGGTAGGGAAAATTCCAAGGAGGATATTAATCTAAAGTGATCTCAATGTAAGTAACAGAGCAATATGATAACAATAATAATAATAATAATAATAATAATAATAATAACAATACCTGTTACAATTCTATGGGACTACACAATACACACTGACAGAACAATCAAGGCCAACCGCCCAGATATTGTTATTAAAGACCATAAACAAAAACGGTGCCTCCTTATTGATATGGCAGTCCCTGCCGACTGCAATGTATCTTTGAAGAAATTCAAAAAGTTGTCAAAGTACAAGGACATTGAAATAGAAATCTCAAAAATGTGGCATATGGGAACATCAACAATCCCTGTTGTAGTTGGAGCCCTAGGACTGGTTGGAAAAGATTCCAGTAGACTAATTGAAGGGATACCTGGAAGTCCATGCCTCAAGGAGATACAAAAAATTGTTCTGATAAGTACAGCCCACACCTTACGAAGGGCTTTATCTATGTAATCTTTTTTTTTTTTTTGTCAGTGGAAAGTGTCATGACGCCATTTCTAACCTTAGGTCCCTGGGCGGGACCCGGAAAGAAATGTGTAAACGCCAGAAATCAAAGAAAATAATAATAATAATAATAATAACAACAACAACAAAAATAATAATAATAATAATAAGCAAAGAAAATCCGTAAAGATCCGTTTCGGTTATAATTTATTTTATGAATACATTCAAATATTCATTTTCTTAGACCAAAGTTTTTCAGAAATGAAATCAATTTGTCCAGACCAATTTTAATTCTTACTTCTTTCTTTTCTTTTCTTTCTCACTCTTTCTCCGCCTCTCTGTTCCCCACTCTCTTTCTTCCTTGCCAAAATTTTAAAAAAAAAATTATATTGTAATTTTAATTTTTTTCTTTCTTTTCTTTTTTATTATTAAAATTTATCCTTTTTCCTTTTACTTTCATTTTTCCTCCTTTTTTTTATCTGTCTGGCCAAATTGATTTCATTTCTAAAAAAAAAAAAAAACTTTGGTCTGAAGAGATGAATATTTAAATATATTCATGAAATAAATTATAGCCAAGATGGATTTCTAAGGATTCCCTTGACTTATATATATATATAGGAGATACGGTGGAGTAATCGATAGCGGCTTGGATTGTGGAATCGCAGAGCCGAGTTCGAATTCCAGTCGAATCCATTACATTCACTTGCGTGCTAATACCCTTGCGAAAGGTATGAATCCTTTTTCCTCTCCCTCCAGCTATGGGTAAAATAGCAGGACAGACTGGGTTCTATAGCCTTGGATGGCAATTGGTCTAGGAGAAGGAAAACTCTGAATTCAAAACCTGCGGAGGATCGTTTGGGAACCTTGTGGCACTTAGTGCACCAGGTCTCTGTATTCGTCCCTTCAAAAAGTGTGGATGGTCCTGCACGAGGCCTTCACCACTATAATCAAATCTCATGTGCCGGTGTCGGGCTGTCGGTTTCCTGGAAACTGATCTACTTGACCCTCATACGTCGAACCCGACGGGAGAGTCGATTATATGTATATATATATATATATATATATATGAGTTAAGGTATTATGTACACTATTTACATTATTCGGATTATTGTCGTCATCTTTGCCGTCATATTTATTACAACGTTTCGGCCGTTGTACGCTCCGGCCTTCTTCAACGACACATAGCGCAGTGGATAAAGGCGTTGGTTAGATCCAGTGACAGGACCCAAAGAGTGCGAGTTCAAGGCGGTGGAGAACTTGGAGACGAGAATTAACAGGAGATAATTGATAACTGACATCCATTAGACACGGCACGTGGAACTAGAACAGTCTGCCATAGTGAGCAAAATAAAGGGTTCAGTTCAACATTCGAACCACCTGAAGAAGGCCGGAGCGTACAACGGCCGAAACGTTGTAATGGATATGGCGGCATAGACGAGGACAATAGTCCAAATACTCCAAAATAATTGAAATCATATATATATATATATATATATATATATATATATATATTAGAATAGCAACTTTTCATTTATCAGGAAATACGGCAGACAAAGAAGTTTTCTTTTTTTTTTTTAGTTTTCCAGCGTCCTTGTACCTTCTCATAGGAGTAAGGGGACAATGGAACCTACCATAATTTTCATAGTCCCAAGTGATTTCAAACACTTCTTTAGTCATTTTCAAGGAGATTTGTGCTGGTTTTATTAGCTTTTCATCTTATTACTGTTTTAACTTGTATTTTATTTTTGTATTCTTTTGAATAAGAGCATTCATTCCGAGCATTCGTGTGTTGAGCGCAGCTGGAATTCGCGTGAGCACCTTTCTATTTTTGAAACCTTTTAACTCTCCACTTCCATTGTTAAATAAGGCGAGTTTGTTAGTAGGAGAGCTATGTTTGATATACAGGGCCACTCTAATAACGATGTGTTTCTCGTAATATAATTTATAGAGAACATATATATATATATTATGAAATACCGAAGTCCGATAATTATTTTAAGACATTTTTGATGTTTATACGTTCTTTTATATAGATACAAATATTTAAGTAAATGCTCCGTTTATAATAAACAGTATTAACGACATTTACCAGCCCGAATGTCCGAGAAATTTTCATAGAAAATATTCGTCCTCCGACAGGAATCGAACCTGTATCCTATACGGAACCGTCATATAGCCTGACATGCTTTTACCGATTGAGCCACAGAGGAGCGTTTCGGTTAGCAAGGTCGATTTAACTGTTTTTAAACCACAATGATTTTCTCTCATACATTCATACCATATAAACATCAAAAATGTCTTAAAATAATTGTCGGGCTTTGTCGTTTTCATAATGTGTGACGTCATGTGTTTCCATTTGGATACGCGTCGAGCAGATATGAATGTACGAGAAAAAAATTTATTATATAGATTAGCTTTCTAACTAAATTGAAGTACGAAGAGACAGATTTTAAAGTCGGAATTTAATCTTAATTCTTTTATTGTTATTATTTTGTGAGCTTTTTATTCCTCAAATTTTGTTAATCGGCCTATTAAATCTAAATATATTGTATAAAATCACACGTGGATCCAATTTCCTTTTAATTATATATAGAGGGCGAGGCAGAGAGGACGGACGTTTTAGAAAAATAATAGCCATTTCAAAAATGTCCGCCTTATCCGCATATATATATATATATATATATGTATATATATATATATATAAGGCAGGATGTGTGTGTGTGTAACGAATTTTCGACGGATTTGCACCAAAACTTACATGCACATGCTTCAAGGCCAAAACCGACTTTGCATTTCCCAACTCCCATCGTTAGTGGAAATAATCGATTTTTTATCATGCTTCTACGGCAGTTTTCATGTAGTTGGCGGCCATTTTCTACTGGCCAGAGTGAGAGCCAATAGCTGGCTGCCACGAATAGGCAGGAAGATTCTATTGGCCAGCGTGAGAGCCAACAGCCGACTGACACGAATGTTAACTAGCATGCTAGCATACAAAAAAAATCGATAGCTTCATTCGTCACAAGTGGGAAAAATTTAAATCTGCGTGGCACTTTACTCCAATTGGCTCATTCGCTTGTTTAAACTCAACGTTGATTCTGATTTTGCAGAACTGGGTTGGGTGTGAAAAAGTATTTGTTGTTAACATTCTTTTTTCATTCGGTTTTTCCAGTTACGAGTCCTTTTTTAAATCTGATCGTTTTGTGTTCATTTTGTTTAGTTCTTTTTTCGTAACAGATTTAATGATTAGTATAGAGCTTAGAAAAAATTTGCAGTGTGAGATAGGCAAGAAGTAAGGCATGTAGCAACATCAGCACGCC
The DNA here is from genome assembly GCA_903632075.3 of Acanthosepion pharaonis. Classification (NCBI taxonomy): domain Eukaryota; kingdom Metazoa; phylum Mollusca; class Cephalopoda; order Sepiida; family Sepiidae; genus Acanthosepion; species Acanthosepion pharaonis. The sequence continues at coordinate 316,503 of CAHIKZ030002236.1, read as the reverse complement.
AAAGGGCACTCCTTTAAAGGCAAGGAAGGGCAAAAATATTTTAAGTCAAGTGATAGCGATTGCTGTATGAGTCGTACGATTTTTGAATCAAGCACGGGCAACGCCGGGCCATGCTGCTAGTATATATATATATATATATATATATCGAATTCTACGTATGAGGATCAAGGAAGTTCCTAGGAAACCGACAACAGCACATGAGATTTGATTATAGTGGTGAAGGTTTTGTGCAGAACCATCCACACTTTGTGAAGGGCCGAATACAGAGACCTGGTGCACTACGTGCCACAAGGTCCCCAAACGACCCTCCGCAGGTTTTGAATTCAGAGTTGTCCTTCTCCTAGACCAGTTGCCATCCTGTCTTTCTATTTACCTATAGCTGGGGAGAGAAGAAGAGGTATTAGCATGTAAGTGAATGTAATTAATTCCTCAATCTGAACAATCATGTATCTTCCGAGACATGACTGACGAGGCAGATTTTTTTTCCCTGCAGTAGGTTGCCATTTCTTTCTGTGGTAGACCAGTTTCTGTCCAAGGCTATAGAACCTAGTCTGTCCAGCTATTTACCCGTAGCTGGGTGGGGAGAAGAAGAGGATTCATACCTTTCCCAAGGGTATTAGCACACAAGTGAATGTAATGGATTCGACTGGAATTCGAACTCGGCTCTCCGATTCATCAACCCAAGGTGCTATCCATTACTCCACCGTGCCTCCTCTATATATGGTGTGTTAAGTTAATTGTCGCCATTTACATTATAAATTTTGCGCATGCGCTTTGCATGTTTTTTTATTTTTATTTTGTCAACTGCACAGTGTAGTAGAATCAGCTGGACACCATCTGTGAGAAAAAGAGCACCATGACACAATTCACCCCGCCTAAATCGTCTTGCTGTATTGCTTGGCATTCGCGCCGGAAGCTCCAATACAAACATTTCAGAGTGTTTGGGTGTCAATCTGAGGACAGTGTAAAAGATTTGGAAAGAGTTGGATGAGTCTAATGGTGATTACGAAGGTGTTTGGATTGTTTACTTGTGATGGTGACATTATGCCTCCATTCATCTTCCCACAGGGCCTCAGACTCAACACAAAGGCCTACATCAAGTGCCTTCAGAAGGTTGTGCTGCTCTGGGTGAAGAGGATGGCTGCTGAAAGACCCTGTGTCAGACAACAGGACTCTGCACCATGCTGCACAAGCAGGAGAACCTAGCCATAGCTGTTAGACAATATCTGCAACAACATCACCCCTTACATCTGACCACCTAACTCCCTAGACTGCAGGCCCCTTGATTATTATATGTGGAGTCCAGTTGAGCAAGAGACAAAAAAACTCCTTGTAACAACAAAAATGAACTGAAGGCAAGGATTATGGCAGCATTCACCAAATTGAACAAGGAGACTATCCAAAAGAGTTGCAGGAGATTCCAAAATCACCTGGAGGCTGAGGTTGAAGCCAATGGCGATTTTATTGAATAAATTTACTTTTTAGTATTTCAAGATACTTTTG
>CAHIKZ030002236.1:290000-310000 GCA_903632075.3 Acanthosepion pharaonis | reverse complement strand
AAATAACTGTCGGACTTTGTCCATTTCATAATGTGTGACGTCATTTGTTTACATTTGGATACGCAGTGAGCAGATATGAATGTATGAGAGAAAATTATGGAAAATTGTATTTTAAAAACAGTAAAATCGACTTTGCTAACCGAAATGCTCCTCTGTGGCGAAATCGGTAAAAGCACATCAGGCTATATGACGGTTCCGTATAAGATACAGGTTCGATTCCTGTCGGACGACGCATATTTTCTTATAAAAAGAGAATTTACTTAAATATTTATATCTATAAAAAGGACGTATAAACATAAAAAATGTCCTAACATATATATATATATATATATATATATATATACGTAAGCGAACAAACCAGGAATCCCAATGCGATCCGTAATAGAACCCCAAAAATTATAAAAATGACTCTTATATATATATATATATATATATATATATATATATATATATATATATATATATATATATATTTGTGTGTGTGTGTGAGAGAGAGAGAGAGAGAGAGAGAGGTTGTGTAGGTATGTGCGCGCGCCTCTGAGTGCGCATGGATGTATAAGAGGGTGCATATATACATATGTAAGTGTATACTGGTATATATAAATAGTGGCATATAAAATATGCGTGGACAGGTATACTATATTTTATGGTTTACTGATTGATTGGCCTGTGCAATAGTGGTGTCACTTTAGGTAGCGTTATAGGAATTTGTTTTCGTATCTACATTTGAAAAAAAATGAGATGATGTTATTTTTGATGATTGTTTTTGTTTGTAGTTCTGAAGTTCCTATAAGTGTTTTGAAAGTATTGTCTTACGAACATACTTAGTCCCACTTTGCTTTGGATTTTCATTGATGACCTTCCCGATGGCCGCCACTCAACTTGGTTTCTACGCCGATGACACAACCATTTACTCCAGTCTCTATAGTAAGGCTAATCAGTTCGACAGGTCAAAGTGGGGAGCCAATGTCCAAAAACGATCTCAAGTCCGTGGTTAATTGGGGTTTGTTAAAATAAAGGCCTCCAATATCTGTCTGTATTTCTGAGATGAGGTGTTACGTACCCTATTTACATTATTTGCATTATTGTCCTCATCTTTATCGCCATATTTATTACAACGTTTTGGCCGTTGATCGCTCCGGCCTTCTTCAGTATCTGTTTATATTTCTGAGATGAGGTAATATGTACATTATTTACATTATTCGGATTATTGTCCTCATCTTTGTCGACATATTTATTACAACGTTTCGGCCATTTAGTATCTGTCTATATTTCTGAGATGAGGTATTATGTACACTATTTACATTATTCGGATTATTGTCCTCATCTTTGTCGACATATTTATTACAACGTTTCGGCCCTTCAGTATCTGTCTATATTTCTGAGATGAGGTATTATGTACACTATTTAAATTATTCGGACTATTGTCCTCATCTTTGTTGTCATATATACTACAACGTTTCGGCCTTTCAGTATCTGTCTATATTTCTGAGATGAGGTAATATGTACACTATTTACATTATTCGGATTATTGTCCTCATCTTTGTCGACATATTTATTACAACGTTTCGGCCCTTCAGTATCTGTCTATATTTCTGAGATGAGGTATTATGTACACTATTTACATTATTCGGATTATTGTCCTCATCCTTGTCGACATATTTATTACAACGTTTCGGCCATTTAGTATCTGTCTATATTTCTGAGATGAGGTATTATGTATGCTATTTACATTTTTCACACTATTCTCCTCATCGTTGTCGCCATATTTATTACAACGTTTCGGCCGTTGTACGCTCCGGCATTCTTCAGTATCTGTCTATATTTCTGAGATGACGTATTATGTACACTGTTTACATTATTCGGACTATTGTCCTCATGTTTGTTGCCATATTTATTACAACATTTCGGCCGTTGGACGCTCCGGCCTTCTTCACGTACCATGTTTAATAGATGTCAGTTATCAGTTATCGCCTGTTCATTCTCCTCTGCAAGTTCTCCACTGCCTTAAACGGGTATTGAACTCACACTATTTGGGTCCTGTCACTGGATCTAACCAACGCCTTTATCCACTGTGGCATGTGTTCTTGTGGAACTAGAACAGTCTACTCCAGTGAGCGTAATAAAGAGTTCAGTTTGACATTCCAAGCACCTGAAGAAGGCCGGAGCATACAACCGCGGAAATAATGTGATAAATATGGCGACAAAGATGAGGACAATAGTCCGAATACTGTAAATAGTGTACAATTCCCTCGCGTCGGAAATTTGATAACTACAGATCTTCGAACAACAAATGGTTAAAAAAAATTATGTTATATATAATTATCGTTTTTTTTTATATGTTAGTTTTTTTTTCATCACATAGTAAATCTAAACTGTTTTTTTTTTTGTGGTGCATCCTGTTGTAGCTTTGTATATTAAGTAGGTTTCTACGCAGTTAGCGTTTCGTGGGCATTCTAATTTACTTATGCGGTTATAAAAGAGTTTATGGTGCACGGGCGATTTTTTTTTTTTTTTTTTTTTTTTACTGTTCCGTTTTTGATGATTTTCCGTGTATCTGTGGCCGATTTTTACAGTGATTAAAACTCATCGACAAATATTTCACAAAGTCAAGATTATGCGAAGTGAATCGTGTCGACAAATTTCTTATCAGCACCCTAACAGATATGTAGTAAATTGTGAGAAGAATAAAAACGTTGTTATGGCAACGAGCCAAAATATTTAATGAAGACTATTTCCTATCGAGTCAATAAGCGAGTCTCACTTATCGGCCTTGTAAATTGTGGCTGATTTTGTTTTCTTCCATTTTCTTGCCTTTGTTTCTCTTCTGAAAATGAATTTGGTTTTCGTCATTCTGTGTTAAGATGGCGCTTGTGTTTCTTTGTATTTTCCCTTGTATTTTGTTCAAACTTTTGCTGAATTAAAAAAAAAAAGAAGTGTTTGTTATGAATAATTACTTTTTCTTTTCCTTTCTTTCTTTGCCCTTTTTTTTTATATTGAAATTTTTTCCCGCTCTTCTCTTTCCCTCTTTCTCACACAATTCATATTTTGCACGTCACTGAAAAATCTTTCTTTCTTTCTTTCTTTCTTTCTTTCTTTCTTTCTTTCTTTCTTTAACTATTCTTTCTTTTGTTTTCGTTAACTATTCTTTTTTTAACAATTCTTTCTTTCTTTCTTTCTTTCTTTCTTTCTTTCTTTCTTTCTTTATTCTTTTTCTCTATTCTTTCTTTCTTTAACTATTTTTTCTTTAACTCTTCTGTCTTTTTCTTTCTTCCTTTCTTCTTTTTAACTATTCGTTTTAATTAGTCTTTTTTAATTATTCTTTGTTTTTTCTTTTTTGACTATTCTTTTTAATGAAGACTATTTACTATTCTTTCTTTCTTTCTTTCTTTCTTTCTTTCTTTCTTTCTTTCACACCATTGGTCTTTTATGGTGTAACTTTCTTTCATTCTTTGACCCTCCTCTTCTTTTGTTACCGTATTTCTTTCTTTCTTTCTTTCTTTCTTTCTTTCTTTCTTTCTTTCTTTCTTTCTTTCTTTCACTATTCTGTTTAAGTATTCTTTCTTTCTTTCTTTCTTTCTTTATTTATTTCATTCACACTATTGGTCTTTTATATTGTAACTTTCTTTCATTCTTTGAACCTTCTCTCCTTTCTCAGTGTATGTCTTTTCTTTCTTTCTTTCTTTCTTTCTTTCTTTCTTTCTTTCTTTCTTTCTTTCTTTCTTTCTCATAATTATATTTCTTCCTTTTGAATTCTTCTACCTTCCCTTCCCTTCCCCTTCCCTTTCTTCGGAACATTAAAATAAACTCCCCGACCAGCATAGCCATTCTTTTTAACCTCAATGAAAAAAAAAACAAAACAAAAAAAAACCCCAAAAACCTTAATACGAACAAAAACTATCAGGAGGTAATACTATTGAAACTCTATAAACTTTTGCCAATTAACCTTTTCTTGAAATGGCACGAAGCCAAATACTTCTTTAAGCATTCTACGTACCCCCCCCCACAAACCTTCAAAGAGGGTACCTCAGACCTGGCAAGGCAATTTTTCCAATAATTCCTTTCATTCAATTCCGCGTTCTTTATTCTAGTTTTCACTTCTTTAAAACTGAATCGAACAAATCGATACGTGTTCATTTCACACGTCCTTTGAGGAAATTGATCACTGATCGCCAGAGAGAGAGAGAGAGATCGATAATTGATTTAATCAAGATCCGTTTCAAGGTAAGAATGGCCTTTATTGTTTTAATATCCTCTGTATGATTTGGGCGATACGCACGACCTTTTGGGTTTGTGGTAGTTCCGTGTCTTTGTGAACGCCTACGTATTAGTGTAATGTGTGTATTCCGTTCTGAGTTATTTTATGTGTTTATTTTTCAGTGTGTATGCACTTCTATGTGTACGTTGATATGCGTATGTGTGTCTGTGTGTGCGCGTGCGTATATGTATATGTATGTTTTTTTCATTGCTCATTATCTAATATCCCCATCTTCGCTCTTATTATCACAACGTTTCGGCCACTACGCCTGCTATAGCCTTTTCCAGGTGGCTGTCGATTCAGGGAATTTCTAAACTAAAGACTTTATTTAATCTACAGCAGCAGTGAATATGTTCAATTCCCAGACTATTCCAAATGGGCCAGTACAGTCAGGCAACATTGCTATAACAACGCAACAGTGAAAGTGTTAATCTTCTAGCCTATTCCAAATGGGAGAACACAGCCAGGTAACAATGCAGTAGTGAAAATGTTAACCTTGAAGTCTATTCCAAATGGGCCAGTACAGCCATGCACCAACGCTATAACAATGCCACAGGGAAAGTGTTAATCTTCTAGCCTATCCAAATGGGCCAGTATAGCCAGGCAACATTGCTATAAAAATGCAACAGTGAAAGTGTTAACCTCCTAGCCTATTCCAAATGGGCCAGTATAGCCAGGCAACATTGCTATAAAAATGCAGCAGTGAAAGTGTTAACCTCCTAGCCTATTCCAAATGGGCCAGTATAGCCAGGCAACATTACTATAAAAATGCAACAGTGAAAGTGTTAACCTCCTAGCCTATTCCAAATGGGCCAGTATAGCCAGGCAACATTACTATAAAAATGCAACAGTGAAAGTGTTAACCTCCTAGCCTATTCCAAATGGGCCAGTATAGCCAGGCAACATTGCTATAAAAATGCAACAGTGAAAGTGTTAACCTCCGAGCCAATTCCAAATGACCCAGTATACCCAGGCAACTATGCTATAAGGCAGCGGTGAAAGTGTTAATCTCCTAGCTTATTCCAAATGGGATATCACAGGCAGCTAACAATGCAGCATTGAAAGTTTTAATCTTCCAGCCTATTCCAAACGGGCCAGTATAGCCAGGCAACAATTTTATAACAATGCAGCGGTGAAAGTTAATCTAGCCTATTTCAAATGCGGCACCACAGCCAGGTAACAATGCAGCAATGAAGGTGTTATCCTCCAAGCCTATTCCAAATGGGCAAGTATAGCCAGGCTAGAATGCTATAATAATACAGCATTGAAAGTGTTAATCTCTCAGCCTATTCCAAATGAGCCAGTATAGCCAGGCTACAATGCTATAATAATACAGCATTGAAAGTGTTAATCTCTCAGCCTATTCCAAATGGGCCAGTATAGCCAGGCTAGAATGCTATAATAATACAGCATTGAAAGTGTTAATCTCTCAGCCTATTCCAAATGGGCCAGTATAGCCAGGCTAGAATGCTATAATAATACAGCATTGAAAGTGTTAATCTCTCAGCCTATTCCAAATGGGCCAGTATAGCCAGGCTAGAATGCTATAATAAAACAGCATTGAAAGTGTTAATCTCTCAGCCTATTCCAAATGGGCCAGTATAGTATAGAATGCTACCAGCATTGAAAGTGTTAATCTAGAATGCTATAATAATACAGCATTGAAAGTGTTAATCTCTCAGCCTATTCCAAATGGGCCAGTATAGCCAGGCTAGAATGCTATAATAAAACAGCATTGAAAGTGTTAATCTCTCAGCCTATTCCAAATGTGCCAGTATAGCCAGGCTAGAATGCTATAATAATACAGCATTGAAAGTGTTAATCTCTCAGCCTATTCCAAATGGGCCAGTATAGCCAGGAAAGAATGCTATAATAATACAGCATTGAAAGTGTTAATTTCTCAGCCTATTCCAAATGGGCCATTATAGCCAGGCTAGAATGCTATAATAATACAGCATTGCAAGTGTTAATCTCTCAGCCTATTCCAAATGGGCCAGTATAGCCAGGCTAGAATGCTATAATAATACAGCATTGAAAGTGTTAATCTCTCAGCCTATTCCAAATGGGCCAGTATAGCCAGGCAACAATACTATAACAATGCAGCATTGAAATTGTTAATCTCCCAGCCTATCCAAACAGCCAGGTATCATTGTTGTAACAATGCAGCAATGAAAGTGTTAAAAATATTTGGCAACCTGTTTAACATAGACAGGGCATTATTGATTAGGCTATACAAGTAAACCAGCAGATATTATTCAAATTTAGTCATGTAGTGACATTCTTTCTTTTCTGATTTTTACTTAACTAATATGGAATATTTTTTTTAAAATGATATGAGTACTGTGATAAAATGTAACAATAACATGATGTAATATAAACTATTAATAATTTAAACATTGTTTTTATTCAACTACTAGATAGACTTGGGATGCAGGTTGAGAAAAATAACCATTATTTACATTTGGACTAATACCCTCATCTTTGTTCTTATTATCACAATGTTTCAGTCACTGTGCCTTCCAGCTTTTTACAGATGTCTGTTGATTCAGGGAATTTCAAACTAAACCCTTTATTTAATCTACAGCAGTAGATTGTTCTCATTCTGCTGTACATGTCTAAGGATATTTCCTCTTGTCATTTAGTACTGTTCAGTTATTGCTTGTCCTGTATCCACTGAGTTTAACTCTGTATCTACTCTACTCATTTTATCATGTCCCAGCAATATGAAAAACAATATTCTTGGCCTCATCACTTGGTGTTTTTTTTTGACTCTCACAGCTATCATGTGTTGACATCAGCAAGCTGGAAGGTAACCAGATTTGCAAGGATTTCACCCAGTGGTTGTTGTGATTCCACAGAGATTTCAGATGGGAAATCTTTGCAGTTTGGTTTGGTTTACGACGTATAAACCTCAATGGGTCATTTAATGCCGACAACTTTTTTTTCCTGGTAATATTTTGTTTTGTCAAAAATCTCTCTGGTAATATTTTTTCTCTCAAAATTGTATAGCTGGTAATATTATCTTTAAAAATGTATTAATGGTAATATTTTTTGTTACTTCAAAAATTTATAATAATTTAATAAAATTATTACCAGATAGTCACTCCCAACTAATGTTGGGAGTGACTATCTGGATTCTTGAGTCTCCAAAACCAAATAAAATTAAACTGTTTTATGAATTATTTGCCACTAGGTAAAAACAAAGAGCTTATACTGAAAAGTCTCTGCTTATATTTTCCGAATAAGCGGAACTCTCAAATATTTTTTTTTTTATCGTGACATTAATATCAATATCAAATTTAGTCCTGAAAACATTTCAGCCATTTTCCTTTTACTGGTAATAATTTTTCCTTTTACTGGTAATAATTTTTCCTTTTCCATTTTCCTTATTACTGGTAATAATTTTTCCTTTTCCATTTTCTTATTACTGGTAATAATTTTTCCTTTTCCATTTTCCTTATTACTGGTAATAATTTTTTTCCATTTTCCATTTAATTTTTTCCTTTTCCATTTTCCTTTTACTGGTAATAATTTTTCCTTTTCCATTTTCCTTATTACTGGTAATAATTTTTCCTTTTCCATTTTTTTTCCTTTTCCTTTTCCTTATTACTGGTAATAATTTTTCTTTTTCCATTTTCCTTATTACTGGTAATAATTTTTCCTTTTCCATTTTCCTTATTACTGGTAATAATTTTTCCTTTTCCATTTTCCTTATTACTGGTAATAATTTTTCCTTTTCCATTTTCCTTATTACTGGTAATAATTTTTCCTTTTCCATTTTCCTTATTACTGGTAATAATTTTTCCTTTTCCATTTTCCATTTTAATAATTTTTTCTTTTTCCATTTTCCTTATTACTGGTAATAATTTTTCCTTTTCCATTTTCCTTATTACTGGTAATAATTTTTTTACAAAGTTATTTTTGGCATTAAAACCTATTTTTACATTTTCATAATGCTTTTTGTTGTTCATGATAACGGTCGTCTTCGAGTATAGAATCCAGAGGTTAGCAGGAATATTTCGAAGACAGTAGGGAAGCGTAGTTTATTTTAGCAGTGGATATCCCGGTAAAGTAGCAGAGCGTAGTTCTTCCTTCTGTTCCTCTTCGCCTGACGAGCTGGCACTGGACATTCGGGTAGAGTAAACAAAATGGCCGCCTTTATACACGACGGATTGAATATTCTACGTCTTCTGTTTGGTTAACCTTCTATTGGTGGACTCTAAAGTGAGTCAAGTCATTTGGGCTGGCTCACTAGTTACATAATGTATCCAAAAATTGTACAAATTTTTACCTCAGTTTCGGGGTTAACTATTTGCCCATAGCTGGGACCCTAACAGGTGCTACCACCCCGGGTCCGGATGCACCTGGGAACACCAGCAATTAAGAGGTGGTTCCACGCTTCTCAAAGCCTCCTGGTCAGAAGCCTTGCTGTTGGACGTAGTTTATCGTCTTACCCTGGACGCGGATGTAGTTGTGCTATCTTCTTTCTTTCTGCAGACATTAAATTTCACAAGAAAGACCAAAATGTTCAGTTGATTATTAACAAACGGGTGAATGAAAACAAACTGAAGGATTTAAAAGTAAATAAAAAACAAAGAATAATTACTCTTCCTGTGTATTCTGATAGATTGGTTTGTTGATTTTGTTTAGTGGCATATCAACATCTCTATGGGTTATCTAATGTTGGAATCTAAATATCCCGTACGAAATTTTATACTTTCAACTACAGATACCTTGTACATCTTTTTATACTTTCAGATTAAAGGTGTGTGTTTTTTATTTAGATATATAATTTGTAGATCATAAAATTTATTGTTGGTAATATTACAATAAAAAGTATTTTTTTTTAATGCTACGTTGATTGTCATCTTCCTATAAAAACATATCTTGTGGTTCTTTTTACTATAAAATTAACTGTGGATTTTTGTTTGAGGTTCGCTATTTTCCTATAGCAAGGACCCTAAAAGGTGCTACCACCCCGAGTCTGAATGAACCTGGGAAAAGCAGCAAAGAAGTGGTTCTACGCTTCTCATAGATCCAATCACCCGATCAGTAACTTTGCTGCCGGATGTAATTTATCGTCATACCCAGGACGCTGTAAACTGGTTGATAGTCTTTTGGCAGGAGATTTATTCAAGCAGTAATTGCAATAACTAGAGAGACCTTTAGCCTGGCAGGGTATTGTTGTCTTTGGACTATATGGGTATGAGAAGCAATGGCAGTGAGAGACACCTTGCCTATTTTGTTATCATCTTTCCATCTGGTCCTGTTTGGTTTTGGTTTTCACCTGTCCAATTTATGTAAGAAAATTTGCACATATGTGGCTTTGTTTTATTAAATGTCTTTTAGTAAGATATTTGCTACCTCCTTTTGTCTCATAATAGATAGTCCTCTTTGGAATGTGGTCAGTCCAAAACCCAGTGTTGAATTTTGGTAACAATACAAAAATTAGATTTAAATAAATATAGAAAGAATTCTTCATTGGAATTTTGGAAATTTTAAAAGATCATAAATCTTGTCATACTGCCCCAGAGGCAACTGGGTAGATTGGAGAAGATCTCGTTTTACTAAATCTTAATGAATTCTGTTTGGTTTATTTCAGGTTCAAATCTTCCTAGAGCTCTCTTCAAACTCATTTTATGTCTTATTATTTTTAATCTGTCCTCTCTTTACTTATTCTGCTTGATGATTAATTAGTTTTCATTGTTTAATCTTAATTATTTCCTGTTTGAAATTGTCATTAGGCATTCTCATCCAGTAAAATGTTGAATGAAGGTTATCACCCTGTTTAACTGTACTACCAAGACCAGAGATTGATCTCACAATTACTGTTACCAAACAGAAAATAACCATTGATGTCCACAAGAATTAACAAGTCATTTAACTTTATTTTTCAAATAAGCCAGCCTTCTAAAATTGTTTAGAGTGTCAAATGAATACCAATGATATAATAAAATATTTCTTAATGTCTCCAAAAGAGTGAAATTTGGCAAACTCGGACCTTTGTGTATGCAATAAAAATGGAGTGTGAAGATGTTTTTTTCAAGTGACTCTGTGTTTTTGTGGCTATGGATGACCAAGTTTGCCTAAAATTCAATTTCTTCTTCAGAAAATAAATCTTCTAATCTTATATAAGACCACAGTCTTTTTAAGTTGTAAAACAATCTGTTTTTCCAACACTCTTTATTGCATTAATTTCTAATCAAACACAAGAGTGTAATTAAAATCTTATAAACTCTAAACATAAGTGCAATAATCATTTGACAGATTAATACTTACCATTCAGTCAAGCTGTATTATTTATATATTTTTTACAATTGTCTTGTACAGCACCAATAAAAATGTTTTTTCAAAAGACTTTTTTTTTGTTATGACAATATAAATAAAAGACAACTAAATATGGGTAATTGAATGACAAAATGAAAAAAATCCTATGTGACATGTTTTATCCTTTGAAAAGAATTCTTCACAATAATTTTTTTTTTTTTTACTGAGGGAATCACATATATAAAATGGACAAAGACCGACAATTATTTTAAGGCATTTTTATGTTTATACATTCTTTTTAACAGATACAAATATTTAAGTTAAAAACTCCGCTAATAATAAACAGTATTAACGACATTTACCGGCCTGAATGTCCGAGAAATTGTTATAGAATATGTGCGTCCTCCGACAGGAATCGAACTTGTATCCTATACGGAACCGTCATATAGCCTGACGTGCTTTACCGATTTAGCCATAGAGGAGCGTTTCGGTTGGCAAGGTCGATTTTACTGTCTTTAAACTACAATTCTCCATGATTTTCTCTCGTACATTCATTCATATCTGCTTGATGCGTATCCATATGTAAACAAATGACGTCACACATTATGAAATGCACAAAGTCCGACAATTATTTTAAGACATTTTCTATGCTTATAAGTTCTTTTTATAGATACAAATATTTAAGCAAAGGCTCTGTTTATAACAAACAGTATTAAACAACATTTACCGGCCTGAATGTCTGAGAAATTTTCACAGAAAATATGCGTCCTCCGACAGAAATCGAACCTGTATCCTATACGGAACCGTCATATAGCCTGACGTGCTTTTACCGATTTAAAACGTATATATATATATATATATATATATATATATATATATATATATATATATATGAAATATGAGATTGTAATTTAAAAATGAAAGTTAAGCATCCCTGCATCTTCAGCGTTTCTTTCGATAAATAACCAACATTTGTTATATTTCATTTGCTCCCATTACACCGTCCTGGGTATGACGATAAACTACATCCAGCAGCAAGGCCTCTGATCAGGAGGCTTTGAGGAGCGTTGAACCTCCTCTTAATTGCTGGTGTTCCCATGTCCACCCTGACCTGGGGTGGTAGCACCTGTTAGGGATCCAGCTATGGGCAAATAGTTAACCCCCAAACTGGGGCAAAACTATGAAAGTGTAAAAATTGGTTTTAATACCAGAAATACTTTTTTGTAAAAAATTATTGCCAGCAATAAATTTTTGAAGAAAATATTATTACCGGCAAGACATTAGTACCAGCAATACATTTTTTTTTTAAAAGATATTACCATCGATACATTTTTAAAGAAAAAAATATTACCAGAATAGATTTTTGAAGGAAAAAAAATACCAGCAATACATTTATGAAGGAAATATTACCAGCAAACAAAAATTTTGTCGGCATTAAATAACTCATTGAGGTTGATATACCGTAAAACTAAACAAACCAAACCTCCAATTACATATATATATATGATTCCATCAGTAAAAACATTATTTATACTGAAGAAGTCCATTTGAAGGACCAAATGCTTAACATAGCATATTTTCCATTTTATCATTTAACTAGCAGCATGGCACAGCGTTGCCCGTGCTTGATTCCAAAATCGTACGACTCATACAGCAATCGCTACCACTTGACTTAAAATATTTTTGCCCTTCTTTGCCTTTAAAGGAGTGCCCTTTGCCGTGCTGATGTTGCTACATGCCTTACTTCTTGCCTATCTCACACTGCAAATTTTTTCTAAGCTCTATACTAAACATTAAATCTGTTACGAAAAAAGAACTAAACAAAATGAACGCAAAACGATCAGCTTTAAAAAAGGACTCGTAACTGGAAAAACCGAATGAAAAGAGAATGTTAACAACAAACACTTTTTCACACCCAACCCAGTTCTGCGGAATCAGAATCAACGTTGAGTTTAAGCAAGCGAATGAGCCAATTGGAGTAAAGTGCCATGCAGATTTAAATTTTTCCCACTTGTGACGAATGCAGCTACCGATTTTTTTTTTGCTAGCATGCTAGTTAACATTCGTGTCAGTCAGCTGTTGGTTCTCACACTGGCCAATAGAATCTTCCCTGCCTATTCGTGGCAGCCAGCTATTGGCTCTCACACAGGCCAGTAGAAAATGGCCACAAACTACATGAAAACTGCCGTAGAAGCATGAAAAAATCAATTATTTCCACTATCGGTGGGTGTTTGGAAATGCAAAGTCGGTCATGGCCTCCTCACTAACTTAGAGCATGTGCATGTAAATTTTGGTGCAAATCCGTCGAAAATTGCGGCTGTGCATTCGTTACACACACACACACACACACACAAACATCATGCCTTTTATAGGTAGAAGATTAGCCATCGTTAGTCTGATATATAGACTTTATATATATATATATATATATATATATGTGTGTGTGTGTGTGTGTGTGTGTGTGTGTGTGTGTGTATGCGTGTATGCGTGTGTGCAAATATATAGAAAAAAGAACCGTTAGGTTAATAATCCGAAGTTCTTTAGTATTTTTATTTTTATTTTTAAGAAACTCTGCTCAATACACAAGTAAAGCCTAAATTATAATTATTTTTTAAAGATATGATTCCATCGCTACACAGGAATTAACATGTTTCAAAAACAGAAGCTAAAAACTTCCAATTTTATTATAGAAATTAAATTAAATTAAAGCAGCTAGTTCTGTTTCATACTCAAGTGAATTTTGGAATAACAAATTCTGAAATTTACGGAGCTTTATAAGCATATACATTCGTTATATTAATTTCTATGGAAACAAAGAAAACCAATCATTTAATAAAGGCCGAAAGGGATTACATGTTCACTGACAACTATTGTATCAACATATTAGTTACTTTCGAAAAGAGGTTAAGTCAAGGTAGGGCCGGAATGCCTATTTTCAAACGAATGCTGACATCCGTTCAACGCATATCGTCTGGACCTCCTTTGTCTTAGGGCTGCGTGCGCCTTTTCACCGGGATTTCTTTTTGATGAGGCGCGAGCCAAATTTCCTTACGAAAATTTGGCCCAGAGAAAACAAATTTGCGAACCACTGGCTTAAATCATGTCTTCTTTTTATATTTTAATTAATTAATTTATTTATTTATTAAATCGTTTCGCCCCAAGCAAGGCGGAAATGCCACTAGTACGCAGGCGGCATCAGAGAGTGAAAGCAGAGAGAAAAGACTGGGTACGGAGCGGGGGTGTTGATGAAAGGATAAAAGGTGAACGAGTTCCAAGAAGACAGGAGACGGCAGTTGACGTTGTATTTAAATTTTCGAAGATTATCGCTTTCAGGGAAGCAAGTAGTCTGATGGATATTCCACAGGCAGGAAATGCGAGAAAAGAAATTATTGGAGAAGAAGTGGCGGTTACATTTAACTATTTCGACAGTAAAAGGGTGTGACCTAGATGCCAGTCTAGTAGCACGCTTAAATTCATGTAGTCGAGGCACCAGGGTAAAAAGCTCGCCAGAGTAGTTGCCATGAAAATATTTGTAGAAAAGACAGAGGGAAGCCACGTCACGTCTGTGCGAAAGTCGAGACGCCAAGAGTGAAGAAATAAGAAAAAGACTGGGGACCGAGGAAAAGGATAAATATTGAACGCGGTTCAAGAGGATAGAAAATGGCGATTGACATTACATTTAAATTCCACAGGCGAGAAGCGCGAGAAAAAGAAACCGTTGGAGTAATTCTACAGTAAAATGTTGGGACCTACATGCCAATCTAGTAGCACGTTTAAATTCACGTAGTTCGGGCACCAGGGAAAAAAAAACTTGTCAGCGCAGTAGCCATGAAAATATTTGTAATAGAGAGAGAGAGAGAGAGAGAGAGAGAGAGATAAAGGGGAGCCATGTCTGTGAGAAAGTGACTGAAGTCAAGATGCCAAGATCTTTTACATTGCAGACCATCTTTGGATTTTGTCAAGAACTTCAAGATGAGTAGCAGGTGTACCTGACCATATATGGCAACAGTATTCAATGCACGAACGAATGGTAGATTTGTAAGTGTGCAAGATGGATTCGAACGAGAAAAATCTTCTGGCACGACACAGTGATCCAAATTTCCTTGCACTAGATGCAGCTATTGATTCGCTGTAGTTGCTCCACATCAAGGCATTTGAAAATATGAGGCCGAGAAAGCACAGTGTTTTCCTCTCCATGAGTTTAATGTCAGTCATGCTGATGGCAGAGAGAAAAGTTTTTTTTATGGTGGTTAAAGATGAGCCCAGGATATAGCCTTGGTTTTGTTTTTTGGAAGCATTAAAATATACAAGACGATTTCCAGCCCCAGTTAAACACTAAATGGGGGTAGTCAGGACCCAAAGAGTTTTCAAAGAGCAGAACTGTCAGGAGATAACTCTGACATCCATTAAAACATGGGATTTAGCAGTTGAGACAGGAATAAATGTTCGACATTCCAACCACCTGAAGAAGGTCGGGGCGTATAACGGCGTCATCAATAGGGCGAAAATGAAATAATGTTAGAGTACATAACTCATGATATCAAAGGGAAACGATATTTTCGATGAAATAGATTAATAAACAGTCCAGAAATATAGGATATAAAGGGCCTTTGTGATAAATATGGCGACAAAGATGAAAATAGTCCGATAATTTAAATAATGTACATAATACCTCATCTCAGAAATATAGACAGGTAGAAAAGCCTCGTTCAAAGAACGACTAATGTAAATAGTGTACATTTCATGATTATAGACAGGAACGACTGGATTCAATCACAAAGAACACAATGTCCTAATGGGCGTGCTAAATCCTCATCTCAGAAATCAAACGCCTTCGAGATACCCAATAATGAGTCACACCTCGAAATTAGACGCTGCTTGTTACATATGGCACAGTGGATAAAGGTAATGTTAGTTAGATCCATCTCAGTGACAGGACCATTTAAAGATAGATCATTGTCAATACATGTTTAACAGTTCAATTCCCGGTTAAGGCAGTTGAGAACTTTCCCCAGGAGAAAACGGGAAAGATAATAAATGATAGAACATATAACTGAATTTATTAAGACTACAAAAGACGTCCAACAACATCCTGAAAAGGACATGGCACATAGAACTAGAACCAAATATTAAGTTTAAATATGTTCTACCCCAATTGGTAGAGCCTATATGAAATTAAAGGGTTTGTTTTTAGGATTTTGTAAGACATTCCAACCACCTGAAGAAGGTCGGGATTTTATTTTGTTGTATAACGGCCGAAATTATTATAAGTGCGACTTAACATGTTTTATAGGAAATGTAATGTATTGTTAGTTTCTGCTTCATCCGTAAACACAATGTGGTAGGAAATTCCTAGATGCTCTAATGAACGCTGAATTGGTTCATCATCTCTTATCGCAGAGACTTTTCATAGACAAGCAATACGACTTTCATTTCTGCAGGTCCACTGCTGATGTACTAACGATAATTGCGGAAAGAATCTATCATGCACTAGATAAAAACGGTGAAGCCCGGGCAGTAGCATTAGACAACTCGAAATGTGAAGAGGAAAGCTCCAAAAGCCTTGAAATATGAAGAGGAAAGCTCCAAGGGTCTTCCATGTTTTCTGCTATCGTCTCTAACCTTGATCCCTACAACGCATGTGGACCAGATGGCATCCCCGTACAAGACATTAAGAAGTCTGCTCCCGAACTGGCTCCTGTTCTCTCTAAACTGTATAATAAATGCCTCCTGATTTCCTGCCTGCTGTAAGTCATCGCTTGTTGTTCCAGTCTTTAAGAACTATGGTGAACCGTCCCACCTATCCAACTATCGGTCTATTATCCTTTTGTCTCTGTTTGGGAAACTCCTAGAAGCTCTAATCAATGCTGAATTGGTTCATCATCTCTTATCGCAGAGACTTTTCACAGACAAGCAATACGACTTGCATTTCTCCAGGTCCACTGCTGATGTACTAACGATAATTGCGGAAAGAGTCTATACTGCTCTAGATAAAAACGGTGAAAGCCAGGCTGTAGCAAGCCTTTGACAGAATCTGACATTCAGGTCTTCTCCACAAGCTGAAAAGCTACGGTATCCCCGTTCACATTTTGGAGCTGATCCAGTCGCTCCTATCAAGTTGTGAAATGAAAGTTGCTCTGAACAGCCACTCGTACATATCCGTTCGCACTAAACTATCTTGCGTATCTCTAAGTCTACCATTCATCCATGCTTAGAATATTGCTGCCATATATGGTCGGGTGACCTTGTTATTTTCCTGGAGATCATCGGTAAGATCCAAAGAAGAATCAGCAATATTATTGGTCCTGATCTGGCGGCTCGGCTGTAGTCATTTGCCCCCCACTGTAAGATCGCCTCTCTGTGCTGTTTTTATAAATACTTTCATGGTAATTGTTCGGATGAGCTCTAAGCTATGGTGCCTAGACTTTACGAATTTAAGCACAATACTAGACTGCCATTGAGATCTGATCAATTTAAGGTTAAGCTAGCTAGATGTAGCCGCAACTTCTACGCTAAGAGTTTCTTATCTCGCACCTCTCGCTTGTGGAACTCCCTTTCGGGTCGATGATTTCCATGAAACTTCAATCTGCTAAAATTTAAATGCAATGTCAATCGCTGTCCTCCTGATTGCTCTTTTCTTTAACCTCATTACTAATGTTTTCTGTTCCTAATTCGTACAAACCCTGTAATCCTTTGCCTGCTAGTGGCTGGCCTTGCTTGGGAGGATGCTGATTTAAAAAAAAATGTTGATATACACGAACAAAGCAACCAGAAGAAATGATGGTTGTTTTTTCTCTTATTTAACTATATGATACTTCGCACGTCCGATATTAAAGTCGTTTGTGTAAAGTGATTGATTGCCTCGCTTATAAACCCGGTGATATTGTCCAATCAGAGATGTTTCCCATCCTGTTATGTCTGCTGTATTATCTGTTTTCCTTCTTTTTTTTTTTTAAATTCAAGTCTTTTTATTTATTTCAATTTAAAATAAATATTTAAATCACTGAATGTCTCCATTAAAAAAAAAATCGAGGTCAAAATGGCGTAGTAAATTCGCTATGTCATGTGATGATCGTGAAATGCAGCCTCGTTTTCGTTCTTAGAGCGTCTTAAGCTGTCATCTTGAATAACAAATGAACAAGACGGTCCCGACAGTATCGATTTGGGAATAAATGAAAATATTAGCAACAAGTCGACAAAGGAGAGGAAGTTGTTTAGGAATTTAAAATTGTCAGACGACAAAGTATTCAACTCATTAAACACGAAAAAAGTACTTTAAGGTAACACGAATAGGACAAAAAAAAAAAAATCAAAACCAAATTATTATACAGACTGAGTATCATTTATCCGAAATTGCAAAATCTGAAAACCTCCAAAATCCGAAACTTTTTCAGATGCTGACATGACTTGCCACAAATAGAAAATTTAAGAAAGTACTGGGAAGGTTCCTAAGTGATGTGCAGCTGTTGTAAGTGGCCACATCTGCTCTGGGTAGGAGTTCACCAGCCATGCTGCGTAACGATCGTCAGAGCAACACCTTCGTTCGTGGATTACGTTCCAGGTGTGTCATGCTCAGTAAAGATATTATTCAAAATGTCAAAAATGTCCTGCAGATACTCATATGGACAGAGAAAAGAAAAAAGAAAGCATTTATGTTTATCAATATCAGAGAACGTCAAACTATTGGACAAACTAGACAGGGTTGTTAAGTGTGAAGCATCTGACTGAGGAGTTTGTTGTTCGAATAACCGCCATATATGACCTCAGGAAACAGAAGGAGAAATTGTTAAAGTTTCCGGATGAAAGAGATGAACAATGAAAAATAGAAAAAAAAAACACGGCAACGGCAATGAGTAAAAGATGGTGATCTCCATTGTGTATTGATGGAATGAACTCGTCAGCATCGCAGTGACCATATGTAGATTATTTAAAACTACCTTAAGCTTTGTTCTGGACACCGGCGAGATTGTCCAATTTCCTTTTTTTTAAATTCAAGTCTTTTTATTTATTAGGTTGGTGCAAAAATAATGACGTAATAATGTCGTTTTTTTGACGTATTTTTAACGCCAAAACGACATTATTACGTCATTATTTTTGCACCAACCTAATATTTCAATTTAAAATAAATATTTAAATCATTGTAAGGTTGCCTCTCTCTGCCATTTTTTTTTAAATAAATACTTTCACGGTATTTGTTCTGATGATCTCTTCGCTATGGTACGTAGACTTTAAGATTTTAAGCGCTTTACCAGACTGGCGTCGCGATCTCATCAATGTACAGTTGAGCTGGCTAGATGTAGCCGTAACTTTTATTTTGACAGTTTCTTATCTCGCACCTCTCGCTTGTGGAACTCCCTCCCAGCTCACCATGCTTTCCAAGCAACTTCAATCTGCTAAAATTTAAATGCAATCTCAATCGCTGTCCTCCTGATTGCTCTTTTCTTTTAACCTCATTACTAATGTTTTCTGTTTATAATTCGTACAAACCCTGTAATCCTTTGCCTGCTAGTGGCTGGCCTTGCTTGGGAGGATGCTGATTTAAAAAAAAATGTTGATATACACGAACAAAGCAAAGAGAAGAAATGATGGTTGTTTTTTCTCTTATTTAACTATGTGATACTTCGCACGTCCGATATTAAAGTCATTTGTGTAAAGTGATTGGTTGCCTCGCTTATAAAACCCGGTGATATTGTCCAATCAGAGATGTTTCCCATCCTGTTATGTCTGCTGTATTACCTATGTTTTTCTTCCTTTTTTTTTTTTAATTCAAGCCTTTTTATTTATTTCAATTTAAAATAAATATTTAAACCATTGTAAGGTTGCCTCTGTGTGCAATTTTTTTTTATAAATACTTTCACGCTATTTGTTCAGATGATCTCTTCGCTATGGTACCTAGACTTTAAAATTTTAAGCGCAGTACCAGATTGGCATCGAGATCTCATCAATTTACAGCTGCGCTGGATAAGATATAGCCGTAACTTCTATGCTGGCAGTTTCATTTCAGGCACATGACATGACTTGCCACAAATGGAAAATGTCCAGAAAGTGTTTCTAGGTGATGTGCAGCTGTTGGAAGAGACCTAGGTACCCCAGTCCAGCTACGCAGCCTATGTTGAAGCCATTTTTTTTTCTTTAGTGATCGTCACAGCAACACCTACATTGGTGGATTACTAACGCGTTGTTTTGGGTTCCGTAAAGATATTATGAAAAATGTCCGAAATTCCAGCCGATAAATATATGGATAGTGAAAAGAAGAAAAAAGAAGAAAGCATTTATGTTTATCAATATCAGAGAAAGTCAAACTGTTGGACAGACTAGACAGGGTTGTTAAGTGTGAAGCATCAGACTGAGGAGTTTGTTGTTCGAATAACGGCCATATATGACCTCAGGAAGCAGAAAAAGAAATTGTTAAAGTTTTCTGCTAAATGAGATGAACAGAATTTAATGACAAATAGAACAACACTGCAGAGAGTCA
>CAHIKZ030002236.1:255000-285000 GCA_903632075.3 Acanthosepion pharaonis | reverse complement strand
TTTGAACCCGTATAAACGGGTTCTGGGCCAATTTACCTCCCCGAAGGAGACTCCGGCGTAGCCTTCGGGTTCCTCCCGCCCGTAGGAAGAACAATCAGGTTTCCCGCCCGTAGGAGAGAACAATGTGCAGTCTTAACCAGTATCAGTCACCCCAATGTCATGTGGCACAAGGCCTTTTTAACGTGGGCATTCCCGAGCCATTAGGCTCGGCCAAAAACGCATTTGAACCCTATGAACGGGTTCAGGGCCGCTTTACCTCCCGAAGGGAGACTCCGCCCTTCGGCGTAGCCTCCTTCGGGTTCCTCTCGCCCGTAGGAAGAGAGTTGAACCGTGCAGTCAGTTCAGAGGTGAACGACTGACAATATTCAGTCACCCCCCCACGAGGGTGTCATGTGGCACAAGGCCTTTTTAACGTGGGCATTCCCAAGCCATTAGGCTCGGCCAAAAAATAGCCCATTTGAACCCGTATAAACGGGTTCAGGGCCGGTTTTACCTCCCCGAAGGAGACTCCGCCCTTCGGCGTAGCCTCCTTCGGGTTCCTCCCGCCCGTAGGAAGAGAGTTTAACCGTGCAGTCAGTTCAGATTTGAACGACTGACAATATTCAGTCACCCCCCCACGAGGGTGTCATGTGGCACAAGGCCTTTTTAACGTGGGCATTCCCGAGCCATTAGGCCCGGCCAAAAAATAGCCCATTTGAACCCGTATAAACGGGTTCAGGGCCGGTTTAACCTCCCCGAAGGAGACTCCGCCCTTCGGCGTAGCCTCCTTCGGGTTCCTCTCGCCCGTAGGAAGAGAGTTGAACCGTGCAGTCAGTTCAGAGGTGAACGACTGACAATATTCAGTCACCCCCACGAGGGTGTCATGTGGCACAAGGCCTTTTTAACGTGGGCATTCCCGAGCCATTAGGCCCGGCCAAAAATAGCCCATTTGAACCCGTATAAACGGGTTCTGGGCCGAGTTTAACCTCCCGAAGGAGACTCCGCCCTTCGGCGTAGCCTCCTTCGGGTTCCTCTCGCCCGTAGGAAGAGTTGAACCGAACAGTCAGTTCAGAGGTGAACGACTGACAATATTCAGTCACCCCCCACGAGGGTGTCATGTAACAAAGGCCTTTTTAACGTGGGCATTCTCAAGCCATTAGGCTCGGCCAAAAATAGCCCATTTGAACCCGTATGAACGGGTCCAGGGCCGGTTTTAACCTCCCCGAAGGAGACTCCACCCTTCGGCGTAGCCTCCTTCGGGTTCCTCTCGCCCATAGGAAGAGAGTTTAACCGTGCAGTCGGTTCAAAAGTGAACGACTGACAATATTCAGTCACCCCCACGAGGGTGTCATGTGGCACAAGGCCTTTTTAACGTGGGCATTCCCGAGCCATTAGGCTCGGCCAAAAAATAGCCCATTTGAACCCGTATAAACGGGTTCTGGGACAGTTTACCTCCCCGAAGGAGACTCCGCCCTTCGGCGTAGCCTCCTTCGGGTTCCTCCTCGCCCGTAGGAAGAGAGTTGAACCGAACAGTCAGTTCAAAGTGAACGACTGACAATATTCAGTCACCCCCACGAGGGTGTCATGTGGCACAAGGCCTTTTTAACGTGGGCATTCCCGAGCCATTAGGCTCGGTCAAAAAATAGCCCATTTGAACCCGCATAAACGGGTTCTGGGCCGAGTTAACCTCCCCCGAAGGAGACTCCGCCCTTCGGCGTAGCCTCCCTTCGGGTTCCTCTCGCCCGTAGGAAGAGAGTTGAACCGAACAGTCGCTCAGAAAGTGAACGACTGACAATATTCAGTCACCCCCACGAGGGTGTCATGGGCACAAGGCCTTTTTAACGTGGGAATTCCCGAGCCATTAGGCTCGGCCAAAAAATAGCCCATTTGAACCCGTATAAACGGGTTCTGGGCCGAGTTTTGTTCCCCGAAGGAGACTCCGCCCTTCGGCGTAGCCTCCCCTTCGGGTTCCTCTCGCCCGGAAGAAGAGAGTTGAACCGAACAGTCAGTTCAAAGTGAACGACTGACAATATTCAGTCACCCCCCCACGAGGGTGTCATGCGTGGCACAAGGCCTTTTTTAACGTGGGCATTCCCGAGCCATTAGGCTCGGTCAAAAAATAGTCCATTTGAACCCGCATAAACGGGTTCTGGGCCGAGCGATCTCCCCGAAGGAGACTCCGCCCTTCGGCGTAGCCTCCTTCGGGTTCCTCTCGCCCGTAGGAAGAGAGTTGAACCGAACAGTCGCTCAGAAAGTGAACGACTGACAATATTCAGTCACCCCCCACGAGGGTGTCATGTGGCACAAGGCCTTTTTAACGTAGGAATTCCCGAGCCATTAGGCTCGGCCAAAAATAATAGCCCATTTGAACCCGCATAAACGGGTTCTGGGCCGAGTTTAACCTCCCCGAAGGAGACTCCGCCCTTCGGCGTAGCCTCCTTCGGGTTCCTCGCCCGTAGGAAGAGAGTTGAACCGAACAGTCGCTCAGGAAAGTGAACGACTGACAATATTCAGTCACCCCCACGAGGATGTCATGCGGCACAAGGCCTTTTTAACGTGGGCATTCCCGAGCCATTAGGCTCGGCCAAAAAAATAGCCCATTTGAACCCGTATAAACGGGTTCAGGGCCGGACTAACCTCCCCGAAGGAGACTCCGCCCTTCGGCGTAGCCTCCTTCGGGTTCCTCTCGCCCGTAGGAAGAGAGTTGAACCGAACAGTCGCTCAGAAAGTGAACGACTGACTCCTTGCCTAATCCTGAGGCGCAGTATTTATTAAGTATGGATTAGTCCATTATTATTATTATGGATAAGATCTCATAATACTTTCACTCCCAGTAGCCCCTTGCATCTTAGTGGTATTATCACCTTGCTTGGAGTGAATAGACGAATAGAGGTTTATCTCTTGTTTCCTCTTTAGGATTGGGTTCCGCCGTTTCAGAAGACGTTCGTATAACATTTTTGCTTTCCTTTGTTTACGATGACGAGATAATATCTCTTGGTATGGATTTCGGTAATTACAGTATGAAACATCGAGAAAACCAAACTCACCCTCAGAAATAGAATGACAATTCATCGTCACCTAATACGAGACCCGACCACAAGACAGATACAACGCAGGTGCCATTTATATATATGGGAATCATCTATATCCCCCAAATTCCAAGTCTTTCTGATTTATCTTTGCCTAGATAGTCTCAGTTTCTTTTGTATACGATAATAATATCTCTTGGCCTGGTTTTCAGTTATCCCAATAGTAAACTGATAACAGTGAATATGTTTCATCTAAAAAGCAACAATAATAAAATTGCTTGAACTAAAAGGAATAACAATTGATGTTTGAAGTATTTTATTACTTGAAATATCAATTTTCATTAGCTAATTTTTTTTAAGCTTTTCACCCCAAGCAAGGCGGGAAGCCACTAGCAAGCAAGGGGTTACAGAGGATTTGGAGCGAGAGCAGATAGGATTGATAGGATAGGTGATAGATCAGGGCATCTGGAGACGTCGATTGACATTACATTTGAATAGTTGGAGATTATAGCTATCAGGGAAACAGGAATAGGGAAGGGAGTTCCACAGGCGAGAGGTGCGATGTATGAAGCTATTGGAGTAGAAGAGACGGCTACATTTAACAGTTTCAACAGTGAAAGGGTGGGAGCGGCGGGATGCCAGCCTAGTTGAGCGCTTGAATTCATGAAGTCTGGGAACCAGTGAAAGCAGCTCATCGGAGCAGTTACCATGAAAGTATTTGTAAAAAAAGACAGAGGGAGGCGACGGCGCGTCTGTGAGAAAGCGACTGAAGACGAGATGCCAGATCAGGGCGAATTACGTTGCATATCCGTCTCTCAAAATTTAAAACGCTTAAACTTAATATGTCGAAGTAATAAATAAAATTAATAAATAAAATCCATTAATTGCTACATACTCCACGCGGGTGTATGTAGCACAAGGTCGGTTAATTGTGGGTAGGCTCGGCTAAAATATCCCTTAGAACCCGCCTAGACGGGTTCAGAGACCGTCTACCTCCCCGGACGAGGCTTTGCCCTACGGCAAAGCCTCGTCCGGATTCCTCTCCGCCGAGGCAGAGAGTGCGACTGAAATGAACAGTCTGGTCGACTGTTCTCCCAAGGCCTTCTCTCCTACTAATCTTATAGTAGACGGAAAAGTCCAACATACTCTTTTCTAGCAATTTGTTCAATACTACTTCATGCTCGCGGAAAACGTGACGCCTATAAGGTCCAAAGAGTTCCTATCCTGGTGGTTAGCACCAGCCATACTGATGGAAGGCAATAAGAGCTCTCTAACGCGACTAACAGCCGTTTCATTTTAGAGGTGTTATAATTTACAAGAGATTTCTTGCCCCCGTTAACAACTGATTGAAGGTCGTTTTCGAGATCAGCTAACTAGTCACACGTTATCGGACCTATCAGACTATATGAGACAGTGGTATATAGATTCGCCATCAGTATAAATACTGAATTGAAGACTGATGACGTCGGAAATGTCGCTGATGACGATAAGAAAGGCCAGTGCATAGATATGGAGTGAAGAATATATAATCTAAAGTCTAACTCATGCCATGGTATTGACAAAGCTTGGAATAATCACAACATTAAACGCCAATTTTGTTCGGGGACCCGAGCTTCGAATTATTGTGCATTTAATCTTTGACCCCGCGATAAACTTACAAGATCTTGAATAATGCCCACAAAGGATGCTTTTGGGTAATTTGTCTTCGTCAGACTTCATTGTTTTGTCGCAGACTTGACTGATCTTTTGAAATATTTTTATCAACCCTTTTCTATAATTACATCTACAAAAGGTCAGCTGGGGTTTATATTTGCCTATTACTAGTTGGCACCAGGCCGTAACTTTGCCATTAATAAATTAACACGGAAAGACGAGAGTTCACGTTGTCGCTGAAGAATGACTGGCATAATTGGAAAGAACACACACACACACACACACACACACACACAGACACGCGCGCGCGCACACACACACACACATATATATATATATATATATATATATATATATGTTTCTGTGTGTGTGATAAAGGAGGGTGAGAAAATGATTTATATTTTGCGTTGAAAATTACTTTTTGAAACGGTTCTCCCCACACAAAATACGGGGGATTGCGATAAGTTTAGTCCATGAACTTACATTTCCGTACACAAAGGGATATATATATATATATATATATATATATATATATATATATATATATATATATATATATATATATATATATATATATTCTTGCGAAGGATCGTTAATTAATTTGAAACTTTTAAAACCATTTATTTTACATTCAACATCATCACTTGAAACATAATGGCTGTTTTTGTAGTGATTTTATAACATATTTAAATAAATAATAATATATATATATATATATATATATATATATATATATAGAGAGAGAGAGAGAGAGAGAGAGAGAGATACATAGATACTGACAGGAGAGTATATAATTCATATAGATATTTAAGCTTATGTGCTAATGCATTTGACTTCTTTGTGTATAAAAGTATGTATATGTAGCTATACCCACAGATGTGTATAATACATACATACCCATATATATATATATATATATATATATATATATATATATATATATATATATATATATATATATACTAACATATGCAGAAAGAATAGACGTACTGCACATTTATATTGACATGCATAGTGCATGCAGTTATATATATATATATATATATATATATAAATAAATTGACTGATTTAAAATATGGTTTCTTCGCTCCACAGTAATAACCATGTTTCAAAAACTGAAGCTAAAAACTTCAAATTTAATTATATAATTAAATTAAAGGCATTAGTTCTGTTTCATCTTCAAGCAAATTTTGGAATAACTTATTTTAAAATTTACTGAGTTTTAAACGCACATATAAATTCGTTCTTTCCTGTTCCCAAGGATACAGAGAAAACCAGTCATTCAGACAGGGGCGGTAGCGTGTTCATTTTTATTAACTATTGTTGTATCAATTATGAGTTACGTTCGAAAAAGAGAACTTAAAAATTACGGTAATAACTAAATTAAAAAAAGTTAACTTCCGTGATATAACATTAGATTTAATGAAAAATGTATACATACCTTATAAAAAAACCAATACCAATCCTTTATATATATATATATATATATATACACTAAATCAAATCATCTTCCATCTATAATTAAGTATATACCTTTATCTATCGGAAAAAGAATAAGTACAAATTCAGCAAATGAGAAGATTTTCTATGAACATATTAATTTCTATAATAAAGCTCTAAAAGATAGTGGCTACAAAACCCAAAAATAACTTGTATAAAAAAGGAAAATGAAAAGCATAGAAAAAACAGAAGTAGAAAAATAATTTGGTATACACCCCCATACAGCCAAATGGTAAAGAACAAATTAGGACAAAAATTCCTTGCATTAAAAGTTAAGCACTTTCCTAGAGAAAGTAAACTAAGTACTATTTTCAATAAAAAATACACTAAAATTAAGTTACAGCTGTACTGAAAACTTAGAAAAAATTATTAAGAAACATACTGCTAATATATTCAATAAACACTTAGGCCAAAACCAAAGAAATTTAGACAATATAAAAATAAAAATAAAAAGAGATGAAGATAAACAAAAATTATGTGACTGTATAAATCCTCATAACTGTCCTCTACAAAATAAATGTTGCACGGAATCATTAGTATACCAATGGAATATCTCATCTATTGAGAATCCCGAAAGCAAAAAAATCTATATAGGTTGCACAAGCCATGAGTTCAAAAAGAGGTTCAATCAACATCAAACTTCATTTAGGATAAATAAATACAGAAATAAAACATTCTTTTCCAAATATTTCTGGCACTTAAAAGAAACCAATAAAACAGCTTCAGTAAAATGGAAATTAATAAGAAATGCTAGAATATGTAGGTCATTAAATGACCCATGTATGTTGTGCATACATGAGAAACTATATATTACTAAGTTTATAAAAAATAAAAAAATACTGAATCAAAGAAATGAAATATCTATTCTTTGCCGTCATTGTCAAAAAATTTCCTTAATATTTAAAACATGGGAGCTGGTAATATACATACTTATATTTGATATGAAAAAATAATTTTAAATAATTTCAGTAATTCTATTACATTTACTTGACTTAAAAAGAAATATAATCTATTAGTAATTAAGAGTAAAAATAGTATTTTAAAATTGTAGTTAAATATAACGTATTCTAACCCCAAAAACCCTTTTAGAATGAATCTTTAAGTATACAAGTTCGAACAAAATGCCGAAAAACCTTTTTGTCGTTAATGATAAAAAAAACTCCAGACGACATGCGCTGAACGGATGTCAAAATTCGTTGAAAAATACACCCCTACTCCCTTAACTTAAACTCTTTTTCGAACGTAACTCATAATTGATACAACAATAGTTAATAAAAATGAATATGCTGCCGCCCCTTAAACTTAATTCACATTTAAAATCGGTCCAAGTTATTAGAACACCCAGCGTCAAGTCTGCACTCAGAGCACAAAACCAAAGCACGATGAGTAAGGGTACTACGATTCATTTTGCTGCATCTGGGCGTAAATGAATCCCAAGTTAAGTAAAGCCCAGAAAAAGTGGGTTTACGATCGACATTGGTATTCTTTCTACCAATACATCCAAGAAAGAAAGCTAAACAAGACAGACTTATTTTTTTCTTTTTTTTAAGCATTCAACCCCAAGCAAGGCGGGAAGCCACAAGCACGCAAAGGGTTTCAGAGTAGTGATTTTCCAAGCGTAGCTCGGATGTGGCACAAGGCCGAAAATAAGAGGCACCCAGTGAGGATCGAACTCACTACACATTCGTAATTGTTCTAGCGAGACAAGCTTGCTAACCATTACACCACCTCGAGGTGCCCAAAGGGTTTCAGAGTAGGAGCGAGAGCAAAGAGAAGTGATAGAGGAAAGGATCAAGAGATGGTTAGGTGATAGATCAGGGCAGCTGGAGACGTCGATTGACATTACATTTGAATAGTTGGAGATTATAGCTATCAGGGAAACAGGAAGAGGGCCCATATTTCTTAACTTCATCGAACTTAGCAATTTCTTGCTCGGTGACAACAAATTCGGGGTAAGCATTCATTGTTAACAGCGGTTTAATTTTCTTTAACTCAGCGTCAAGTCTACACTCAGATCACAACATCAAAGCACGATGAGTAAGAGTACTGGTAAGATTAATTTTTCTGGATCTGGGTGCAAAATGAATCCCATGTTAAGTAAAGCCCAGAAAAGGTAGCTTTACGATCGACATTGCTAAGAAAGCCTGAAGGTGTTCTTTCTACCAATACATCCAAGAAAGAAAGCTGATTAATCTCTTTTTTCTCCATTGGATATTTTAAAGATGAATGGAGATTATCAAAGATGAGAGAAAAACTCTTCTGCTTTTCTCAGACAGAAAAACGACGTAAAAGTGTCATCTACATACCGGAAGTAGCAATAAGGCTTATTAATCTTAATCAAAGAACTGATTCTCATGAAAGCCAACAAAAGTGTTAGCCAACGGGGGTCCCAATGGACTACCCATCGCTACTCCATCTATCTGTTGAAACATGTAGTTGTCAAAACTAAACGAGACAGATATTTTTTAAGCATTCAACCCAAAGCAAGGCGTGAAGCCACTAGCACGCAAGGGGTTACAGATGATTTGGATCGAGAGCAGATAGGAGTGATAGAGGAAAGGATGAAGAGAAGTATAGGGGATAGATCAAGGCATCTGGAGACGTCAATTGACATTACATTTGAATAGTTGGAGATTATAGCTATCAGGAAAACAAGAAATGGGGAGGGAGTTCCACATGCGAGAGGTGCGAGACATGAAGCTATTGGAGTAGAAGAGATGGCTACATTTAACAGTTTCAACAGTGAAAGGGTGAGAGCGAGATGCCAGCCTATTTAAACGCTTAAATTAATGAAGTCTGGGAACCAGTGAAAGCAGCTCATTGTAGCAGTTACCGTGAAAGTATTTGTAAAAAAAAAAAGACAGAGGGAGTTCGTATTCATTCCCATCAACTCGACAAATACAATCTCAGGGGAATCTGGAGTCTTTACAGGTCCACGATACAAAAAGTTAGTACAAATGTCTATTGTTTCATCAAGTGGAACATTCGTGAACAGACGACGTATGTCAAATGATATGAAAATTTTAAAATCAGAGTTTGGTTTCAATTTGCGCATACAATCAGCAAACTGAAAAGAGTTTGGCACATAATATTCTGAATAGAATAAGAAAAAAATAGGGTCAAGAACTTCATTAAACCACTTGGCTAAATTATGCTAGGCTGAACCCAACATGGACAAAATCGGCCTCAGTAGAACATCTGCTTTATGTATCTTCGGTAACCCATACATCCGATGACTTTGGGAATCTACAGAACGAATATTATTATAAATTTCTTTAGATAGAAATTTACTTTTTGATGCTCCGACAATCTCTTCTGTAATCGAACATAAGTTTTTTAAAGTATCGACACAAATGATGTCTCCAATTTTTCGAAACTTACCATTATCATTTAAAATAGATAGCATTTTACTAACGTAGTCGGAATAATTTAATATTACGACACCTGCCCTTTTGTCAGGCCCAGTAACATAAATATCTGTCTTTCTTTTTAATAGTTTGGCCACATGAAAATGGCTCCTCTGTTAAGAGAAACCAAGAGAATCAATAGAGGAATTGACAAAGCTGTATGCTAAGTCTTTCAGTCGGGCTTTCAGACGAAGCAAATGCTCCTAAGAATTTGGCAGATGTTTAAATAACTGGACAAAGAGCATTTCAAAATTATTGAATATCTCTACCATTTTCAATGTTCCTAGTGGCGGGTGGGGGGATACAAAATTCCAAACCAACTTATCGGACTCAGACAACCAATAATTAGACAAATTAATAATTAATATATCTGTCCGTAGCGACATACGAAACTAAATTCTTTTTAATCAAGAAATTTAAATAAGCTAAATTTTTAGCTTTGGTTCTGTTTCCAATATATATATATATATATATATATGTGTGTGTGTGTGTGTGTTGATTAATTAAAATCTTGGTAATCCGTAAGGATAATCCCAAGGAGGATGAAATCCAGAGAGCTCAATGCTAAATCAGAGCGAATAATTTAATTTAAAGAAAACCAGATAACTTTAAGGTTCCATAAGGTTATAATTTATTTCCGCAGGGATCTTCTTGTTCCCTAGATCATCAGACCCAAGTATGAAAAAATTGAATTGAAACTTTGATAAATTTAAATTGAATTTAAACTTTATATATGTATATATATATATATATATAATTGAATTTAAACTTAATATATATATATTTTACATATAAAAATTAAACTTAATATATATATATATATATATATATATATTCATACATGTTTAATTAAATAATATAGACAAGTGTTGTCTATTTATTTTATGTAATTCTTTTCATAACGTCTGATAAGCTTAATAACATTATCATTAAACGAAGAAAGAAAATCACAATATTGATACATATTTTTTAATCCAACTAAGCTTTCGACTTACATAAGCCATTATCAAAGATGTCAATTACTGTACAACATATTAAGCAATATACGAACAAGCCAGTGATGATAGTCTGTGATTGTTTAATGAAACATGTATGAATGAAAAAATGCTGCTTAATACACACAATCTATGTATATCTATATCTATATCTACATATATATATATATATATATATATATATATATATATATATATATATATATATATATTCCGTTCCGTATGTTGAGTACTTTTGGAAGAAAGGGAATTTGTCGGCTACTGCTGATTAATGCTAAAAGCTCTTCACTATATATTGAACCCTCTTGTAGTCGGTAATGCTTATACATCGTATCCACAGCGTTGAAAATTTCATTTCTGATGGCCTATGGGTGAGAGTCTTCGACTGATGTCAAATCGTTCGGGTATCGATCCTGTCTTGAAGCAATCGCATCTTTAGTCCCACTGATGAGATAAGAAACACTCTGTCCGTTGATGATTATATATATGTATATATTTTCCGCGTATATATATATATATATATATATATATACACATATATGTGTGCATGTATTCTTTTAAGCATTACACTTGAAGCAAGGCAACAAAGCCACTAAGACGCAGCGATTTACTGAGTGTGAAATAATATAAGAAAAAAAAAAATTATAGTGCCAGAACAATGAACGAGTAGAAATTAAGAAAACATAAGATAAGTATTAACATTACCTTTTAGGACTTATTCAGAAATGAATGATAAAAAAAAAAAAACTGTTTTCCTCGATGAATCTTTTCAAAAAAAAAAAAATTACATCTGTTATACACGCCCCCCACACTTAACATTTAATTTTCGGAAATTTCGAGAATTTTTCTGATGTATTGCTTAATGTTTATGTTAGTTAATAGACCCCCCCCCCAAAAAAAAAAAAACTCGGAAAATTAAAAGCATCAAATTTTGGGCTCAAACAAGTACCCCATTTAAAGAAAATCTGCCCTGAAACGTTAAATAAAAAAAAAATAAACGTAACAAAGCTAAAACATTATTTAATTAGAAAAGCTTTGTTAATTGTTTTTCTGAATAAAATATGTTACTGTCTTTATAAAAAAAATTTGCTGAATGATACATTTTTTAGTAGAATTGTTTTAATTTTTTTCAAATTTTAATTAGAATAATTCATAAACTTTTAAATTTTTTGTAGGTTTATTAAATTAAATCTGTATTTACAAACCATAAAATGAAAAAAAAACGCACTGGAATCCTACGACACTTCAGCATTTAAAAAAAAATTTTGAATTTATTTTCGGTGTATAAACGTACCGATTTTTGTAAATACGGATGCCCATACATGACATTATCAGAAAATAAGAGCGGTAACTAATGTAAATTTAAAATTTATTGGTAAGTTTCTAATATTTCTTTAACAGGCGTCTTCGTATATCAGACTATAAATCCGAAGTACCAAAAATTCAATATTATATTAGAATGCTTAATGATGGGGGCTAAATTGCCACATGTTTCCGCGAAAAAGAGAGCAAGGCCTGTTTTACTGTTTTAAACCATAGTGGCGGGTAAGGCTATCATTGAGAGGAACAGCATGCCGTCGACTTTCCTTAATATTTGCACGTAGTTGATCCCTATGTTCAAGTCAGCTTCGCTCAAACCTTTGGATAGATGAGTAGCGGAAAAGGGCGCCTTCAAGCCAATTCAACTGCAAATTGATCAGATCTTCCCGCCAAACTAGTACTTCGCCTAAACTCATAAAGTTTACGCACCAGAGCGGAGAGTTCATCCGAACAATTAGCATGAAAGCATTTATAGAAAAAGCACACGGAAGCTACGTTATGGCAGTGGGAAAGTGACTGAAGCCGAGATGCTAGGTCAGGACCAATAACATTGCAGATTCTTCTTCGGATTTTATCAAGGATCTCTAAATCTATAACAGGAGCACCAGACCATATGTTGTAGAAATATTCAAAGATTTGTTTTATATTTTTATACTTGTATACAATTTCTAAAAGTAATTTCAAATATAGAGGTGTACTGTCAAAATATTGTTCTTTTTTTCTTTTGCTTTTTTCTAAGTATTATTATTATTATTATTATTATTATTATTTCCTTTGATTTCTGTTGTATACACATTTCTTTCCGGGTCCCAAATTAAGGTGCCATCTAGCCATTTTCACTGTAAAATGATGAGACCTTGCCACCAATCTTTTCACTTAAATTCACAAATTCTACGTACGAAAGAGGAAAGTTTATCAGAACAATTACCATTAAAATATTTATAGAAAAGGCACAGGGGATCTACGTTAAGGCGGTGGGAAAATGTCTGAAGCCGAGATGACAGGCTAGGCCCAATAACATTGCAGATTCTTCTTTGGATTTTATCAAGGATCTCTAAATCTATAGCAGGAGCACCAGACCATATGTGGCAGCAATATTCAAAGATTTGTTTTATATTTTTATACTTGTATACAATTTTTAAACATAACTTGAAATATAGAGACGTACTGTCGAAATGTTGTTCTTTTTTCTTTTTCTTTTTTCTAAGTGTTGTATTATTATTATTATTATTATTATTATTATTATTATTATTATTATTATTATTATTTCCTTTGATTTCTGATGTGTACTCATTTCTTCCCGGGTCCCGCACAGGGTCCTAATGTTAGAATAGCATCATGACGTTTTCCACTAAAAAAAAACAAAAAAAAACAAAATACATAGACAAATCCCTTCGTAAGGTGTGGGCTGTACACGTGATAACAATTATTATTATTATTATTATTTCCTTTGATTTCTGTTGTATACACATTTCCTTCCGGGCCCCAAATTAATGTGCCATCTAGCCATTTTGACTTTGAAATAACGAGACCTTGTCACCAATCTTGTATTTCACTTTAATTCATAAATTCTACGTACCAAAGAGGAAAGTTTATCAGAACAATAACCATTAAAATATTTATAGAAAAGGCACAGGGAATCTACGTTATGGCGGTGGGAAAATGTCTGAAGCCGAGATGACAGGTCAGGCTCAATAACATTGCAGATTCTACTTTGGATTTTATCAAGGACCTCTAAATCTATAGCAGGAGTACCAGACCATATGTAGTAGCAATATTCAAAGCATGAAACACCGTATAGAAACTTCCCTGTCCAGTGTCAGCATGGCTGATGCTCGACTTCGTGTGAGCGATTCAATGCGCCTTCTTGGCCTCACGTTTTCATCTGACTTGAAGTGGAACAAATACATTGAATCAACATCTGCATCCACTACAAGAAAAATTGGTTCGAGACGGTTTTTTTCTCGTCAGAGTCCTTCATAGACATCTACAAATTTACCATTCGTCCGTTCATTGAACGTCTTTGGTATGACGATAAACTACATCTGCCTCCTGGCTATGACAATAAACTACGTCCAACAGCAAGGCCTCTGATCAGGAGGTTTTGAGGAGCGTGGAATCACCTCTTAATTGCTGGTGCTCCCAGGCCCACCCTGAACCGGGGTGGTAGCACCTGTTAGGGTCCTAGCTATGGGCAAATAGTTAACCCCGAAACTGGGGTGAAAACACTATGAAAGTGTAAAAACAGGTTTTAATACCAGAAATACTTTGTAAAAAAATATTTCCAGCAATGATATTTTGCAGAAAAACGCTATTACCAACAATAAAATTAAAAAAAAAATTACCAACAATGTTTTTTTAAAAATAAATATTGTTATTAGGTCGGTGCAAAAATAATGACGTAATAATGTCGTTTTTTGACGTCTTTTTTAACGTCAAAAAACGACATTATTACGTCATTATTTTTGCACCAGCCTAATAGCAATACATTTTTGGAATAAAATATTACCAGCTATACATTTTTGAAGGAAAAATATTACCAGAAACACATTTTTGACAAAGCAAAATATTACCAACAATATAACATTTTTCGGCATTAAATAACTCATTGAGGTTGATATGCCGTAAACCAAACCAACCCA
Organism: Acanthosepion pharaonis; assembly: GCA_903632075.3. Lineage (NCBI taxonomy): Eukaryota > Metazoa > Mollusca > Cephalopoda > Sepiida > Sepiidae > Acanthosepion > Acanthosepion pharaonis. The sequence continues at coordinate 270,475 of CAHIKZ030002236.1, read as the reverse complement.
AACCAAATCAAATCAAACCAAAGCAAACCAAACCAAATCAAACCAAACCAAACCAAACCAAATCAAATCAAATCAAATCAAACCAAACCAAACCAAATCAAACCAAACCAAACCAAACCAAATAAAACCAAACCAAATCAAATCAAACCAAACCAAACCAAATCAAATCAAACCAAATCAAATCAAACCAAACCAAACCAAATCAAACCAAACCAAACTGTGCATTGAATACTGTTTCCATATCTGATTTCTTTTTATTTTTGAGTGGCGAATATTCATAATCTTAATTAAAGGGAGATCACTTGTTCTTATTTGAAAAAAAAAAACTAACAAAATACCACATTTGACGGCATATAAGGCTCATTTTTTTTTCTTAAATTGAATATCTTTTAAAATTCCCCTGCCTCTTATATGCCACCATATTTAGGTATAAAATTCGCGATAGTCAGCCGAATTTAGCTACCTGGCAACTCCTATTAGCTTAGACTTAATATGAAGGAGAAATGTAACACGTTGATGGCAATGCCTGATCACAACTTTACATTTACAGGAAGAATAAAAAGACCCAGCATTGCACAAGTCTGCGAATGGATGAAGCAAGCTCGGAATAATATTAGACCAGAAATTGTTATGAACTCTTTTAAAAGTGTGGCATTATCAATGCCCTCAATGGAACGGAAGATGATGCATTATTTAACGACAACGATAGTAGTATTGAAAATGAGTATCAGAGTTTTGATAACGAAGACGACGAATTTTATGGATTTGAAGATGAATAAAATTTTCATGGTAACTGTACTGTTTTGCTCAATTGTAATAATTACTTGATTTTTATTGTTTTCTTAACTTTGGATATATGTAAAGGTTTTATAGGTTCGTGTTCTTTTTTTCTTATTATTTTTCGTTTAATTGTAAGCATACTTTGTTTAACCAAAATAATACCTCATAAACATAGCTTAGGTTGTACCATTTACTAATAATTTTACTAACTACTATTTTTTTCTTGATCTTCCCTGCTGAAATTGGGGTGCGTCTTATACACCCGTGCGTCTTATATGCCGTCAAATACGGTAAATAGGAATTTATATTAAAGATGAATAGTAATTTACATTAGAAATAATGTAGCGGTGAGGATTATACTCGACTCTCCCGTCGAATTCGACGTATGAGGGTCAAGCTGATCAGTTCCTAGGAAACCGCCAGCAGCACGTGAGATTTGATTCTAGTGGTGAAGGTTTCGTGCAGGATCATCCACACTTTTTGAAGGGACGAATACAGAGACCTGGCGCACCGAATGCCACAAGGTTCCCAAACGACCAGGTTTTTGAATTCAGAGTTGTCCTTGTGTGTGTGTGTGTGTCACTTTATTTTATTTTATATATATATGTGCCTCTTTATTTTATTTTATATATATATATGTGCCTCTTTATTTTATTTTATTTTATATATATATATATATATATATATATATATATATATATATATATGTGTGTGTGTGTGTGTGTGTGTGTGTGTGTGTGTGCAAAATAAAACTGTGTGAGGTTATACGGTAAAAGGCGAATAGAACTGAATACTGACGTGTTCTTTTTACTGCAGAAAAGGAATTTAATTCGCTGTGAAATCTCGTTACTTTTTTTTTTCGCATTCCGTTCTTCGATGCCTCGAAGACAAGAACGACGAACAGTTTGAGAAAATCTACTGCAGTTTCATTTGAAGTATCTGAACGCAAAAGCTAGCACCCACTTTCTGTAAGTCGGTTCTCTCCTTCTGTTACTCTCTCGAACGATATGCTTATTCACGAGAGGCAAACGTGTGACAAATGCACACACACGCACACACACACACGAACGCACACAGACCTCACATCTTCCATACACCCGCCCTCACACCTATATCTGTGAATACACACACACATATATATATATATATATATAGGATTATGGCTTCTTCGTAACCCTATGTTCCTGTATCATAAATCGATGAACTTTTATTCAAAACTAAGGAAAAAGGCATCAATTTGTTTTAGTTCTTGAAAAAGGTCACCCCAAACATAAAATTCGATCTTACTCTATGCACAATAAGCCTAAAAAAAATCGAAATATTTTAGAAGCATTATTTTTTTTTATCTGCTAATCAAATAATTGGTTAGCACTTATGTATTTCTAACTCATTTAACAGTTCATAGCCACAGAACATAAGATTCAACCTTACAAATAAACAAAAATACGCAAACTAGCAGCTTTATTTTCCAATTTGCTAATGTAATTGGCTAGTACTTACTGTTACTTTTTTGACATTTTTTTTTACTGTAAATTACAGGCGACAGTAGTGATGCGTATTATACATAGGTTTAAAAAAAATATTTTTTCGTCATTGATTTATAATAATAAATACGTACTCGGTGTTCTAAAATAAGAAAGATTTTATCCCAATTTTCATTTTAAATCCAACAATAGTAATCGTTTTTTGTCAATAAATTTATGTTTATCAGTAACCACATTTTTTTTTATTTAAAGAAAAAAAATCTCTATAAAAAAGCCAGTTTTGAAGAAAAGAGGATATCAATTTAACAATTTATTAAAATTTTAATTTTCATCCTCATCATCACCAATTTCTATTAAAGAATCAATATCTAAATTGTCATTAAACAAATTATTATTCACGATATTATCTTCGGCCTCTTCATTCTCTTGCCAAAGGATGTTATCTTCAGAGCCACACAAGGCTGTCATTAGACAGCACTTCTTGAAATCTCTCTTTATAACATCCTCACTAACGGAATCCCAAGATTCCTGAATCCATTTTACAATAAGTTCCAATTCTGTATTTTTCCTGTTGTCACCAGCATTAAAACTAGGAACACCAGAAAAACATCCAGACATTCCATTTTTTTACGCATCTCTTGTTTAAATAGAGGGTTGCAGATAACATCCATTACTTAAAGTTGGCCAGACATTCCTCCTGGCATAACACAAGATCAGTCCTCTTTTCCTGAAGTATATTCTTCATGCAAGGCATGAAGAATATACTTCAGGAAAAGGCAACGAAATGCATAAAAAACAGCATACGTCTACTTGCAAATTCTGTTCTGTGTTTACACCAAACATCCAGCAGCCAGTCCGTTGTGAGATTCTCATAAATCCACCCTTTTTTTTCATGACATTTTACTATCATACCGGCTGGTCACTCAACGTTTTTTGACAGAGTTTTCCATTTAAAAATGACGTAAGGGCGCATCTTCTTACCATTACTATATGTACCAAGCATAACTGTGAACCTATTCTTCTCATTTCCAATATTATCTTCGGCCTCTTCATTCTCTTGCCAAAGGATGTGTTATACTGGAACACACCTATTCTATAGTTAATAGACTCTTCCACCTATAACAAGTAGGAGTAGTAGTAGTCGCTAGAGTCGCTCAGTGAGTTGGTCTGAGTTCAGTCTGAAGTCGGACGACCTGCTGACCGGTTGAACTCTCTGCCTTCGGGCGGGGAGGAACCCGAACGAGGCTACGCCGAAGGGCGGAGTCTCTTTCGGGGAGGTAAACTCTTTCACTTCCAGTAGCCCCTTGCTTCTTAGTGGCATTATCACCTTGCTTGGGGTAAATAGAGGAGTAGAGGTTTATGCCTTGTTTCGTGTTTAGGATTGGGTTTCTGATTACTTCTAAAGTCTTTTTCATTTTCTTTCATTCCCAGTAGCCCCCTTGCATCTTAGTGGCATTATCACCTTGCTTGGGGTGAATAGAGTAGTAGAGGTTTATCCCTTGTTTCCTGTTTAGGATTGGGTTTCCGGTTCCTTCTAAAGTCTTTTTCATTCTCTTTCACTCCCAGCAGCCCCTTGCATCTTAGTGGTATTATCACCTTGCTTGGGGTGAATAGAGAAGTAGAGGTTTATCCCTTGTTTCCTGTTTAGGATTGGGTTTCTGGTTCCTTCTAAAGTCTTTTTCATTCTCTTTCATTGATTTTTAAAAAGAAATAATACTAATAAGTGAAATAGTCTTGAAGATTCTTATTAATTTTTGGGATTTCTTTCATCTTATTTCTTTTGCATTTTCATTGAAATTCTCTTATTATTGTATGTAGATTTTTTATGTCACGAATATTAATTAAACTTCATGAAGGGCTTGAAATTAATGTCCCGGGGACGACAGAAAATCTGTGTTGTTTTCTATAAATTTCTATTCTATTTATTTCCGTTATTTTTTTTTTATTGGAAATTTCTTAACATTATTTTATGACTAATAAGGTTTGGTCTGTTTTGTTTTACGGCATATCAACCTCAATAGGTTATTTAATCACGACAACATTTTTAGGATAGATTCGTATGAATAGAATATGTATTCTTTGCTTTAGATTTGTTTGGTTTATTTTGTTTTATGGCATATCAACCTCAATGGGTTATTTAATGATGACAACATTTTTTAGGATAGATTCGTATGAATAGAATATGTATTCTTTGGTTTAGATTGGTTTGGTTTATTTTGTTTTACGGCATATCAACCTCAATGGGTTATTTAATGCCGACAACATTTTTAGGATAGATTCATATGAATAGAATATGTATTCTTTGGTTTAGATTGGTTTGGTTTATTTTGTTTTACGGCATATCAACCTCAATGGGTTATTTAATGCCGACAACATTTTTAGGATAGATTCGTATGAATAGAATATGTATTCATTGGTTTAGATTGGTTTGGTTTATTTTGTTTTACGGCATATCAACCTCAATGGGTTATTTAATGCCGACAACATTTTTAGGATAGATTCATATGAATAGAATATGTATTCTTTGGTTTAGATTGGTTTGGCTTATTTTGTTTTACGGCATATCAATCTCAATGGGTTATTTAATGCCGACAAACATTTTAGGATAGATTCGTATGAATAGAATATGTATTCTTTGGTTTAGATTGGTTTGGCTTATTTTGTTTTACGGCATATCAATCTCAATGGGTTATTTAATGCCGACAACATTTTTAGGATAGATTCATATGAATAGAATATGTATTCTTTGGTTTAGATTGGTTTGGCTTATTTTGTTTTACGGCATATCAATCTCAATGGGTTGTTTAATGCCGACAACATTTTAGGATAGATTCATATGAATAGAATATGTATTCTTTGGTTTAGATTGGTTTGGCTTATTTTGTTTTTACGGCATATCAATCTCAATGGGTTATTTAATGCCGACAACATTTTTAGGATAGATTCGTATGAATAGAATATGTATTCTTTGGTTTAGATTGGTTTGGCTTATTTTGTTTTACGGCATATCAATCTCAATGGGTTATTTAATGCCGACAACATTTTTAGGATAGATTCGTATGAATAGAATATGTATTCTTTGGTTTAGATTGGTTTGGCTTATTTTGTTTTACGGCATATCAATCTCAATGGGTTATTTAATGCCGACAACATTTTTAGGATAGATTCGTATGAATAGAATATGTATTCTTTGGTTTAGATTAGTTTGGTTTATTTTGTTTTACGGCATATCAATCTCAATGGGTTATTTAATGCCGACAACATTTTTGGATAGATTCGTATGAATAGAATATGTATTCTTTGGTTTAGATTGGTTTGGCTTATTTTGTTTTTACGGCATATCAATCTCAATGGGTTATTTAATGCCGACAACATTTTAGGATAGATTCGTATGAATAGAATATGTATTCTTTGGTTTAGATTGGTTTGGTTTATTTTGTTTTACGGCATATCAACCTCAATGGGTTATTTAATGCCGACAACATTTTTAGGATAGATTCATATGAATAGAATATGTATTCTTTGGTTTAGATTGGTTTGGTTTATTTTGTTTTACGGCATATCAACCTCAATGGGTTATTTAATGCCGACAACATTTTTAGGATAGATTCATATGAATAGAATATGTATTCTTTGGTTTAGATTGGTTTGGTTTATTTTGTTTTTTTGGCATATCAACCTCAATGGGTTATTTAATGCCGACAACATTTTTAGGATAGATTCATATGAATAGAATATGTATTCTTTGGTTTAGATTGGTTTGGCTTATTTTGTTTTACGGCATATCAATCTCAATGGGTTATTTAATGCCGACAACATTTTTAGGATAGATTCGTATGAATAGAATATGTATTCTTTGGTTTAGATTGGTTTGGCTTATTTTGTTTTACGGCATATCAATCTCAATGGGTTATTTAATGCCGACAACATTTTTAGGATAGATTCATATGAATAGAATTTTACGGCATATCAACCTCAATTGGTTATTTAATGCCCACCAGGTTTTTATTGCTGTTTGCGTTTTTATTTCTTTTTCAAAAATGTATTGCCGGTAATTTTTTTTTTAAAATATAGTGTTGGTAATATAGTTTTTTTTTTCAAAAATGTATTGCTGGTAATATCTTTTATTTTTCAAAGATGTATTGCTGGTGATAATTTTTCTTCAAAAATTTATTGCTGGAAATTTTTTTTACAATCTATTCCTTGTATTAAAACCTCTCTTTACACTTTCATAGTGTTTTCATCCCAGTTTGAGGGTTAACTATTTACCCATATCTGAGACCCCTAACAGGTGCTACCACTCTTGGTCGGGGTGGACCTGGGAAAACCAGCAATTAAGTTGTGGTTCCACACTCCTCAGGACCTCCTGTTGGACATAGTTTATCGTCTTACTCAGGACGCGAATGTAGTTTATCGTCTTACCCAGGATGCAGATTTAGTTTATCGTCTTACCCTGGACGCGGATGTAGTTTATCGTCTTGCCCAGGACGCGGATGTAGTTTATCATCTTAGCCAGGACGATGATGTAATTTATCGTCTTACCCAGGACGCAGATGTAGTTTATCGTCTTACCCAGGACGCGGATGTAATTTATCGTCTTATCCAGGACGCGGATGTAGTTTATCGTCTAACGCAAGACGCGGATGCAGTTTATCGTCTTACCCAGGACGCGGATGCAGTTTATCGTCTTACCCAGGACGCAGATGTAGTTTATTGTCATACCCAGGACGCGGATGTAGTTTTTCGTCTTACCCAAAACGCGGATGTAGTTTATCATCTTACCCAGGACGCGGATGCAGTTTATCGTCTTACCCAGGACGCGGATGTAGTTTATCGTCTTACCCAGAACGCGGATGTAGTTTATCATCTTACCCAGGACGCGGATGTATTTTATCGTCTTACCCAGAACGCGGATGTAGTTTATCGTCATACCCAGGACGCGGATGTAATTTATCGTCTTGCCCAGGACGCGGATGTAGTTTATCGTCTTACCCAGGACGCTGATGCAGTTTATCGTCTTACCCAGAACGCGGATGTAGTTTATCGTCATACACAGGACGGATTATTAAGTAATCAGCATAGATATTGAATCAGAAACAATTATTTTTATTGCCTGTTTAGATGTATAGTCTGAAGTTTTCTGAATTACCTGGAGCTTTGCCATCTTTATAATAAAAGCGAATGTGTCACTGTCACGCTTTTTCAATCAAAGGGACATAACTCCCTAAGTTTTAAATATCTCATCTTCTTGTCTGTGATAAATGCAAATGTCTGTGTTTCAGTGTGTCACACTTTTCAGTTAAAGGGAGACAACTCCATACCTTTTAAATATCTCATCATCTATGTAATAAATGTGTATGTCAGTGTGTCTCACTTCTTCAACTTTACTCCTAGAGGCCGTAGCCCAACATAGCATACCATTTTGGAATCAGGCCAACTCTCTGAGCAAATTAAAACCATTCTGGAATGGATGTGGGCCCGTCATCCTGAAATTTTGGATTCCCACTTTTTCATTTCTGCGATTGTTTTTGGCCATTTTTTTCACGTGATTTTTAGAGACGACATTTTTTAACACTAATATTTTATCACTAATCATACTTATTATAAAACCCAGGTTATGTGTGTGTGTGTGTGTGTGTGTGTGTCTGTACGTTTATATATTGGATCGGATTTCCTACATTTTTCAACCGATTTCAACAAAACTTCACAGGACTAAGTAAAATTACCTTGCGGTGGTTCTGACAGCGCTAAAATTGGAAAAACACAATGGTTTTTGCACAAAATCAGTTTGAAAACACGATTAAGAGGCATCGTTGTCGCGAGAATGAAAGGGGGACAACTCATATCGAGTTATGCTTATTATAAAACCCAGGTTGTTTGTGTGTGTGTGTGTGTGTGTGTGTGTGTGTGTTCGTTTATATATGGAATCGGATTTCCTACATTTTTCAACCGATTTCAACAAAACTTCACTTTTTTTTTGGCAGATAGTGTTTCTAATTGTCTTGCACACTTTTTTCTTTATTTTTACATTCAGAATTCGAGCGTGTATTACCGAGCCAAGTACTATTAGTGCGAGTGTTATTCGAAGGCGTTTGACACCCGTATTGTTCAACGGCGTTAATATAGTTGTATCTGCGATTACAAAGTCTCTACTACAACTAGCATATACGGAAGTGAGAACGAGTATTCGTTGACATCGCAAAAGTGGCAACGAGTGTTCGCTGACATCCCAAAACAATGCACGCTCGAATAGTAATCACCGAACAGTGATCCGAAGAGAGAAGTAGTATAGTGAACGGAGTAGAGAATAGCGGTCCGTACAGTAATAGAAGATAGACTAGGAATAACGATCCGTATAGTAATAGCGGATAGACTACAAATGACGATCCGTATCGTAATAGAGGATAGACTAGAAATGACGATTCGTATACTAATAGAGGATGGAACAGAAATAGTGATCCATATATTAATAGAGGATAGAATAGAAATAGTGATCTGTATATTAATAGAGGATAGAATAGAATTGGTGAACAGTATAGTCATTTTATACTCAATAATAAAATTATTTACGTGTCACATAAAAAGAAAGAAAGAAGTATTATTAGATTTATGAAGTGAATTTCTTAATTGAAGCATTGTCACAAAGCATTGTTTGTTCCTAATATTATAGTAGACGTCTTAAGTTTTCTGGGTTTCTTAGCTGTCGTATTGTGATTGTTAACAATTTTTAGCATGAATTTCTTTCATTTTATTTCTCTCTCGTTTTTTGTTACATCCTTATTCTGTGGTAAGCAAATAAAACTTTATAGTATTACGACATTTGTTTTTTGTATGTATTTAAGGCAAAAATATGCATAAAAAAATTAGCATCGAAAAATAAAAAAAAAAAAAAAATCATTTTCTGTCATTTTTGAAAAATCTATTCAGCGTACATATTCGGACAGCTGTTTCCCAACATTCAAAGAGTTAAAGAAAGCCCGCCGTCTTCCAAGTCAGTCATTACATTTCTTGACCAAGCAATATGTCGGAGAGTATTTGATAAACAATTTATCTCAGCGGACTCGCAACGCAATTTTATAATGTCGTCTGCTTCTTTCAAATCTCTTCTCCATCGCTGCAGACTCCCAGTATGGGGTTCGCGTTCCTTTTATTCTCTTGGATATATGCCGAGAGTTTCTGCTAAAGCTGTCATGTGTGTAGTTTGTGGTCTGACTGTCTTCATAAGGTGTCGGTGTCATCCGAGGGGAGAAAATAGATTATTCCCCGTGAGCGAGGTGTTGTGTTTCGCGCCAGTATGACTCTTTCTTTGTTGTAGACGTCAGAGCGACAGCAGTATTATACACTTTACAAGCAATAAACCAACGTTGGTGCAAAAAGAAAAAAAAAATGATTTAGGGAGTAAAAACTGATTCCTTGTCTCCTCTTCGACTGTGCAAAAAGCCATGTCCGGCAAAGTTCAGAGATTTTTAAGTAATCTCAGAGAAAATAAGCCGTTAAACAGAGAACTTCAGTTTCGAGATAAGCGTGTGACACTACAGTTGGGATAGGGACATTCACATAGAAAAGGAAGCTATTTTTTTTCATTTTATTTCAGTCTTAAGAATTTTGTGTCTTTTTTCTTGACTAGCTATGAATTCTGCGAGATGGAAACCTCAGGACTGCCACGCACTTGAGCAAAAGGTTAAGGATAACAAATAAATAAATAAATTAAAACTTTTGGGATCAAGTGATACTTTACCGGACGTTGGAGATAAACCGGGGTGGTAGCACCTGTTAGAGTCCCAGTTTACCTGAAAAAAAAATAACAAACAAGCAATGCAATTATTATTAAGAAGAGTTTAATTTAATGCATACCGAATTTCACAATTATCACATCGTCCCTTCGTAGTCAGTCTTTGAAGTTTTCAGCCCACGCTCGTACATTCCCGGCCTTTGATCTTTATTTATAGATTTCTGTGTTTATCGCTATAATTTTGCTGAGCCGTCCAAGCATAAAAATGAATATAGTATGGGAACCAGTAATAAGGAGTGCTAGAGAAAAGCAATGAATAACAAGACAAAATTGCAATATGAGCTCTGGTAAAAATTATGCAATAATAATAACGGAAAATTTGCAATATGAGCACCGGTAAAAACAGTTGCTGAGATATTAGGTTTATAAGTCCCAGGCATTTATCGATGTCCACAAGGACATATGGCCCCGTGGATAAAGGCGTTGCTTAGACCCAGTTACTAGACCCAAAGAGTTGCGTGTTCAATACCAGGCTACAGCAATGGCGACCCCCCCCCCAAAAAAAAAACAAACTTGGAGAGTTTGGAAAGAAGCATGAAACTGGAACTGAAGCAATCTCCCCGGTGGCTGAAATAAAGGGTTCGGATCAAAATACAAATTACTTGATGTTGTAAACTGGGAAAGGTTACTGAAAAGAAAAATCACACGCAGGTTGGCAATGAACGATAATACTTAGGACAAGAACAACACATATAAGATACGCCAGCGGCGCGTAGAAGAAATAGTCAACTGCTAGAAGTGAGTCAAGTGAATTTGACAATGAATCTCCAACTGCAGGATATCTACCAACCGCCCTATGCGGTCAGATGTGGCACAAGGCCGAATTTAATGTGGGGTATCCGAGCCCGTAGTCTCGGCCAAAAACTCCCCGTAGACATCGTATTAAACGGGACAGAGATGATCCCAAGAAAAGGCTATGTCGAAGGGAAGAATATCGTCTCGGGAAACAGCTACCCGACTCTTTTTTTATACGGTGTCTACGGGGAATTTTTTGGTCGAATCTACGGGCTCGGATACCCCACATTTAATTAGGCCTTGTGCCACATCTGACCACATCTGGGGCAGTTGGCAGATATCCTAGAGTTGGAGATACATTGTGGAATTCACTTGACAAACTTCTAACAGTTGACTACTTCTTCTACGCGCCGCTGGCGAATCTTATTTGCTTCTTAGAAAAATAGTTGGATATTCACATGTATATAAAACAAAGGAGTTTGGTCAATAATATCAAGGAATAAAATGTAATGTATTTACTGATACCCTTTTCTTTTTGAGGACTGTCGGAACTTAGATTCTTTCAGTCGAAGCTTTGTTCATGAATCAAATGGACCGGACTTGACCTCAGTAGTTGTGGCTGTGGGTTCAGGAGGCAACTAACTGGCTAGTTGGTACGAACTCCTATTTATATATGTTTTTTGTACCCTCTAGAACCCAGTAGAAGTTTCTAAAGGCTTCTAGAAAGTTCCATTCTATTATTATGAAATCTAAAGTGTTTGGTGAATGGGAGCTTTTTTTATGGTAAAAAGGGCGTCTAGTAGCTATGGATTTAAGTCATCATTTTAAGTTAGGTTTTGTATTTTATAGTATGAGTGTAAAGAAGTAGGACAAAATGGGGCCTTGTAACATTTGCAATAAATAGTAAAATATTTGTAATTTCTTAAAGAATATTTTTATTGAGAAGCAAACGATAGCTATTCTAGTTTATTTAAATAATTTACAAGATGTATACTTCAAACTAAGTAAATGTCACTAAAATATATCATTAATAAAAAAATAATCAAGACAGATGCAGGTAAGTTAGAAGGTGTCCCACATAATTTCATTAGCCTAGAGGCCCCAAACGGTCATAATCTGGCCCTGTCAATATTCCTGATGGCTCGCTGAGGAGTCTAGGAAAGGCCACCACTACACCACGTGATACAGCTGCTTCCTTGTTGATCACATCTTCTATTCGGAATGTTCTTAGCATTTGCTAGTACAATTACATCACTTGTTTCTAATCAGAAACAATACTTATTCAAATCAATTTTTTGGTTCTTTGAAAAATGTTCATTGGAGAGGACTCTTTTCTAATATATAAAATATTGCCTTCTTCAGATGAAGATTTGGTACAATTGCTGATAGCCCCATTTATTTAGTATTCACTTTTCATTACCCATCACTATCTATTTCAAAACTGGATCCCTTTCATTAATGTTTAAGTAATGGATTGCACATAAGAATACTGTTCAGTAGGATTTTAGTTTAATTTATGTTGAAGCCACACATCAAAGAGACTAACATAACGAAGTTGATGTAAATGATTTTCAGTGCTTGATTTGGATATTTTGTACATGTTAATTTTCTCCTGTACTTTACAATATTGATTATTCCCACGTAATGTCTTCATTCGATTACCATCCTCAGCTGATCTACTTGACCATGGAAATTCATTCAGCAAATCTCCAGTGTAAAACTTTTATAGTATGAGTATAAAGAAGTACGAGAAAATGGGGCCCTGTAACATTATTAATAACTACATTGTTTCTTTCCAGGTACGAGAGAGGGCTGAAATGTCCCGAGGCTGACTATGAAATGACTGATGCTAGAACTGTGAAATCTTGCATGCCTTAATTTCAACTCTTCTTATCAATAACTGCATTGTTTTTTTTTTCCAGGTAAACTGCCATCTGATGGTTCAAAGAAGACTTCAAAGGTAACTAGTAGCGACTTCTCTTGAGAATGGACAAAATTTGGCATTCTCGGGCTATCAAGTACCCGCAGAAAAAGCACAACGACATGCACGCTGACATGGGTTACTAGATTAGGGGAAGACGCCCATGCTAGATTTAGGAGAGAAAAGGAAGAGTCTTGAAGATAACCCACAGTCTGGGTGTTTTACAACTGCCACCAGCGAATAAAACATTGATCATGTTGACCGCATGGCGATGGATGACAGGCGATTGGCTATAAATCAAATAACCAATGAGATTAGCATTTCCCGTGAGAGAATTGGGAATATTCAAGACAATTGGTATGACGAAGGTTTCTGCTCGGTGGGCTACCTGACACCTGGTCAAACTGCAGCAGGCTCATCACAAATCTGACTTATATTTATCTTTTTTGAGTCCAGTATAAATCGTACGGGTCCTTTCTTTCTTTTTATGTGCCATGTCCTTTTATGACGTAGGCGATCATGGCTCTCCACCTCCCTCTATCCCTTGTAGCTCTCAACAAGTTTCTTCACTCTGCTTCCCACCCCTAGACCACGTTCTGTCATCCACTTGCTTAAGTCTGCCAGGTATTGTTTCCCTTGTCTCTCTTTCCCTCTATTTGACCCGTGGTATCAGATTCTCAGGCCCTCCTTCCTCATTATGCCTTTTACTGATATTAAGTATAAGCCTCCTCCTTGTTTGCAACCTCTCTAAGACCTCATCGTTGCTCATACACTCATTCCATGATATCCTCAGCATCCTTCTGTAGAACCACATATGTAACCTCAAGTCTCTTCTTCATCTTTGAGGAAATCGTCCAACATTCGCTGTCGTAAAGGAGGATAGATGTCACGTAACAGTTCAGTATTCTATTTCTTTGTTACCAAAGATATCCTCCTGTCTTGCAGTACCCTGCCCAGCTATTGGAATGTGTCCTCGGCTATCCCAATACACCTACGGATCTCATAGCCGCACTTACCATCCTCTGTCAAGACGCTTCCCAGATATTTAAACTTCTGTGCCTGATTGATTCTAGTGTTCTCAACCTTCAAATCGCATTTTGGGCTCATCCTCTTACTGACAAGCATGCACTTCGTCTTCTTGTAGTTTATGCTTAGTCCTTTCTTCTCGCTCTCCCTCGCTACCTTCTGTAGGAGATTTTGTCATTACTTTTCCTTGTCTGCTATCACTACCGTGTCATCTGCGAATCTTATGTTGTTGAGATTGTGGCCACCAATGCTAAATCCCAGTAGGGTTGAACCGTTTGAATAAGTCTGGTGAGAAGATGCATCCTTGCCTTATGCCCCTTTCTATTTTTGTATATTCACTGAACTCGTTCTCTATACGCATGCATGCTGTTTGCTGCCAGTATAGGTTCTTGATTCTTTTGTTATCTTTCCCGAATATATCAAAGTTGCTGAGCAGTGCCACCAGATCCCTGTGGCGTACTTTGTCGAAGGCCTTTGCGTAGTCTATGAAACATAGGTACACGTCTTTCTGCATTTGTATTGCTCTTTCTCATAATATTCTGAGCATGAATATCGCGTTCCTTGCTCCGGTGTCTTTAACGAACCCGCACTCTTCTTGTCCTATCTCTGGCCTGATTCTGCTGCGCGCTCTATTCAACAGAATACGGATGATGAGTTTTATCATGTGGCTCATCAGGTTTATTGTCCTGTGGAGTTCGCATTCGTTTGCGCCTGGTTTCTTAGGCATAGTTATGAAGATAGATCAGCTGAAGTCTTCCGGTATATCCCCCTCGCTGTTGTAGATTTAATTTGTTATTTCGGTGATCTTGTCAATGCCAAAGTCATCTAAGGCTGTCAGCATTTCCGTTACAATTCCGCCTGGCCCAGCTGCCTTGTTACTGTTCAATTTGGCCAGTGTGGCTTTTTCTTCGGTTTTCAGAATTCTAGGTCCGTCGATAGTTCTGTGTATTGTTACCGTTCGTCGTGGAAGAGTTCTCCAATATACTCGCTCCAACGTTGAAGATTTTTTTTCCTTCTCTAATATAAGCGTTCCATCCTTTGATTTTAGGCAGCCTGTTGATGAGCATGTCTTCTGTCGTGTTAGTTGCCTGATTTGTCTGTGCGTGTCTCTTTTGTTGGTAGTACTCAATCTTTCTATTTCGGCACATTTTTTCGTTTAGCCATTCTTCTTTAGCTTGCCTGCATTTGGGCCCTTATTTCATTGTGCAATTTTCCGTACTCCCTCCCGTATATTGACAGGGTTTTCTGTCCCCTTTCCATCATGTCGATAATCTCATCAGTCATCCAATCGTTTCTCCTTCTCCGTCCTGTCTCCTTTCGGATGATATCGTTTGCTGATGTTCATTATAGCGTCTCTTAGTGCGTCCCATTTCGAGTTTCCATTGCGTGCCTAGTATCTTCCCTTCACATTGTTCATATATTTTTCTTTTAGGTTGGGATCGCCCAGGAGTTTGTTGTATTGCAGTCTGGGTGCTGCATTAGGCTTCTTCAGCTTGGGTAGGTCTTGCATTCCTGAATCTTTTGTTCATGGTTTCTCGTCCTGGACTCCTCCATGTCCATAGATGTCTCGGGTGATCTTGGAACCATGTGTTAGCTATTACTTTGTCATTGCTGTGCACCATTGGATCCATTTTTCTCCGCGTTCGTTGCTACATCCCCTGGCCCTTCCCCTGCTTACACTGGCTTTTAGGTCTCCCATGATAATGACGATTTCCTGTGATTTGCATAGACTTTTGG
>CAHIKZ030002236.1:170000-245000 GCA_903632075.3 Acanthosepion pharaonis | reverse complement strand
GGATGGATAGGAATAGACTTGGATGGATAGATAGATAGATAGATGGATAGATGGATAGATAGATGGGGAATAGACTTGGATAGATGAGATAGATGGATGGATAGATGGATATAGATAGATGGAATAGACTTGGATGGATGGATGGATGGATGGATGGGATGGGAATAGATAGATTGGATGGATGGATAGATAGATGATAGATAGGATAGATGGATAGATGGATATGGATGGATGAGATGGATATGGATATTGGATAGATGGATAGGGATGTACTTGGATGGATGGATGGATAGACAGGATGGATGGATGGATGGATGGATGGATGGATAGATTTTGGATTTTATAGATGTTTTTAGATGGATGGATGGATGGATAGATGGATTGGATGATTTGGAATGTGGATAGATAGATGGATGGATAGATAGATAGATAGATGGATGGATAGATGGATTGGATAGATGGATGGATGGATGGATAGATAGATAGATAGATGGATAGATGGATAGATGATAGGAATAGACTTGGATGGATTGGATAGATAGATGGATAGGATGATAGATAGATAGGAAATAGACTGGATAGATAGATGGATAGATAGATAGATGAATAGATAGGAATAGATGTGGATTGGATAGATAGATAGATAGATGATAGATGGATGGATAGATAGGTTGATAGACTGGATAGATAGATGGATAGATGGATAGATAGATGGATAGATAGATAGACTGGATGGTTTGGGATAGGATGGGATGGATGGATAGATGGATGGATAGATGGATGGATGGATGGGATGGATGGATGGATGGATGGATGGATAGATAGACAGACAGATGGATGGATGGATGGATGGATGGATGGATGGATGGATGGATGGATGGATGGATGGATGGATGGATGGATGGATGGATGGATGGATGGATAGGATGGATAGACAGGATGGATGGATAGATGGATGGATAGATAGATGGATAGATAGATGGATAGATAGATGGATAGATGGATGGATAGATAGATGGACAGATAGATAGATAGATGGATAGAAATAGATAGATAGGAATAGATGGGGATAGATAGATGGATAGATAGATGGATGGATAGATGAATGAATAGATGGATAGATAGATAGATGGATAGATAGATAGATAGATGAAATAGATGGATAGATAGATAGATGGATAGATAGATAGATAGATGGATGGATAGATAGATAGATGGATGGATAGATAGATAGATAGATGGATGGATGGAAATAGATAGATAGATAGACTGATGGATAGATAGATAGGATGGATAGATAGATAGATGATATAAACAGATGGATAGATGATAGATAGACTTGGATAGATGGATGATAGATAGATAGGAACAGATGGATGACAGACAGACTTGGATGGATAGATGGATGGATGGATGGATGGACTGGATGGATGGATGGAGATGGATAGATAGGATGGAATGGATAGATAGATGGATGGATGGATGATGGGGATGACTTTGATAGGATAGACTTTCAGATAGATAGATAGATGTGATAGATAGATAGATGAATAGGAAAAGACTTGGATAGATAGATAGATAGATGTTTAGATAGATGGATAGATAGATAGATAAGAATAGACTTGGATAGATAGATGGATAGATAGATAGATAGATAGATAGATAGATAGGAATTTTGGATAGATTTTTTTAGATTATAGATGGATGAAAATATATGGGAATAGGATTGGATAGATAGATTCATAGATAGGATAGATTTTATGATAGAAATTTTATTGACGAACTTGGAAAAAAAATGGATAATTTGGATGGATTTAATGATGGATGGATCTTTGGGATGTACTTTCTGGTTTGTGATGGATTTGTCAAATGAAGTTGTGAATGTATTATTCATAGACTTCGAAATGGAAACGATGAATGGATTTCTTTGATTTGGATTTTTTTTTTTTGACTTGGATGGAAAATAAACCATTCTTGGACCCTAGGCATATTTTAAACAGTTTTTTTTGGATGTGATTTTCCTTTGGAAAATAAACCATTCTTCTACAAAACATTCAAATAGATTTATGAAACCATTATAAGAACACAAAAAATAAATAGAAAAAAATCTTAACCGCAGGACTAATGGCATCCTTGATGGATTATGTAGGTATATGTCATTTGTTGTATAGATCTATCTATCTATCTATCTATAGTCTATTTTCTATTTGGTTTTTTCTGTTGTTTTGGACATTCTATCTATTTTTATCTTACCCCATTTTGTTCAGATCTTTAATCAATCTATAAGATTTCTTTGTAATAACTTGTTTCTGTGTCTAAATCTATCTCATTCTTTGTTTTTGTTCATATTATAAATCTATTATTCATGATCTTCTAAAATCAAACGTCTCATTGTGTTAACTTCTTTGATTCTGATTTCTTTTTTTTTTTTCATTGTTTGAAAATTGTTAAACCATTCATCTTTATCCATAGGTATCATCATCTATCTAGTCCATAGATTCTATCTAAAATCTCATATATCTATCCCAATTTGTTCATATTCTTCATCTATCATTCATCTATCTATTTTCATTGTGTTCATAATCATCTATCTTCTATATTATCTCATTCTATATCTATCTCATTTTGTTCATATTCATTCATCATATCTATCTATTCATCTATCTATCTATCTATATCTCAGAAAACCCCATTAATCTATCTATCTATCTATCTATCTATCTATCTATCTATCTATCTATCTATCGTCTGATATATGTTCGAGGGAATTTCATAGAAAATTATCGTTTAAAAACAGTAAAATCCATCTTGCCAACCAGGACGCTCCTTTATAGCTAAATGGTATGGCACGTCAGGGTATATGACGGTCCCGTGTACGTTCGATTCCTGTCGGAGTTCACATATTTTCTATGAAATTTCTCGGATATTCGGGTCGGTAAATGTCGTTAATACTGTTTATTATGAAACAGAGCTTTTACTTAAATATTTGCATTGATAAAAATACTGTATAAAGAGAAAATATCTTAATACATACATACATACATACATATATATATATATATATATATATATACAAGTATATGATTGGTGTATACGGAATAAATTCCAATAACCAACAATTACTATTCTTAGAAGAGTAGAGCAGATATAATTATTTATCATTTTCATCACTTGATAAGACACTGGAGGTGTTGAAACAAAATGGCTATTTTTGTAGTGATTTTATAACATATTTATGTTATAATTTTTAAATAAATAATTATATATATATATATATATATATATATATCACAATATGTTCATATGTATCTATCTCTCTATATATATATATATATATCTTAAAATATATATAAAATATCTAAAAATATAAATATATATATATATAAATATATATATAAATATATATATAAAATATACATATATAAATATATATACGTATATACATATATATATATAAATATATATATGACAGTTGACATATTCATCTATCTATCTATCTATCTATCTATATATATATATAGGAACAGACTGTGATAGATAGATAGATAGATAGATAGATTAGATAGATAATAGATAGATAGATAGATAGATAGATAGATATGAACAAACTGTGATAGATAGATCGACGGATAGAAAGAAACCAAGCAAGAAAAATAGATTGATATCTAGCTAGCTAGATAAAAATCAAGTGAGAAAGATAGATATGAACACACTGTGTCAGATAGATAGATAGATAGATAGATAGATAGATAGATAGATAGATAGATAAGTGAGAGATATAAGTAGATTGATCGATAGATAGATAAAAACGAACAGACTGTGATAGATAGAAACCAAGTGAGAAAGATAGATTGATAGCTAGCTAGCTAGATAGATAGATGGGTAGATAGATAGATAGATATGAACAGAATAAGATAGATAAATAGATAGATAGATAGAAATAATGAAAATGGAATAGAAAGAAAGAGCAAAAGATAGATAGATAGATAGATAGATAGATAGATAGATAGATAGATATAAATAGGCTGACATATCTGAGGCGAAAACTCTTCTTTTCTAAATACAAGCACGTGTATAACAACTGAAAAGATGCCGAACGTTATAGATTGAAGTCCCCAAAAACACAACCCTACGACGATCGGTAATTCAACTCAGTGAAAGACCTATTCGCGAATACTACTAACGACCTACAGCGAAAAATGCTAAGAGACGTTCCTCTGATCAAAAAATCCGACAAAATTATTATCAAAGATAAAACGGGTAACTATTCCAAAATCGATGCGGATATGGACCATAAAGCTATTAACAGAGAAGTTAATAACTTTCATACAAAAGGCACCCGATATCTGAGGAAATAACATCAACAGTGAAGCTAAGAAAATAGCCAATGAAAATTGGATCGATAAATTCCTCAAGCAAGAAGCATTCATCACAGCTAAAACCCACAAATCAAAGTTTCCTGAACAACCTTCAATACTGCTTACTCAAATCAGCAAAAAATAATATCGATAAAATCAGCAAAAACATCGTTGAAAGAACATGCAAATACACCAAAAAATACTCTAAGAATTAACCAGTGTCACAAAACAGCAGAAGCCACAGAATGGTTTACTAATATAAAAAAGAAAGAATGAACGTATATTCATTCGATATTAGTGACTTTTACCCGTCCATCACCGAGAATCAACTGCTGTAAATCTAGCAAAAAAATACTGTCCTATTAGTGATCGCGAAATACATATCATAAAGCAGGCACAAAAACCTATACTATTTCATAACGGTTACGTGTGGACCAAAAAAAGCAACCCAGAGTTTGAGATTGCAATGGGAGCATTTGATTCAGCAAAGGCATGCGAATTTGGAGATATATTATTATTGTGGAGGCTTAGATTTACTTTCGACATTTAGGTCATCGAACTCTACAGAGATGGCGTAGTAATTCTCCCCTATAAAACAAACCCATGAAATTGAGAAAGAAACTTGAAGGTTTTTTTAAAAGATTCTGTATTACATATTACCAATACCACCAATGATAAAGCGATAAACTTTCTCGATGTGATATTAGACTTCACTAATGGTTATTACAAACCATTATCAACCATATTATCATTACAAACCATATATTATTACAAACCCTATATTATTACAAACCCTATATTATTACAAACCATATAACAAACATCTATATAACCATAGATATGGCAGTGAAGAATCAAACCATCATAATAAAATTCTCGTTAATCCACCTAAATCAGTTCAAGATAGATTATCTACCAACTCCAGCAACGAGGAAATATTTGATAATGTTATATTCCGTGCTAATAGGAATATATACATGAAGTAAAATGTTCTGCGTTTTTTGTATGTATCCGTTAGCACCGGATACTGGTGCTGAATAAATATATTAAACACTCATTCTTTGTTTATCATTCACCTCGACGATACAACAGATAGATACATAGATAAATAGATATGAACAGACTGAAATAGATAATGAACTGATTGAGACAGACAGACAGACAGATAGATAGATAGATAGATAAATAGATAGATATGAAAATACTGAAATAAGATAGATAGATAGATAGATAGATATAAACAGACTGAAATAATATAAATAGATAGATATGAAAAGACTGAAATAAGATAGATTGATAGATAGATAGATACGAACAGACTGAGCTAGATAGGTAGATAGATATGAAAAGACGGAAATAAGATAGATAGATATGAAAAGACAGAAATAAGATAGATAGATAGATATGAAAAGACAGAAATAAGATAGATAGATAGATAGATAGATAGATAGATAGATAGATAGATATGAACAGACTGAAATAGATAATGAACTGATTGAGATAGATAGATAGATAGATAGGAACAGACTGAAATAATATAAATAGATAGATATGAAAAGACTGAAATAAGATAGATAGATAGATAGATATGAACAGACTGAAATAGATAATAAACTGATTGAAACAGATAGGAACAAACGGAGATAGATAGATAGATAGATAGATAGATAGATAGATAGATAGATAGATAGATAGACTGAGATAGTGTTGTAGTGTAGCTAGAACCCCTTTAGCACTCTACCCGATAGCCTGGTTCATAGCCTTAAATAATCTACGATTAAGGGCTTCAACATAAGCTGATTAATATTCAGACTGATCTTATTCGTTTGGCTATACAACATTTGACCCTCATTTATTCCTTGTAAGTTGTCTTGTTAATTGTTTTGTAACTTATTGTTCTGTGTTTTTTTTTGGTATGTATACGTTAGCACCGGATACTTCTGCTGAATAAATATATTAAACACTCATTCTTCTCTGTTTTATCATTCACCTCAACATTCTACACACACACACACATATATATATATATATATATATATATATATATATATATATATATATATATATATATATATATATATAGCGTAATATATATATATATATATATATATATGGATAATGGGCTTGGATTGAGGAATCAGTGAGCCGAGTTCAATTCAGTCAAGATCCATTGCATTCATCTATGCTAATACCTTCATGCATTCACTTAGGTGAATCCTCTCTTCTCCCCTCCAGCTATGGGTAAAATAACCAGGGACAGACTGGGTTCTTGGATGGCAACTGGTCTAGAGAAGGACAACTCTGAATTCAAAACCTGCGGAGGGCCGTTTTGGGACCTTGTGCACCAGGTCTCTAATCGGCCCTTCAAAAGTGTGATGATCCTGCACGAGGCCTTCACCACTATAATCAAATCTCATGTGCCGTGTCGGTTTCCTTGGAACCACCTGCTTGACCCTCATAAATCGAATCTCCCGACAGGAGAGTCGATTATATATATATATATATATATATATATATATATATATATAGAGAGAGAGAGAGAGAGATTGACATAGAAGATAGATGAATAATCTAATATAGATATGAATAGGATTGACATAGATATAAATAAACTAACATATATAGATAGAAACAGACTGACTCAGATAAATATATAGATTGATAGGAAAAGATTGAGATAGATAGATAGATAGATAGATAGATAGATAGATACGAACAGACTGAGATAGATAATATAGATAGATAGATAGATAGATAGATAGATAGATATACACGAAAGGCGATGGACAGACGGCTCTATAGCTAGTTAGCTAACTATTCAGACACAGCTTTGCGTGTATATCCGTTCCTTTTACTCGTGTGTGAAAGCGCGTTCACGTTTATGAGCACGTGATTAAACACGAGTGAATCAGTGCGCATGCGTACAGACTCTGGAGAAGCCATTTTCAGATATCACTGAAATATTGATTATGCTGCATTTGAAAAATAAAATAAAATGAAATAAAATAAAACGCATTGTGAAACGATCTTGCCTGCCTTCTTTTTATCATCTGTTGTCATCCAACTGATCTCCCAACCCCAGAGCGTTAAGAATACTGCGTGCTATCTTTTAAACACCTAAAAATAAGGTTATTAATTTTGTTTAATATAACACTACGCTATTTAAAGTATTATTAAATTGCAGTTAAAATCTTAAAAAAAAAAAAATTAAAAGTGGGAAAGAAGGAAATTGCCGAAAATAAAAAAAAGATTTCCCCGGATCAAATAAACACAAGATTCCGTGTCAAAAATTGAAAACTAAAATCCATGGCTGTCTCATACTGGAAGTTTAATAGAGACTTGAAGTAGAAATTTTAAAATTAACTGCAAATAATTAAATATGAACCATAATGTCTTTTACGCACAGCGAAAAAGTCCATAACTCATTAAAATGTTGCTGATCTTAATAATAATAATAATAATAATAAATAATAACCCACAATGCAGATTCAGCGATGAATAATTAAAAAAAAAAAAAGACCATCATGTATCAGGCTGCACGCTATTACCGTTCTTCTTTTTCTTCTTCTATGTGCTGTGCCCCTTCAGGACGTAGGCCCACATGACCCTCCACATCTTCCCGTCCTTTGCGGCCCTTAATAAGTTTTGTCTGTTTGTTATCTCCCTGTAGCGAAGAAAACGGCGATTTACCTCGTCAAACCAAGCGACGGAAAAGAAAATTACTTACCAAAAAAAAAAAAAAAAAAAGGGGGAGGGGAGCTAACGTATTCCTCCTGACATACTGAAGACGAAATATTTACATTAAAAAGCAAGTCCGTCGCAGGAGTCTCTATAAAAGTATTTTGATATGCAAAAATTGGGCGTCCTCTCCCAGTTGTCGACGATATCCTACGACGGAAAAGAAAATTTCCCCCCGCAAAAAAAGGGCACGTATTCCGCATGAGATGCTGAAGACGGAATATTTAGATTAAAAAGCAAGTCCGTCGTAGGAGTCTATAAAGCTATTTTGATATGCAAAATAGTTGGCGTCCTCTCCCAGTTGTCGACGAATGAAAAAAATGCTCGGCCGATAAAAGCAGTTGGTGTTCTCGAATCGGGAGGTAAAAACTGATGTATTTTGGATACCGCATTAGTTGGAGAGTGAGTTATTTTTCTGACTGGTTACGTGCATTGGGATTTGTGAGATAGTGCCTGCCAATCGAGTTTTTCGCCATTTCTTACTGCCCCCGATATTCGAGTCTGAACTTAGAGTGATTTGTTCTCTGCGTTGTGGAAGTAATCTTCGACAACTATTACCTTTGCTTTCAGAACGCTTACACTCTCCCAAACCATGTTCCTCTATCCATTTGCTAATGCCCATCAAGTATGTTACGCTTTCCCTTGTCCTTCTTTCCCTCTGTCCGTCTTGTGAGTATCAGATTTCCCAAGCCCTCCTTCCTTACGTGCCCCAAAATTTCAACTGCCTCTGGCTGATGTTACGTTTCCTCTTTGTTTCCATTCTCTCTAAAACCTCGTCGTTGCTCACATGTTCGTCCCATGGTATCCCCAGCATTTTTCTGTAGAACCACATTTCTGTTGCTTCAAGTCACTTCTTTGCGGAGATTATTCGCTGACATACAGGAGGACAGATATCACGTAAAAGTCCAGTACTCTTTTCTTTGTCTCCAACAAAATTTTCCTGTGTCTTTATACTTTGCTTAGCTTTTTAACTTCATCGTTTGGTCATCTAAATACGTCTTCGGATCTCAGTATCACGCTTTCCGTCCTCTGTTAGATAATTTCCCAGATATTTAAATTTCTGTACCTGCCCTATTTTATTATCCCCCAGATCTGTAATTAGCCTTTTGGTTTCACCCTTTTTCTGTCTTCTTTTAGATTATACTTAGTCCTTTCTTCTAGCTTTCCATCGCTACCTTATGTAGGAAGTTTTGTAGTTTCCCTTCTTTGTTTTCTGCCTCTGCATCATGTCGTGAATCAGCATTTGTGACCCATTCGATTTTTTTCTTCTTCGTCCATCTTCCTTTGGGATAATGTCGTTTGGCGATGTCGCTAATGCTTTTTTTTTTAGTGTGCCTTACTTCGAGTATCCATTTTTATTTTGTCCTTCGTTTCTGCTTTTCACACACTCCATATATTTTTCCTTCGGCACCGGGTCGTTCAGAAGTCTGCAGTATTGCAATTTGGGTGCTGCATTAGGCTCCTTCAGTACTATGTCATCTGCATATCTTACATTGTTAAGATTGTGGCCGCCAATAATTGATCCTGGTAGGACTTCTAATTCTCTCAGAATTGCATCGCTGTATAGTTTGAATAAGTCCGGCGAGAAGACACATCCTTGTCTTACGCCCCTTTCTATTTTTTGTATATCTTCTGAATTCATTTTTTCCGTATGCTGGCGGTTTGCTGCCAGCATAGATTCTTGGGTATTCTAATGTATTTCCCGAAGATGTCAAGGTGGCTGAGCAGCTCCAACAGATCTTTGTGGCATAATTTGTTGCACGCCTTTGCGTAGTCTATAAAACATGGGTACACGTCGTTCTGCATTTATATGCATCTTTCTGATAACATGATAAATATCGCGTTCCTCGTGCCGCTTTCTTTGACGAACCCGCACTGTTCTTGTCCTATCTCCGAACTGGTTCTGCTGCGTGCTCCATTCATCAGAATTCGGATGATGAGTTTTGTTATGTGGCTCATTAGGCTGATTCTCCGGTGGAGTTCGCGTTCGTTTGCATCTGGTTTCTTAGGCAGTGCTATGAAAATAGATCTGCTTAGGTATTCCGCTATATCGCCACTGTTGTAGATTTCATTTATTATTTCTGTGTTCTTGTCGATGCCATAGTCATCTAAGGCTGTCAGCGTCTCTATCATAATTCCGTCTAGCCCTGCCGCTTTGTTTCTGTTCAATTTGGCCAGTGCAATTTCCGCTTCGGTTTTTAATATTTCCGATCCGTCAGTACATTCGTGTATTGCCACGTCGTCGAAGAGTTCTCATATATTCGTTCCAACTCTGAGGTATTTTCTATCTCTAATATCAGCGTTTCGGGCTTGGATTTTATGCAGCCTGTTGATGAGACGGTCTTTTATCTTGTTAGTTCTCTTATTTTTTTATGCATATCTCCTTTATCTATGATACTCAGTCTTTCCATTTCTGCAGATTTTTCGTTAAGCCATTCTTCTTTAGCCTGTCTGCATTTGGGAAATGTATGAATCATCTTCTTTTTCCCCAACACGACAGACCGGGTTCTGTAGCCTTGGATGGCAACTGGTCTACCGCAGAAAGAAATGGCAACCTACTGCGGGGAAAAAACTGCCTCGTTAGTCATGTATCGAAAGATACATGATCACCAAAGCGTGTATCTCGCACGGCACATAACTGACTGAAATTCACTTACGTGCTAATACCCTTGGGAAAGGTATGAACCCGCTTCTTCCCCCCTCCTCAACTATAGATAAATAGCACGACAGACCAGGTTCTGTAGCCTTGGATGACAACAGGTCTACCGCAGAAAGAAATGGCAACCTATTGCGGGAAAAAATCATCCACGTCAGTCATGTATCGAAAGATACATGAACGCCTGACCGTGTACCACGCATGGCACATAACTGATTGAAATTCACTTACGTGCTAATATCCTTGGGAAAGGTATGAATCCTCTTCTACCCCCACCCCACCAGCTATTGGCAAATAGCAGGACAGACTGCGTTCCATAGCCTTGGATGGCAACTAGTCTACTGCAGAAAGAAATGGCAACCTACTGCGGGGAAAAAAATCTGCCTCGTCAGTCATGTATCGAAAGATACATGATCGCCTAAGCGTGTATCACGCATGGCATATAACTGATTGAAATTCACTTACGTGCTAATACCCTTGGGAAAGGTATGAATCCTATTCTTCTGCCCACCCCCAGCTATGGGTAAGAAGAAATGGCAACCTACTGTGAGGAAAAAACTGCCTCGTTAGTCATGTATCAAAAGATACATGATCGCCTAATAAGTGACTGACATAGCAAGAAGAAGAAAAAGATGAAGAAGAAGATGAAGAAGAAGAAAAAGAAGAAGAAGATGAAGAAGAAGAAAAATAAGAAGAAGAAAAAAAAGAAGAAGATGAAGGAAAAGAAGAAGAAGATGAAGAAGAAGAAGAAAAAGAAGAAGAAGATGAAGAAGAAGAAAAAGAAGAAGAAGAAGAAGAAGAAGAAAAAAGAAGAAGAAGAAGATGAAGAAGAAAAAGAAGAAGAAAAAGAAGAAGATGAAGAAGATGAAGAAGAAGAAAAAGAAGAAGAAGAAGAAGATGAAGAAGAAGAAAAAGAAGAAAAAGAAGAAGAAGAAAAAGAAAAGAAGATGAAGTAGAAGAAAAAGAAGAAGAAGAAGAAGAAAAAGAAGAAGAAAAAGAAGAAGAAGAAGATGAAGAAGAAGATGAAGAAGAAGAAAAAGAAAGAGAAAAAGAGGGAGAAAACTGATACTGTGACGAATATCCAGAAACAATTGACCTTCTTTTATCAAGTTGCACGGCATTGGCACCCACTGAATATAAAACTCGGAATGACAGAGTGGGTCAATAGCTGGATTGGAAAATATGCAAGAAACTGAAATGAACACTATCCAGACCCGGTTACAGAGATAGGACAAGTAAAAATCATATGGGACTCTAAAATACACAGAGAGAGAACAATCAAAGCTAATCACCCAGACATCGTGACCGAAAGCAGAAAAGACTGAATATACTTTCTTATTGGCATGATAGTTCTTGCAGACTTCGTGTATCTTTGAATAGAAGACTAGTATCTTAAAGTGGAAATCTAAAAAAAAAAAAAAGATGTTATATGAAGACATCAATAGTTGTAGTTGGAACCCTAAATTTGATGGGAATAGGCTCCCATAGAATCATTGAAGGGCTTCCTGGTAGCCTACGCATTAAAGAAATTATACTCACAAAGTACAGCTCACACTTTTCCAAAAGTAAAATGTGTCTGATCTCAGGATGCCTTTTTTTCCTTCTTTTTATTAAAATGCTCAGTGGAAAATGTCGCATTGCCATTTTTTACAAAGTCTTTCACTGGGACACAGAAGGAAATGATTATGCAAATAGAAATCAAAATAAATAATAATAATAATAATAATAATAATAATAATAATAATAGGAAAAACTGAAAAGAAAATTGTATAGACACCACCAGACCCGGTTACGGAGATAGAACCTGTTACAATTCTATGGGACTACACAATACACACTGACAGAACAATCAAAGCCAACCGCCCAATATTGTTATTAAAGACCACAAACAAAAAAAAGTACCTCCTTATTGATATGGCAGTCTTTGCAGACTGCAATGTATATTTGAAATATTCAAAAGCTGTCAAATACTAGGACCTTGAAATAGAAATCTCAAAAAAATGGCATATGGGAACATCAACAATCCCTGTTGTAGTTGGAGCCATAAGTTGGTTAGAATAGATTCCAGTAGACTAATTGAAGGGATTCAGGAAGTCCATGCCTCAGGAGATACAAAAATTGTTCAGCAAGTACAGCCCACACTTTTACGAAGGGCTTTATCTATGTAATTTTTTTTTTTTTCGTCAGTGGAAAGTGTCATGATACCATTTTCTAACTCAGGTCCCTGGGAGGGACCGGGAAAATAATAAACGTCAGAAATCAAAGAAAATAATAATAATAATAATAATAATAATAATAAGCGAGAAATAAAGGAAGTCAGATGTGAGTTATCGTTACGAGATGAGATCACATGAAAAAAATAATGTCTTAATATCCAAATGCAGGAAGATCAAGCGGAGGTATAAAATTAAATTACTAAATGAAAATCCACCAATCAAGGAAATACTAAAACAGAAACTGCAGTCAAAGGCAGAGAGAACAAGACGATACGGAAGGCGTTGTAGGTTCTATCGGTAAAATAAGATATTCCAAAAGTACCTTAAGATATTTTACGGGGAAATTGGGCAAGCTGTTATACAAGTCATAAAGCCACCATCTACTGAAAATTGAGATTTTGGAAGAACAACTGGAGTTACCGAAAGGAATATAATTCCAGTACAGAGAAGATTCAAGAAGAACGAATGACAGAGAAACTTCTACAGGAATTGGAAAATATAACCGTGACTAATGTTAGGCAAGCTCAAAAGAAATACCAAAAAGAGAAATCCCAAGGTACCCTATTTTTGGCTCTATCATGTCATCTTACTTATTATAAAACGCAGATTGTGTGTGTGTGTGTGTGTGTGTGTGTGTGTGTGTCTTTGTTCGTTTATATATTGGAGCCGGTTTCCTACATTTTTCAAACGATTCTAACAGAACTTCACAGGACTGCGTAAATTACCTTGCAGTGGTTCTGACAAGCCAAAAATCGGAAAAAAAATACAATTGTTTTTTGCAAGAAATTAATTTGAAAATACGATAAAAACACGATTCTGTCGCCAGAATGAAAGGGGACAACTCATATCGAGTTATAATTATTATAAAACCCAGGTTGTTTGTGCGTGTGTGTGTGTGTTCGTTTATATATGGGATCGGATTTCCTACATTTTCAACCGATTTCAACAAAACTTCACTTTTTTTAATGATGTTTCTTATTGTCTTGCACACTTTTTTCTTTATTTTTACATTCAGAATGCTTTAAAAACTCCATTTTTGCAAGACAATTGTTTATAATAAAGATTTATTCAATCAGTAGACTCATAACGATTGAAAACAATGTTTTGTTTGAGTTTTAGGTTTGACAAATTCGTAAAAAAAAAAAAAAAAATACCTAATTTAGACATGCGTGTCCGTCAACCTTAAACAATAATCTTTGTCAATTTTATTTTTCAGTCTTTATGATGGTCGATACTTGATCTATCTTTTACTGTTACATCCGCGGGCAACGCCGGGCTCTACTGATAGTCAATGCATAAAACTCTTGCACAAACTTGTCCTGACGAACTATACTTTTTTCTCGAAGCAAACAACATGCTTCCCTTGGAACTAAAAGGATGCAGGAAAGGTTGCAAAGCTCAACTCTTGATAAAGAAAATGATCCTGGAAAACTGCAGGAAAAGAGATCGAAATCTCAGCACAACGTCGATAGATTACCGTAATGTCTACGCTAGGGGGCTGCACTCCTGGATTCTGAAGACTATGGAAATGTTCAAAGTCTCCTCGGTGATAGTGAATTTCCTTAAACACAGAATGGGAATGTGGAAAACCCCATTATACCTAAATCACACCAAAGACACTGGCATCTGGAAGCGCCTGAATATCCAACAAAGAATCTTTCAAAGAGACTTTCTGTCACCGCTTATGTTTTGTCTGCCCTAAAAATCCCCTTACACATGAACTAAATAGTAACAGGTATGGACACTATTTACATTATTCGGACTATTGTCCTCATCTTTGTCGCCATATATATTACAACGTTTCGGCCCTTCAATATCTGTCTATATTACTGAGATGAGGTATTATGTACACTATTTACATTATTCGACTATTGTCCTCATCTTTCTCAACATATTTATTACAACGTTTCGAGACTTTCAGTATCTGTCTATATTTCTGAGATGAGGTATTATATTCACCATTTACCGTTGTTCGGACTATTGTCCTTTCATCTTTGTTGAAGGTATTTATTACAACATTGGTTTCGATCCAGCATCGCCTTCAGGTGAGGTGTATCTGTCTTTATATTTCTGAGGTGAGGTATTATGTACTCTATTTACATTATTCGGATTTGTCCTCATCTTTGTCGCCATATTTATTACAACGTTTCGGCCTTTAGCATCTGTCTATATATGTGAGATGAGGTATTATGTACACTATTTACATTACTCGGACTTTTGTCCTCATCTTTGTCATATATTTATTACAACATTCGGGCCTTTAAGTCATTATCTGTCTGAGAATTGTGAGATGAATTATATTATTCAACTTTTGGCCCATTTTATTTTATTACAAACGTTTTGGCTTGTAAGTTCCACTGGTTGAAATGTCGAACTGAACCTTTAAAAGGACATATTTATTACCGTTTCAGATCCAGTAACAGTAAAGAGTCTGTCTATATTTTTAAGGCATGGAGCATTAGAGGAAATTAACAGGAGATAATTATAACTGACATCCATTAAAAACACAATAGAACTTATTAACAGCTTTTGGCCCAGTGAGCGAAATTCTTCAGGGTTCAGATAAAAAGATCCAATAGTCCGAATAATGTAAATAGTGTACATAATAATTTCATCTCAGAAATATAGACCAATTAAAGGGCCGAAACGTTGTAATAAATATGGCGACAAAGATGAGGATAGTCCGAATAATGTAAATAGTGTACATAATACCCGATCTCAGAAGTATAGACAGAGACCCAAGGCCGTAACGTTGTTAAATATATGACAAAGATGAGGACAATGTCCGAATAATGAAATAGTGTACACCGATCTCAGAAGTATGACAGAGACTAAAGGGCCGAAACGTTGTAATAAATATGGCATCCATGAGGAATAAAAATAATAAATAGTGTTATAATACCATCTCAGAAGTATAGACAGATAATAAAAGGCGAAATTGTAAAAATATGGTGATAAAGATGAGGACAATGGTCCAATAATGTAAATAGTGTACATAATACCTGATCTCAGAAGTATAGACAGAGACCAAAGGGCCGAAAACGTTAATAAATATGGCGATAAAGATGAGGACAATACCCGAATAATGTAAATAGTACATAATACCCGATCTCAGGGAATAGGACAGAGACCAGAGGGCCGAAACGTTGTAATAAATATGGCGACAAAGATGAGGACAATAACTGAATAAATAGTGGGCATACCTGATCTCAGAAGTTATGGACAGAGACTAAAGGGCCGAAACGTTGTAATAAATATGGCGATAAAGATGAGGACAATAGTCCGAATAATGTAAATAGTGTACATAATACCTCATCTCAGAAGTATAGACAGATACTAAAGGGCCGAAACGTTGTAATAAATATGGTGACAAAGATGAGGACAATAGTCCGAATAATGTAAATAGTGTACATAATACCTCATCTCAGAAATATAGACAGATACTGATGGTATGGACACAAAGTAAACAAGAGATTGTTTAATCACCTGATCTACATGGATGATCTCAAAATACTCTTTACCAAAGACAAGAATGCGTTGAAGGGTCTCCTCATTGCTGCAAAATGTTTTAGTGATGACATAGGTATGGATTTCGGATGAGGTAAATTTGCGAAAGTAACATTTAAGAAAGGAAGAATTAAAGAGACACACTCAGTCGATCTAGATTTTGTCACAAAGACTAGGGAACTGGAACAAGAAGACGTCTATAAGTGCGTAGGAATTAGCGAAGGAGATGGAATACAACATACCCATTTGAAGGAGAAGGTAAGAAAGGAATACAGCGTGTGCGTCTGGGACTGAATTAAAAAAAAAAGGAATGCCCGTCAATAATGAATCCTGGCATGATGTCTGATTCTCTCATGACAAAGATTGGATAAGTCCGCCAAGAAGACACATCCTCGTCTTATCCTAGTTTCTTCTTTTTTATTCATTTCTATGTGCATGCAAGCGGTTTGTTTCCGGTATAAGTACTCGACTGTTCTCATATCCTTCGCAAATGAATCAAGCTTACCTAGTAGTTCAAATAGTTCTTCGTGATTGGATAATAATAATAATAATAATAAAGAAAGAAAAATATCCCCGAAGCAGCCAAATGATGCTGAACTCGACTAATTCGAATAGGCCGATTTCAAATCCGTGCTAACAATTTTCCGAGCATGTCAAATATTTGATATATGCGTGTATTAGATTTGTGTTCAGTCAGATGTACACAACTCCCTTGGGTCTCCCTAAAGCTGAAAGCTATGAAGATTTAATAAAGAAGAAAATCGAAATTGCTAACAGTTTATCAAAGAAACAGGATGCAAGATATCTCTTAAAATGGATTGGTTCCTCTCGATGTTATAACGAACGGATCCGGGTGTCGTAATCGATGAAATGCGTTGACAGGCACACATCTGAGTTGGGGTCAAGGTACAACCTAGATATGGCGATTTTCTAAGCGTCGCTCAGACGCGGCAATAGAGGCCGAAAGTATAGGACACCTAATGAGAATCGAACTTAGTATTCAGTAAGGGCACGTGGCCGACGGGTAAGAATGTTCGAATTCTGAGCATGAGAGCCGGGTTCGAATCTCACCATGGTCGATTTGTCAGGACTTTCTGATGTTATCGGACTGGAGGGCTCGATCCCAGCGTGCGGCACCATTGCAAAGTGACTGAAAACCATACCACGAGTTGACCCAAGTCTTGTGAGGGAAATTGGGTAGACGGAACCCTTGGGGTGGGGACCGTCGAAGGCTGTGCTAGCACGAAGTCACAAGTCATCGTGGCCGAGGGCTTGAGCGTGCTGGGCTTGTTCAAAATGTTGGTCACGCTAGATAAGACGCTCTTTCCCAGAAACTGTAACTAAGGTCTGCTCAGCATAGATGCATTATAAACCTCAGTCTCTGTGGGGGTTGAATAAACACAAATGCGCCTGAGCAAGCGTCTGCAATAGGGATTGGGTAGACGTGTATCCTCGAATACGAGTGGCCAGCTATACTATGCTATTCAGTAGTAATTGTTTTAGCGATTCAAGCTTGTTAACCATTACATCACATCGATTTTCCACAGTTCAAGTCGGATATGACGGGTGACGACTGACACAAGGGACTAGTTCAATGCAGACGATAGATACCAGAAATAGAGTTTAAAGAGCATGTTCATTTTTTTTATCCCAACTGGCGCTAAATAACATCAACTCCGATGAAATAAACATGGCGAACATAGATTTTTAATCATTTTATCCCAAGCGAGGCGGGAATGCCACTAATACCCAAGGGGTATAGGAAGTGAAAGTTAGAGAAAAGACTGAGAATGGGGATGATTGAGAAAAGGATAAAAGATGAGCAGGCTTTTTGAAGATTGTAGTTGTTAGAAAATCAAGTATATATATATATATATATATATATATATATATATATATATATATATGAATCTATTCAACCCAAAACAGGCAGAATGCCACTTTTACGCAAAGCGTTACAGGAAGTGAAAGTTAGAGAGAAGACTGAGAATGGGAAGGAATGAGAAAAGGATAAAAAGATGAACAGGCTTTTGTAGTTGCCAGGGAAGAAAGTACATATATATATATATATATATATATATATATATATATATATATATATATATATATATGAAATGGGCATAAGTCTGGCAGTTATAATTTATAATTGTCGGACTTTTGTCCATTTCATAATGTGTGACGCCATTTGTTTACATTTGGATACGCATCGGGCGTATGAATGTAGGAGAGAAAATCATGGAGAATTGTGTTTAAAATCGACCTTGCTATTCGAACGCTCCTCTGTTGCCCAATCGGTTAAGGCACGTCAGGGTATATGACGGTTTCGTATAGGATTCAGGTTCGATTCGTGTTGGAGGACACATATTTTTTATGAAAGTTTCTCGGACATTCAGGCCGGTAAATGTTGTTAATACAGGGCATTTACTTAAATATTTGTATCTATAAAAAGAACGCATAAACACACACACACACACACACACACACACACACACACATATATATATATATATATATATATATATATATATAAGTGAATAATTTCACCCCAAACAAAGCGGGAATGCCACTAGTACGTAGAGGGTTACAGGGAGAAGACGGAAAATAGAGAGGACTAAGGAAAGGACAAAAGATGGATGGAATTCAGGAAGATTGAAGATGGCGATTGAAGTTACATTTAAATTTTTTAGTTTATCAGGGAATCAAGTTAGCGGAGGGCAGTTCCACTGGTGGGACGTACAAGAAAATAAACTGTTGTAGTAGTGGCGGTTGCATTTAACTATTTCAATAGCAATCTGGTGGGACCTTAATGCCAATCGAGTATTACGCTTAAATTCATATGGTCGGAGCACCAGAGAAAATTTTCATCAGAGCTGTTCCCATATAAATGGAGTAAAGACAGAGTGAGGCCACGCCACGTCGGTGAAAAAGTGACCGATATCAAGATACCAACTGGGGATCGATTACATTACAGATCCATTCCTTGGATTTTGACAAGACACTCAAGACGAATAGAAAGGACACCAGACAAGATATGGCAGCAGCACGGACGAATGGTAAATTTGTAAATGTGCAAAATGGAGTCTGACGAGAAAAAAAAATCTTCTGGCACGTCACAGTGACCCAACTTTCCATGCAGTAGATGCAGCTAATCATTCAATGTAGTTGTTCCATTTCAAGTCAGTTGAGAACGTGAGTCAAAAAAGGCGACGTGTGTTGCCCTCCATGAGTCTAGTGTCAGCCATGCTGATGGCAGACAGTTTCTCTATGGTGGTTAAATGAGAGCAGTTTCGTTTTGGAGATGTTAATGTGTAGGTAACGGCGGAGGGTGTGAAGAAGGGACTAACTATAAACTACAAGAAGACAATGAATGGCTATCAGTAAAAGGGTGAGCCCGAAATGCGATTTTCAGGTCGGGAACACTAGAATCAAGAAGACGCGGAAGTTTAAATATCTGGGAAGCGTCTTGACAGAGGACGGTAAGTGCGACACTGAGATCCGTAGACGTATTGGGATGGCTAATGGCATAGAGTATTGCGAAACAGGAAGAATTCTTTGGT
Source organism: Acanthosepion pharaonis (assembly GCA_903632075.3). Classification (NCBI taxonomy): domain Eukaryota; kingdom Metazoa; phylum Mollusca; class Cephalopoda; order Sepiida; family Sepiidae; genus Acanthosepion; species Acanthosepion pharaonis. Next base: position 224,968 of record CAHIKZ030002236.1, on the reverse strand, counting down.
AACAAAGAAAAGAATATTGAGCTGTTACGTGACATATGTCCTTCTTTACGGCAGCGAATGATGAACGATTTCCTCAAAGACGAAGAAGATACCCGAGGCGACGTAGGTATGATTCTATAGAATGATGCTAAGGGTACCATGGACTGAGCGTGTGAGCAACGATGAGGTCTTAGAGAGGATTCAAACAAGGATAAGGCTTCAGTATCTGTCTATATTTCCGAGATGAGGTATTATGTACACTATTTATATTATTCGGACTATTGTCCTCATCAAATAAATATGTGACAAATATGGCAACGAAGATGAGGACAATAGTCCGAATAATGTAAATAAGGAGAAGGCTTATACTTAACATCAGGAAGAGGCAGCTGAAGTTTCTGAGGAAGGAGGGCCTGGAGAATCTGATACTCACGGGTCGAATAGAGGGAAAGAGAGACAAGGGAAAACAACACGTGACATACCTAGAGGGCTTGAGCAAGTGGATGACAGAACGGGGTCTGGGGAAGGAAGCAGAGGGAAGGAACTTGTTGAGAGCTGCAAAGGATAGAAGGAGGTGGAGAGCCATGATCGCCTACGCCCTGGAAGAACATGGCACATAAAAAGGAAAAGAATATACGTTGAAATGCATAGAATGCAGAATGTCCATGATATATCTTTTGATGATAGAATTTTAAATACATCGATCTACTCCACATTAGTGCAGCCGGTTAGACATGCTGATGTCGAGCTAAAGAAAATTGATTCAAAGAATTAATAACACATACAAAAAATGGGCTTAAATGTGTTACAGAATATGAAGGCCGTGGATGGTCAGCGATTTGCCGGAGTGATTCGTGGGCGTGTGATGGATTGCGTTCGTCTGGTTTTTGAACGGCCTGAATTCAGCAGCGAGCCGCAAGAATTCTGAAGCTTCGGTGTGCATCCCCCACCCCGGGTTGAGTGACCGGCTAAGACCACCCGCGGAGGAACGCTGAGCAATGAGTTTATATGACATCATTCCTCCCGCTCTCTCTTAGAATCCGAGCTGCCACGTCTGACCTTCTCTTCTAATAAAAACGACTCCTCCTCCCACCCCGTAACATCACCACCCGTCCCCAAGTGAGAGATGGTCGTATGCTTTCGGCCATGGAAAATCAGAAAGATTCACTTCAGAGTCGACGCAATTGTGCCAAAGCACCACTGAAAACAATTCAGCCTGTTCTGCCCATAAGGTGTCAAATTTGAATATTGGAAAGAACTAAAAGAAGCGTCTCCTGTAGGGTTCTAGAGACAGACCCCCTACTATCTATTATGTTCTCTCTCCCCTAACTTACTAGAATCAGTTAAACATCGCATGGTCAAAAAGTTCTATGGGCCGAAGATCCACTCTCGAAATAAGATCATAATAATGTTCATTCTTTGAAATAACTTAACTGGAAGTCAAATCCATGACTGTTTTGTTCTTTTTAATAGGGTTCCTATCGCCCGGTTTATAGTCCTCCTTCTCTTGAACAGGAATAGAGGTTCATTCCTTTTCCCTGTTTAGTTCCCGGTTCCTATCCTTTTCTCAGGTCTGGTGCTGTCATGGATTTTTTTTTTGTAATATGTGTGGATGGTGGCAACGTCTCTTTGAGTGTCTATTGGGACTTAAATTGGAACTCGTACCTGTGATCCACCGCTAAAGACGCGGGAAACATGTACGGCTCCAGGAAATAACAGATCCCTAACGCTATCCTCTGGCCTTACAAGAGCCAGGTCAGGCCTAAAATGTAGTACTGCCGTCGTATTTTGGTGGTAGCTGCTGCCTCGTCCCCACGTTCCAGTTTCCGCGTCCTTGTGGGTGACATATTATTTTACACTCTGCAACCGCTATCTCACAGACAAGATATCGCAAGGTTTTTCGCTATTTCCATGGAAGGGTCTCAGGTAAACTACATTCCTTAGTTCCACCAGTTGAAACCTTCATAGCTAGGGCTCGCCGTGCTACGCGCATTGTAGCAAATCAGCCCTATTCTCTTCGAGTTCCATTGGTGAGAAGTAAGTTCAACTCGAGCGGCTTCTTTCCCCGAACCACTGTTCTGTGTAACCGACTCCCAAGAAAACGTTGCCCCGATCAGTACAATCTTAAACTGTTCAAGTATAGAGTTAACCCCTCCTATCCGCATAAACTGCCTCTTAATGTAACTCTCTACCTCGAGAGGCCCCCGGGACTTGTACAAAAAAAAACAAAAAAAAAAAAAAAACGAAAGAAATAAGTACTCCATATCCAAATCGACATCAGCATGACGTGTACGTCTTTGGCCAATTGATCCGCGACTTGTCTCCGAATTTGATACTGTCATAGCTCTGTATTTTCGCGACTATTCTTTTAACTCAGCCTATCTGCTGAATTAGCAATCAACGCAGGCGTCCGCCAGGGGTCACTTCTCAGACGAACCCTCTTTTTACTTTACTAAGAGTAGACGCCGATCATTTGTGAATATCTATGCTGAGGGATACAACGATATATGGAGCCGCATCTCCAAAACTCTAGATGACCAGAGATTGGCAGCTGATCTCTCCTCTGTACAAGCTTTAACAGCTCAGTAGTGGGGAAAACTGGCTGGCCACATTCAGTGACACGGAACGATGAAACTAGTGGCGTTCCATCATCGTCGATCGGACCCAGAAATCTCACGAATCGAAATCTACTCCCCAGGAAATTTACTAGGTCCCGCTTGTAGCCATGTGGTCCCCAGTTAAGAACAACTGCATTCGATATTTCAAAGGCCTTTCACAAGGTGTGGCTTTACCAAGGATGACTGCACAAGCTCTCTTGCTATAGAATCACTGGAAGAGTTTTCTCAATTATCAAGTCCTTCCCAACAGGTGGTTCCTTGAAGGTAGTTGCTAACGGCAAGTCTTCAGAGGCTCAAGCGATCAATGTAGGCATCTCCAAGGGGTCGCCTCTCGGTTCAACCCTCTTTCTACTTTACATAAACGATCTGGCTAAGAATATACTCCTATCATTTGTGAATATCTATGCTGATGACCCAGTGGTATACAGGTGCACCTCCCAATCTATTGATGACCAGACCCTGTCAACTGATCTCTGTCCTGGCTTGGCTGTAACAGATCAGTGCGCAGGGGGAGCTGGACTGGTTGGTTACATCCAATACCTCGAAAATCAAACTAAGGACGTTCCATCAGACCCCGAATTTTCGCCTATAACGATGAACGGAGGTTCTCTCGGGAAGGCCTCGTCCCTTGGGCGCCTATCGGGGCTTAAGCTCGAGCCAGACCTCAAGTGGAACTCATGCATTCAATCTATCGCTAATGATACTGGAAACATGGTCGGTTCCCTGTAATTGACACGTCCTGCTATACTCTACCTTTACAATATCCAGATCGCACCGAAAATGGAGTACTGCTGATATATATATATATATATATATATATATATATATATATATATATAGCATAATGAAAAAAAAAAGGTATACTTTCTTAATATGTATATATAGAATAAGTTGCAAATTAAAAAAATAATGTTTTTATGAAAGTATTTATTTATATATATATATATATATATATTTGATATTTCAGATTGACCTCGATCTTTCTTTCAAATAACTCAGTTATTTCTGAAGAAAGATGAGGCCAATCTGAAATATCAAATATATATATAAATAAATAAATCATAAAAAATTATTTTTTTTTAATTTTGCAGCTTTTTATATATATATATATATATATATATATATATATGTAGAGAGGGAGAGAGAGAGAGAGAGAGTTGCCCAGTTTTCAATTTACAGTCTCCGAGTCCTTGTGGGAGATTAATTATTTTCCACTCTACAACCAGTTTCCCACAGACGAAACGTCCTAATGCTCTCAGTATACTATCGCTATTTCCATGGAAGGTGTTCAGATGAACTATACTCCTTAGTTCCACCAGTTCCAACCTTCACGTATAAGGCCTGCCATGTCATGCATATTGTATCGACCTCAACAATTGTAAGCTGATTATACAATGGCATATGGGTGCAGCTCCCAAGCTCTTGATGACCAGAGCCTGGAAGCTGATCTCTCCTCTGATTTAGGTCTAACAGCTCAGTGCGCGAAGGGCGGGACACTAGTTGGTCACATTCAATGCCTAGAAAACTAAACAAGTTACATTCCATCATCAACGATGGAACCGTGAATTATCACCGGTGATAACTTTCATCGCCATTCTACGCGCAATGGAGCAAACCACCCTCATAACCTACATGCTCCTCGAGCAGCTTCTTATCGCGAAGCGACTCCCTAGGGGATGCTTTCTTGATCACTATTTTCTTATCCTGTTCGGCTCTATTAACCGTTATTTTTTAATGATATCCACATAAACTGTACCTCTTACTCTGTAACGTTCTACATTGAGTGGCTTCCGGGCCTTGTACAGGTGAATCTCAGTGTATATATATATATATATATATATATATATATATATACACACACATATATATATATATATATATATATATATATATATATATATATATATATATATATATCCAAAAAGCCTTATCAATTATCAGCTTTTCACGAATATTCAAAAAATAAGTTTTGAAATGGAAATTAGTAGGGGAAACACTCAATGGCTAAAATTCCTGTTCATTTTATTTTTTTAATATCGGGAGGAAATTAGATATATTTAGTGAAATATATATGCAAATTGTGATTTTAATGGATAATATGGTAAAGCATTTCAACAAAAAAATGTCTTAGGGTTAACTGTCAGCATCATCCTTTTTCGACAGTAGTCGGTATCATCAAGCCGATGCTAATGACACTTTTCCTTTAGCTGTATGTGCTACATCAGGGCTACATACAGTTTTGAATACAGAGTTACTTTCTCCTAGACCAGTTGCCAACCAAGGCTAAAGAACCCAGTCTTTTAAGTAATCAAGCATAGTCGGGATCATCGAGCCAATGAGAACGCTCCTTTTCTTTTAGCTGTATTGTATGTGCTACGCCAGGATATACATACAGTTTTGAATACAGAGTTACTTTCTCCTAGACCAGTTGGTAACCAAGGCTAAAGAACCCAGTCTTTTAAGTAAATCAGTCATCGAGCCAATGCGAACGGTCCTTTAGCGGAAATAGTTAATGCTACGCCAAGACTACATACAATTTTGAATTCAGAGTTACTTTATCCTAGAAATTTTGCCACCTATAGATCGCAGTCTACCCTAGTATTTACCCGTAGGTGGAGGGAGACGTAGAGGAATTCATACCTTTCCCAAGGATATTAGCACGTAAGTGAATGTAATGGATCCGATCTGAATTCGAACTCGGCTCTCCGATTCCTCAACCCGAGCTGCTACCCATTACTCCGGGTAGTATTATACAGAAAGAAGAGAAATATTTTATAAATGTCAGCCGACAGCAGTAATGTCTGCTCGGTCAATGAATGCCAAACACTTCCAAACATTTAATATTGCGATGACTATTAAGAATGCTGTGTGGAGGCGTAATGGATAGCAACTTGGATTGAGGAATAGGAGAGCCGAGTTCAAATTCCAGTCGAATCTATTACATTCACTTACGCGCTAATACCCTTGGGAAAGATATGAATCCTCTTCTTCTCTCTCCAGCTATGGGTAAATAGCAAGAGAGACCTGGTTCTATAGCCTTGGATGGCAACTCCTCTAGGAGAAGGACCCGGAGTGGAGCCCCCAAGACGGATGGACGGCACTTTGTGCTAACTTCCGGCAACTCCTTGCAGGTGCGCTGGTACCAAACTGTATTGGTTTATCCTCTCCTTTGGACTCTGCTAGCAAGGCCGAGAGGTGGGGACTAGATGTCTGGGCAGCACTAGTTCTCCATATATCACTCCTAGACACGTAAGCGCATCGCGCTACTCCATCGTCTCTAGAGACGGACGCATGACGAGGACGACGATTAAGAATGCTTACATGTCTGGAGATATAGAAGACTGTGTAGCATCCCATTTATTTGAGACTTTCCTGAAAAAAAAATTGTTTTAAGAGGAAGAGTTTATGAATTTCAATAGACATCAGTACTGACTCCTGGGCCAAAGAATTGCGAACGGCTAATATTTAAACGGCTAATATTACTAAAGCCACTACCGTCCTTATGACGTTAAAGGAACTAAGCCGCTGATATCGATACGTATAAAAGACATCCCAAGAGTTTATCAGGCGTCCCGGTAGTAGGTTGAAATTTTCAAATAAATAACCAGCTCTAATCATTTTCAGATAAGTAATTGCCTGTTTTATAATGGCATTGGCTGATGTTTGACATTTCTAATGATTTGTATAGATGAGTAAATTATACGGTGGATCCCCGGAACAGAAACATTTCAAGGCCGCTATTGTCGAGTCAAACATATTAAATTAATCGAGTTGACCAACAGAACGGTCGCGTGTTTAATCCAACGAATCGATATATGCTCACACCAGACCTCAATAGGAACTGGTATATACATGCCACAGCTAAAGATATGTGCATTTATTAACTGAGAAACAATTTAAAAACAATATTTTTAAAACAATATTTTATTTTCTGTATCTATCTATATTTCTGAGATGAGGTATTATGTACACTATTTACATTACTCCGACTATTGTCCTCATCTTTGTCGCCATATTCATTACAACGTTTCTGCCGTTGTACACTCCGGCCTTCTTCAGGTGTCCTCAAGGACACATGTCACAGTGGATAAAGGCATTAGTTAGATCCAGTGACAGGATCCAAAGAGTGTGAGTTCAATACCCGGTTAAGGCAGTGGAGAAGTTGGAGACGGGAATTAACAGGAGATAACTGATAACTGACATCCATTAAACATGGCACGTAGAACTAGGACAGTCTACCTCAGTGAGCGAAATAAAGGGTCCAGTTCGATATTCCAACCACCAGAAGAAGGCCGGAGTGTACAACGGCCGAAACGTTGTAATAAATCTGGCGACAAAGATAAGGACAATAGTCCGAGTAATTTTATTTTCTATCCTATTCTAATAATTCGTGCCCCTGAGGAGGTTACGAGGGATGCAGGGAAATTTGAATTTTTAATTTTTTTTTAAAAATCTAGCCGATTTCATTTAGAATCTTTTTTCTTTTACTTTCCATCACTTTTGTTAGTAGATAACCCATGGCGTAACTTGTCCTTGGTATGACGATGAATTACATCCGCGTCCTGGGTAAGATGATAAACTTCATCCGCGTCCTGGGTAAGACATTAAACTACATCCGCGACCTGGGTAAGGTGCTAAACTACATCCGCATCCTGGGTAAGACGATAAACTACATCCGGGTCCTGGGTAAGACATTAAACTATATCCGCGTCCTGGGCGCTAAATTACATCCGCGTCCCGGGTAAGACATTAAACTATATCCGCGTCCTGGGTAAGGCGCTAAACTTCATCTGCGTCTTGGGTAAGACATTAAACAATATCCGCGTCCTGGGTAAGACATTAAACTATATCCGCGAACTGGGGAAGGTGCTAGACTACATCCGCGTCCTGGGTAAGGCGCTAAACTACATCCACGTCCTGGAACAGACATTAGACTACATCCGTGACCTGTGTAAGGCGCTAAACTACATCCACAACCTGCGTAAGACGATAAACTAGATCCGGATTCTGGGCAAGACATTAAACTATATCCGCGTCCTGGGTAAGGCGCCAAATTACATCCGCGTCCGGGGTAAGACATTAAAATATATCCGCGTCCTGGGTAAGACATTAAACTACATCCGCATTCTGGGTAAGACGATAAACCACATCCGCGTCCTAGGTAAGACGAGAAACTACATACGCGTCCAGGGAAAGAACTTGAAGTATATCCGCGTACTGGGTATGGCGATAAAATACATCCGCGTCCTGGGGAAGACATTAACCTATATCCGCGTCGTGGGTAAGGCGCTAGACTACATCCGCGTCCTGGGTAAGACATTAAACGATATCCGCGTCCTGGGTAAGACGATAAACTACATCATCGTCCTGGGTAAGACATTAAACTATATCCGCGTCCTGGGTAATGCGGTAAACTACATCCGCATCCTGGGTAAGACATTAAACTACATTGGCATCCTGTGTAGGACGATAAACTACATCCGCGTCCTGGGTGAGACATTAAACTCCATCCGCGACCTGGGTAAGGCGCTAAACCATATCCGCATCCTGGGTAAGACGATAAACTGCATCCGCGTCCTGGGTAAGGCATTAAAGTATATCCGCGTCCTTGGAAAAGCGCTAAACTACATACGCGTCCTGGCTAAGACTTTAAAATATATCCGCGTTCTGGGTAAGGCGCTATACTGCATTCGCGTCCTGGGTAAGACATTAAACTACATCCGCTTCCTAGTTAAGACGATAAACTACATACGCGTCCTCGGCAAGAGATTAAACTATATCCGCGTCCTGGGTAAGGCGCTAAACTACATCCGCGTCCTGGGTAAAACATAAAACTACATCCGAGTCCTGGGTAATAGGATAAACTACATCTGCATCCTGCGTAAGGCGCTAAACTACATCCGCGTCCTGGGTAAGACATTAAAATATATCCGAATCCTGAGTAAGACATTAAACTATATCCGCGTCCTGGGTAAGGCGCTCAACTACATCCGCGTTCTGGGTAAGACATTAAACTATATCCACGACCTGGGTAAGGCGCTAAACTACATCCGCATCCTGGGTAAGACGATAAACTATACCTGCGTCGTGGGTAAGACATTAAATTATATCCGCGTCCTTGGTAAGTCGCTAAACTACATCCGCGTCCTAGGTAAGACATTAAACTATATCCGCATCCTGGGTAAAGCCCTAAACTACATCCGCGTCCTGGGTAAGACTTTAAACTGTATCTGCGTCCTGGCTAAGACGATAAACTACATCCGCATCCTGGGTAAGACGATTAACTACATCCGCGTCCTGGGTAAGTCGCTAAGCTTCATCCGCTTCATGGGTAAGAGCTTAAACTATATCCGCGTCCTGGGTAATTTGCTAAACTACATCCGCGTCCTGGTTAAGACATTAAACTATATCCCCGTCCTGGGTAAGGCGCTAAACTACATCTGCGTTCTGGGTAAGACATTAAACTATATCTGCGTCCTGGGTAATGTGCTAAACTACATCCGCGTCCTGGGTAAGACATTAAACTATATCCGCGTCCTGGATAAGACATTAAACTACATCCGCGTCCTGGGTAAGGCACTAAACTACATCCGCGTCCTGGGTAAGACATTAAACTATATCCCCGTCCTGGGTAAGACATTAAACTACATCCGCGTCCTGGGTAAGGCGCTAAACTACATCCGCGTTCTGAGTAAGACATTAAACTATATCCGCGTCCTGGGTAAGGCGCTAAACTACATCCGCGTCCTGGGTAAGACATTAAACTATATCCCCGTCCTGGGTAAGACATTAAACTATATCCGCGTCCTGGGTAAGGCGCTAAACTACATCCGCGTTCTGGGTAAGACATTAAACTACATCCGCGTCCTGGGTAAGGCGCTAAACCACATCCGCGTCCTGGGTAAGACATTAAATTATATCCAATACCAAGGACTCTGATTGGAGGTTTGAGGATTGTGAAACCACCTCTTAATTGCTGGTGTTCCCATGTCCACCCTGACCCTGGTTAGTAGCATCTGTTAGGGTTCCTGCTATGGGCGAACCGTTGACCCTCAAACAGGGGCCAAAACGTAGTGTAGGTGTAGAAATAGGCAATAATACCAGCTATACATTTTTGAGGGAGAATTTATTACCAGAAGTACATTTTTTTACCAGTAATGCTTTTATGAAGGAAAAGTTATCAACAGCAATACATTTTTGAAGAAAGTATTATTACCAATAATATAGTTTCGAAGGAAAAATTATTTGCGGAGATACAATTTTAAAGGAAAAATTATTACCAGCAATACATTTTTATTGGAAAAATTATTACCAGCAATACATTTTTATAGGAAAAATTATTACCAGCAATACATTTTTATAGGAAAAATTATTACCAGCAATACATTTTTATAGGAAAAATTATTACCAGCAATGTTTTTTTGAAGGAAAAATTATTGCCAACAATACATTTTTAAAGGAAAATTATGACGCACAAAATATTACCAGCAATACATTTTTTAAAAAATATTACCAGGAATATATTTCTTTGGAAAAGATATTATCAGTTATACATTTTTTGAAAAATGTTACCAGCAATACATTTTGAAAAAATATTACCTGTAATAGATTTTTTGAAAAAATAAAAAATATTACCCGTAATAAATTTTTGATGAAAAACATTACCAGAAATAAATTTTTGAAGGAAAAAAAAAACAAAAAAACATTACCAGCAATAAATTAAAAAAAAAAAGTATATATTACCAGCAATAAAAAAATTATCGGCATTAAATAACCCATTGAGATTGATATGCCGTAAAAGAAACCAAACCACACCTCAACGAGACTGGCTTCAATTTTGACATAAAAACTGCTACTCTGATCAAAGGAGAAAAATAATTCACTATGACGAAAATGTCTAGAGAGCGACTTGATCACCAGGTCATCTGCAGTAAATTAGCGACATGGGTTTTTGTGACCTTTGATCATCCCTTGCTAAACTTCTGTTATCACAGTGTGGGATATCAACTAACAAAAGTGATGAAAAGAAAAAAACTCGAAATGAAATCGGCTCAATTAAAAAAAATAAATAAATTTAAAATTCCCAGCATCGTGAAATAGATATTAAGGACGTCGGACTGTATAGAGATGACGGGCTCATGGTAGTGAGGAGTTCTACTAATTTTAAAATAGAGAAAATTAGAAAGATTATATTTAGTGAATTTAAAAATCTAAACTTAAAAATAACAGTCTGTACTAAATTGAAAAGTGTAAACTTCCTCGACGTAACTCTGGATTTAACAAACAATACATACCAACCTTATAAAAAAACAAATACTAACCCCTTATATATACACCCGAAGTCAAACCACCCTCCATCCATAATTAAACATATACCCTCATCAATAGAGAATAGAATCAGCATTAACTCCGCTAACAAAGAAATATTCCAACAACACAGTAACTTTTATAACGCTGCCCTAAAAAATAGTGGATACAAAAATGCTAACATCAATTATAGAAACAATTGCACTAACCGGAAAAAAACAGGAAAAGAAAAATCATTTGGTATACCCCTCCGTTCAACCAAATGGTTAGTATTAAGCTAGGACAGAAATTCCTAGCTTTAATTGAAAAACACTTTCCTACCAATAGTAGACTTAGTAAAATATTTAATAAAAACACCCTAAAATTAAGTTACAGCTGCACTGAAAATCTAGAAAGTATAATAAAAAAACACAATAATAAAATCCTGAACAAACCCCCATGCCTGAATAGTATTAAAAAAAAAAACCTACACTTAAATTAGACAAAAATAGTGAAAAAATTTGTGATTGTAGAAACCCAGAAGACTGCCCATTGGAAAATAAATGCTGCGTTAAATCTGTGGTATACCAATGTACTATCTCATCCATTGAGAGTCCTAATACTAATATGATATACAATGGGTCTATGAAGAATGAATTTAAAGCCAGATGGAGGCAGCATAAGAGCTCTTTCACCAATATAAATAAAAGAAATCAGACATCTCTATCTAAATATTTTTGGCATTTGAAGGAAATGAATAAAACACCAAAAGTAAAATGGAAAATTATAAACAAAACTAGAACTTGTAAAACTTGGGATGACCCATGCCCTTTATGCCTACATGAAAAACTACACATTATTAAGTTTCTAAATAATAAAAAATCTATTAAACAATCGACATGAGTTAACGGTTTTTTGCCGACATCATCAAATTTTTGCATTGAATAATTAGCATAAAAACAAACAAACAATAAAATAATGTTTAAAATCCATAGTTCTAATAAATAGTTTAAATGCCCTACAAAAAAATATAACCCTTTATGAAGTCGTCAAAAAACAAATGTTTTATATACACAAAACCCTTTCAGAAAAAAATAAAAAATAAAATAAAAATAAATAAATCTCCATAGACACTTAACCAGACTAGCCGATGTCATCTTCCGCTTTAAATTTAGACACCCCAACCTTACCCTGACTTGACATCTGTGAATGTAACTGAGATATTGATACAAATTATTAACACCTTACGCCCCTTTTTCTTTATACAATTGCTCTAGCCGTTACCATAGAAATTTTGATGAATATGCTTATAAAACAGGTAAATTTCAGAAATAAGTCATTCCAAAAAAAATTTCGCTTGAAGATGGAACAGAGCTTAGTACTTTAATTCAATTTAATTCAAATAATTATATTGAAGTTTTCGGCTGTTGTTTTGAAACATGAGAACTCTTATGTAGCGTGTTGGAATCATATTTTAAAATAAATAATTATATTTATGCTCTACTTTTTGTATCGAGCACTGTTTTAAAAATAATAACAAAAATACTCAAGAACTTTGGATTATTTACCTAACAGGTTCTTTTTTCCTATTTATATATATTTTCACACACACACACACACACACACACACACACACACACACACACATATATATATATATATATATATATATATATAAGTTATTCACATTTGGAAAAAAAACTTAATGAAAGTATGTTTCGAAAATATCTTCCCATAATGCATTTCGCCTATAATGGCTTCATCAGATGGATGATGAAAAAATGTGTGGCGTGTGCATGCATTTGTTTGTGTTAAAATAATTAAAACTTATATTATTTTTCCTAGGCTGGCTTTGCTTGAGACTAAAAAAGACAAAAGGAAATGAGTGACTTTTTAAAGAGAAAAATCGTTTGATATCTTATATTCTGCGTCTTAATACTCAAAACTCGGACGCTTAAGGAGTAGAATATGAAATATTTTTTTAGAGAGAGAGAGACGTCCATAGTTATATAATCCAAGTGAATCGTAATAATATAATATAAAACATTAAAACTGATCCACAAAGAGAGCTCGATGTATTTATTAAAAGAGACCGTATATAAATTACATATACAAGAATTTCATGGTGATGATCATTTCACCTTACTAAATTAGCAAAGATTTTCAAACTTTTCTAGGTAAAGGCTAAGATAAAATAGAATAAAATCCTAAAACAATTAATGAAATAAGGCAGTGGAAAAAGAAAGAAAGAAAAACAGAAAAATAAAAGAAAAAAGTAAAAGTAAAAGGAATAGTGAAGAAACAAGATCAAAGAAGAAAAAAGAAAGTAAAGGGAGGGGAAGTAATGTCTAGACATAGGGATGGTAACAGGAGGTAGACACGTGTTGATGTCACTTTGATTTTGTAAATAAAAAAAAATTTCTCCTAAATACCTACATATAATTTCATTTAATAAACATATAATTTACAAAAAAAAAAAAAAATCTTCACTTAAATTCCTACATATATTTTCATTTAATAAACATATAATTTACAAAAAGAAAACCATCTTCCCATAAATTCCTACATATAATTTCATTTAATAAACATATAATTTACAAAAAATCTTCACCTAAAATCCTACATGTAATTTCCTACATATAATTTAATAAGCATGTAATTTACAAAACAATCCTTCCCTTAATGCCTACATATAATTTCCTACATATAATTTTATATAATAAACATAATTTACAAAAAAAAAATAATCCCCGAAAAATCCTACATATAATTTCCTACATATAATTTTGTTTAATAAATATATAATTTACAAAAAAAAAAATCTTCACTTAAATTCCTATATATAATTTCATTTAATAAACATATAATTTACAACAAAAACATCTACCCCTAAATTCCTACAAATAATTTCCTACATATAATTTCATTAAATAAACGTATAATTTACAAAAAAAATCGTCCCTTAAAGTCTATAATTTCCAACATAAAATTTCATTTAATGAACATATAATCTACAAAAGAATTTTCCCTTAAATTCCTACATATAATTTCCTACATATAATTTAATTTAATAAGCGTATAATCTACAAAAGAATATTCCTTTAAATTCCTACATATAATTTAATTTAATAAGCATATAATTTACAAAAATTTTTTCCCTAAATTCCAACGTATAATTTCGTTTAATAAACATATAATTTACAAATAAAATATTCCCTTAAATTCCTACATATAATTTCCTACATATAATTTTGTTTAATAAACATATAATTTACAAAAAAAAATCTTCACTTAAATTCCTACATATAATTTCATTTAATAAACATATAAATTACAACAAAAACATCTACCACTAAATTCCTACATATTATTTCCTACATATTATTTCCTACATATAATTTAATTTAATAAACATATAATTTATGGAAAAAAATAGTCCCTTAAAGTCCAACATATAATTTCCAACATAAAATTTCATTTAATGAACATATAATCTACAAAAGAATCTCCCCTTAAATTCCTACATATAATTTCATTTAATAAGCATATAATTTACATAAAAATTTCCCTAAATTCCTACATATAATTTCATATAATAAACGTATAATTTACAAAAGAAATCATCCCCTGAGATCCTGCATATAATTTCCTACGTATCATTTCATTTAATAAATATATAATTTACAAAAGAAAATCTTTCCCTAAAATCCAAAATATAATTTCCTACATATAATTTCATTTAATAAACATATAACTTACAAAAAAATAATTCCCCCCTCACCAAATTCGTACATATAATTTCCTACATATAATTTTATTTAATAAACATATAATTTAGAAAAATGTCTACACATAATTCCTACATATAATTGCCAAATGATCGAAATATCCTTATAAAATATAAAATTTCAAAGAGGCACAGTAATAAGGAAATAGAAAAGGAACCTACAGGGAAACATCTATCTGCTCAGTAAAGTGCTTAAAGCCTAGATTACATAGAGAGTAAAATCGCTTGACAACGTTAATTTTTATGAAAGGATGGCTCTAGTCCTAGCCCGAGTTTCAAGCTTACGATCCTCAGACACAATGCAGTCTTCGAGTGAGCAACAAAATAATAATATTATTTATTTTCTTTCTTTCTTTCTTTCTTTCTTTCTTTCTTTCTTTCTTTCGCAAGCTGCTCATACATTGATTCTATCTATCTATCTATCTATCTATCTATCTATCTATCATCTATCTATCTTTCTCGGCCCCCTTATACTCCATTTTTTTTCTTTTTCTTTCTTTCTCAGTCTGCTTATATATTGTTTCTTTCTTTCTTTCTTTCTTTCTTTCTTTCTTTCTTTCGCAAGCTGCTCATACATTGATTCTATCTATCTATCTATCTATCTATCTATCTATCTATCTATCTCAAAAGAAATAATCTTTCTTTTTTTCTTTTTCTTTCTTTCTCAGTCTATCTTATATATTGTTTCTTTTTTTTTTCTTTTTTTCTTTCTTTCTTTCTTTCTTTCTTTCTTTCTTTCTTTCTTTCTTTCTTTCTTTCTATCCCAAGCTGCTCATACATTGATTCTATCTATCTATCTATCTATCTATCTATCTATCTATCTATCTATCATCATATACATCATTTTTCTTTTTTTCTTTCTTTCTCAGTCTATACTATATATTTTTTCTTTCTTTCTTTCTTTCTTTCTTTCTTTCTTTCTTTCGTATATTGTTCATATTTGATTCTATCTTCTTTCTATCTATCTATCCATTATCTATCTTTCCCCTTATTCCATTTTCCTTTTTTTCTTTCTTTCTCTGCTGTTCATATATTGATTCTATCTTTTTTTCTTTCTTTCTATCTATCTTATACATTGATTCTATCTATCTATCTATCTATCTATCTCGGCCCCCTTATACTCCATTTTTTTCTTTTTCTTTCTTTCTCAGTCTGCTTATATATTGTTTCTTTCTTTCTTTCTTTCTTTCTTTCTTTCTTATTTTTAAATGATGTCGTTGCTGGTGGTAGTGGTGGTGGTTGCTAACGGGGCGCTTGTTTGTGGAGACCGTCTTTATCTATCAAACTAGTGTTTATCAAACGTTAGAGCTTAGAGGCTAATCTCGGACAATAAAATTGTAGCCGTCGGATGTGGTGTGTGGGGAAATGTTGAGGTGGGACGTGGGATTTTTTTTAATTTCCCCAGGTGATACGCATCGGAAATTGTTTGAATTATTAGAAAGGCAGTCCCTATATGATAGTCCGGAAACTGCTAATATGATGCACGCGCACGCACACACACACACACACACGAGTATGCAGGCCTACATTGGCATATATTTATGCACGCACACAAACATACAATCTCTCTCTCTCTCTCTCTCTCTCTATATATATATATATATATATATATAAAAACTTGTGCACAAATAGTAACAATAAAAGCTAAAATCTTATAACAATAAACTGATGGCTAAATGCTAAAGTCTGTACAGCATATATATATATATATATATATATATATATATATATATATATATATATATATATATATTACATCGATACATAAAAATATTTGTTTCCCCCTAATAACGCCTGATGACGGGACAATTATAAGTTCCCAACCAGAAATTTGTATATGGCGATGTAAAACATTTTTTATTATGTTATAAGATATTATTTTTTAATATTATTAAAGTATTTTGCTCTACGTTGAATCGAGGACATTTTTTAAAAAGAAATTAAATGGTAAAGAACGGTAGATTCTTAATTTGTCTGTTATCTCTTTTATATATATATATATATATATATATATATATATATATATATATATATATATATATATAATTTAAAGAAAAACAGACCACTTCAAGGCTCCATTAGTAATAATTTATTTCACCAGAGAATTTTATTTTTCTCTGGATCTTCAGACATCACTTTCAAAAGGTGAAACGAAAAATGAAATTAAAATTTACACTTTTGACGAGCATTATTAAGCTTATATAAGTTAATAAGGTAGCGAGGAATGGCGTGAGAGACATGGTCGAGCTTAGAGAGGGAAGGGAGAGTTTTAAAATTTATTTTTATATTTCTTTTTATTATAATACGTAATATTGAGAAAGGAGGGGGTAAGGATCAGACATTGACCTATTTAATCGGTCAACTCAACGGAAATGGTACGGGAAAAGGAAAAGGAGAAAAAGGGAAAAAAGAAGGGGGAAGTAAAGTGATAAGAAATATACTTAGGGTTTTAGGAGGAAGGAGAGGGGTGGTATAGCTTTAGCAATTTAGATAAAAACAGATTTTAACGTTTGATAGTAATTTAAATGTTTAAAAAACTCTGCAAAGTAATGAATTTCATGCTTGTTAGCAATTTAAATATTCAACTTCTTTACACATAAATTAGGGATTTAATATAAGGTGAAGATTATATCAATAAACAACAATAATAAAAAAAAAGCATAATACTGCCCGTCTAAAGTGTAAATTTTAATTTCATTTTTCGTTTCATCTTTTGGAAGCGATGTCTGAAGATCCAAGGAAAAATTAAAGTCTCTGGTGAAATAAATTATTACAATGGAACCTTAAAGAGGTCTGTTTTTCTTTGAATTAAATTTGCTCTGAATTAACATTGAGCTCTCAGGATTTCATCCTCCCTGGGATTATCCATACGGATTACCAAGATTTTCGTTACGTAACACTTGTCCCTAACGTAAGTTTCGGTCTCGTTAAGGGCAGATATTTTGTGTGGCCGCCTTTTTGGGGCGTAAACGAGGACACGTGTATCGAAATAAAAGCCCCAATAATCACCCCAAAGATATGGATTTCCGTTCAATCTTAAATATTATTGTGCCCCCATATGACAGGATCGTACGTTTAATTCTAAATAAAATTTTAATTAAACACGATCCCTTGATGTGATCTTTTATCGTGTAATTTAAACAAACCGATCTTGACGGTTGATTTACATTAGTCAAGGTCCAATTTTTTTTCAGATTAAAGAACACAATTCTGTAAGATTTCTTCTTATAAAATCGATGTGATTGAAAAGAGGGATCTAAAAGAGGACGGAAAGCGCGACACTGAGATCCGAAGAGGTATTGGGATGGCAAAAGACACATTCCAAAAGGTAGGCAGAGTATTAAGAGACAGGAAAACCTCGTTGGAAACAAAGAAAAGAGTACTGAACTGTTACGTAATATCAGTCCTCCAATATGGCAGTGAATGGTGGACAATCTCCTCACAGATGAAGAAGAGACTTGAAGCAACGGAAACAAAGAAAAGAGTACTGAACTGTTATGTAATATCAGTCCTCCTATATGGCAGTGAATGCTGGACAATCTCCTCACAGATGAAGAAGAGACTTGAAGCAACAGAAACAAAGAAAAGTGTACTGAACTGTTACGTAATATCAGTTTTCCTATAAGACAGTTAATGCTGGACAATCTCCTCACAGATGAAGAAGAGACATGAAGCAACAGAAACAAAGAAAAGAGTACTGAACTGTTACGTAATATCAGTTCTCCTATATGATAGTGAATACTGGACAATCTCCTCACAGATGAAGAAGAGACTTGAAGAAAAATAATGTGGTCCTGCAGAAGGATGCTAAGGATTCCATATGCCGAACATGTGAGCAACTGTTGACGTCACCTGCCTCTCGAATTTATATTTTTTCAAAATACCACAAAATATAAAACAATAAGAAGGATCGCAAAACGGTTTTATAACAACAATATTCATATTTATACATGTAATGATATGCAAGCATAATTAATAGGAGTTACTTCCCTTTGGCTGGAATTCAAATTTTTACTAAGGGAAAATTTTTTTATCTGAGCTCATAGAAAGTTAAATGAACTTGCCGCTCAAAATGTTCATTGTGAGTGAGTTGAAAGTATTCTGTAAAGCTGAGAATATGTTTATAAACTTTTTAGCTTCAGAAGAGTTGAAGGAGTGAATGTTCCGTAATGTTTAATTAGTTTCCATTGCTTGTAGTTGAATATTCGTAATATGTTGATGCTTGTAATGGTTGGTAATGTTCGGTAATATTCGGTAATGTTCGGCAATGTTCGTAATGTTTGTAATTATGTTTCCGTACGTACGTGCATGCCTTCGTGTGTGAATATGTTTTCATTGCGTCCGCCCAGAAGGGGTCGAAACGTTATTTCTTTAACAGCTACATTTTTTTTTTTTTTTTTTGAAAAGCGAGAGAAATCAAAAATACAGAGAGAGAACGAACTCGTTTTCCGGTATTTATAATCAACGTAATCACGTGATCGGCTCCGGAAAGATATAGGCAGTATTTGGCGGAAATGTTTTTTTTTTCGTCAGGTTATTCGAACGTAGTTGAGAACACGATTTAAATATTCACTGACCAATGAGAAATGAGAAAAATATCAAGGCTCTGCGGTCCAGTTTTTGCACAGAATTGCACAAAACCTGGCATTGATAGAAAAGTGTTAGCAGAACGCCAAAAAAAAAAAATAAAAAAAAAACAAAAAAAAAACGACGAAGTTTTGAAAAGCATGGAAACAAAAAAGAAGACTGATACTTGACATCAGGAAGAGGTAGTTGAGATTTCTGTGACCTGTAATGAGAAAGGAAGGCTTGGAAACCTGATACTCACAAGGCGGATAGAGAGAAAGAGCGACAGGAGAAAGCAACGTGTGATTTGCTTAATAGGCTTGACCAATGGATGGTAGAGCGGGCTGGAAGACAAAAATTTTTATGCGCTACAAGAGGCAGGAAGATGTGGAGACACATAAATGTAAGAAAAGACTACATAATCATTCATTTCTCTTTTTCTGTTTCTTTTTCTATCATAGATTTTCTTTCTTTTGTCTTCCATTTTTATTGCTTTCCTTTCGTCTATTCTTTCATTTGTTTATATTTCTTTCTTTCCTTTTTCTCTATATAATTCTTTCTTTCTTTTTTTTCATCACTATTTCATTCTTCCTGTCCATTCTTTTTGTCTCGATAATTATTCCTTCTTTTCTCTGTTAATTTTCTCTTTTTTTTCGGCTTCTTTATTTCTTTCTATATTTGTTTATTTGTTTTTCTTTCTTTCTTTTTTCTTTCTTTATAATTCTTACTGCCTTTCTTTTGTCGATATTTCCTTCTTTTCTTTCCTTTTCTTTCTTGCTTTCTTTCTTTCTTTCTTTCTTTTTCTTTTGTCTATATAATCATTACTTTCTTTTTTTATCTTTCGTTTTGCCTCTACAATTATTATTCCCTTTGCTTTTTCTTTCTTTCTTTTTCTCCTTTTCTTTCTTTCAATTTATTTATTTTTCTTTCCCCTTTTTTTTCCTCTCTTTCTTTTTAACTCTCTTTCTTTTGTGTATATGATTACTTTAATTTTCTCTCAGTTTTTTTCTTTCTTTTCACTCCCTTTCTTTCTTTCTTTCTTTCTCTCTTTCTTTCTTTCTTTCTTTCTTTCTTTTCCCTCCCTTCGTCTTCTTTACTTGTTTTTTCTTTACGCGACCTTTCGTCTTCCCTTCTTAGCATTTTATATGCTTCCCTTTCTTTCTTTCTTTCTTTCTTTCTTTCTTTCTTTCTTTCTTTCTTTCTTTCTTTCTTTTCCTCCTTCGTCTTCTTTTATTTGTTTTTGATCCTTTTGCGACCTTTCGTCTTCCTTTCTTAGCATTTTATATGCTTCCTTTCTTTTCTTTCTTTCTTTCTTTCTTTCTTTCTTTTCTTTCTTTCTTTCTTTCTTTCTTTCTTTCTTTTCAAAAGCTTCGTCTTCTTTATTTGTTTTTTTCCTTTTGCGACCTTTCGTCTTCCTTCTTAGCATTTTATATGCTTCCCTTTCTTTTCTTTCTTTCTTTTCTTTCTTTCTTTCTTTCTTTCTTTCTTTCCCTCCTTCGTCTTCTTTATTTGTTTTTTCCTTTTGCGACCTTTCGTCTTCCCTTTTTTAGCATTTTATATACTTCCGTTTCTTTCTTTCTTTCTTTCTTTCTTTCTTTCTTTTTTTTTCTTTTCCCTCCCTTCGTCTTCTTTATTTGTTTTTTTCCTTTTGCGACCTTTCGTCTTCCCTTCTTAGCATTTTATATACTTCCCTTTCTTTCTTTCTTTCTTTCTTTCTTTCTTTCTTTCTTTCTTTCTTTCTTTTCCCTCCCTTCGTCTTCTTTATTTGTTTTTTCCTTTTGCGACCTTTCGTCTTCCCTTTCTTAGCATTTTATATACTTCCCTTTCTTTCTTTCTTTCTTTCTTTCTTTCTTTCTTTCTTTCTTTCTTTCTTTCTTTTCCCTCCCTTCGTCTTCTTTATTTGTTTTTTCCTTTTGCGACCTTTCGTCTTCCCTTCTTAGCATTTTATATACTTCCCTTTCTTTCTTTCTTTCTTTCTTTCTTTCTTTCTTTCTTTCTTTCTTTCTTTCTTTCTTTTCCCTCCCTTCGTCTTCTTTATTTGTTTTTTCCTTTTGCGACCTTTCGTCTTCCCTTCTTAGCATTTTATATCTCTTCCCTTTCTTTCTTTCTTTCTTTCTTTCTTTCTTTCTTTCTTTCTTTTTTCTTTCTTTCTTTTCCCTCCTTCGTCTTCTTTATTTGTTTTTTTTTTTTTACGACCTTTCGTCTTCCTTTCTTAGCATTTTATATACTTCCGTTTCTTTCCTTTCTTTCTTTCTTTCTTTCTTTCTTTTTTTCTTTTGCCTCCTTCGTCTTCTTTATTTGTTTTTTTTCCTTTTGCGACCTTTCGTCTTCCTTCTTAGCATTTTATATACTTCCAATTTCTTTCTTTCTTTCTTTCTTTCTTTTTTCCTCCTTCGTCTTCTTTATTTGTTTTTTTCCTTTTTGCGACCTTTCGTCTTCCCTTTCTTAGCATTTTATATACTTCCGTTTCTTTCTTTCTTTCTTTCTTTCTTTCTTTCTTTCTTTCTTTTCCCTTTCGTCTTCTTTATTTGTTTTTTTCCTTTGCGACCTTTCGTCTTCCCTTTTATTTGTATTTCCCTTTCCTTTTTTCTTTCCTTTCGTTCTTTCTTTCTTTCTTTCTTTTCCTTTCGTCATTTTATTTGTTTTTCCTTTTGCGACCTTTCTCTTCCTTCTTAGCTTTTATATACTTTCTTTTTTCTTTCTTTCTTTCTTTCTTTCTTTCTTTCTTTCTTTTCCCTCCCTTCGTCTTCTTTATTTGTTTTTTTCCTTTTGCGACCTTTCGTCTTCCCTTCTTAGCATTTTATATGCTTCCCTTTCTTTCTTTCTTTCTTTCTTTCTTTCTTTCTTTCTTTCTTTCTTTCTTTCTTTCTTTTCCCTCCCTTCGTCTTCTTTATTTGTTTTTTTCCTTTTGCGACCTTTCGTCTTCCCTTCTTAGCATTTTATATGCTTCCCTTTCTTTCTTTCTTTCTTTCTTTCTTTCTTTCTTTCTTTCTTTCTTTCTTTCTTTCTTTTCCCTCCCTTCGTCTTCTTTATTTGTTTTTTCCTTTTGCGACCTTTCGTCTTCCCTTTCTTAGCATTTTATATACTTCCGTTTCTTTCTTTCTTTCTTTCTTTCTTTCTTTCTTTTTTTCTTTTCCCTCCCTTCGTCTTCTTTATTTGTTTTTTTCCTTTTGCGACCTTTCGTCTTCCCTTCTTAGCATTTTATATACTTCCCTTTCTTTCTTTCTTTCTTTCTTTCTTTTCCCTCCCTTCGTCTTCTTTATTTGTTTTTTCCTTTTGCGACCTTTCGTCTTCCCTTTCTTAGCATTTTATATACTTCCGTTTCTTTCTTTCTTTCTTTCTTTCTTTTCTTTCTTTCTTTCTTTCTTTTTTCTTTCTTTCCCTCCTTCGTCTTCTTTATTTGTTTTTTCCTTTTGCGACCTTTCGTCTTCCCTTCTTAGTATTTTTTATATTCTTCCTTTCTTTCTTTCTTTCTTTCTTTTTTCTTTCTTTCTTTCTTTCTTTCTTTCTTTCTTTCCCTTCCCTCCTTCGTCATCTTTATTTGTTTTTTCCTTTTGCGACCTTTCGTCTTCCTTTCTTAGCATTTTATATCCTTCCCTTTCTTTCTTTCTTTCTTTCTTTCTTTTATCCTTTTTCTTGTTTCCCTTTTTTTTTATCACTCTTTCCTTTTTTCTTTCTTTCTTTTTTCTCTATAACTACTACCTTTATTTTTCTCTCTCTTTCTCTTTTTCTCTATTTTTCCGTTTTTTCTCTCTCTATAATCCGTACCCATTTCTATTGTCTCTCTTTGTTTCTTTCTTTCGTTTTCATTTCTTTCATTCGTTCTTTCTTTTTTCTTTTGTCCCTCTTTCAGTTTTCTATGATTCTTTCTAATCATTGGTAATAATTAGTTTTTAACTTCTACAGTAAATCTAAAAGTATTTACTGAGATCGTAAAAGTGAATGCATATATATATATATATATATATATATATATATATATATATATATATATATATATATATATATATCCTGCTGCTTATATTTCCGATGTGTCTGGCTACGGTAGATTGCATTAATTATGTTCTATTTCTTTGTTTTCACCACGATAGATGCTTGTGTTAATTTTTCAAAAATTGAAATTTAATGTTATTTGATCGTCGACGAAACGGTTGAGGAGACATTTATTAATAAGTTTCTGATTTACGTTACTCATTTCTTCATAAAATTAGGCGTCCAAGTAAGAAATTATTTTAACCCAGTTCGGTTTATCGGAATTGTTTTCGAACATCAGTTTTATATCTCTGTGGATAATAACTTTTATGATTTAAAATTAGAATCTTTTTGCTCGTGGTTTTATTACATACATGCATATATATATATATATATATATATATATATATATATATATATATATATATCCTGGTTAATTTGCAACCGGACGTCTAGCCACACTGATGAGCAATGATACAGCAGAAACAGTCAGTCTGTGGATGACAATATATATGCCCCTGAAAAAATTTATTTCGGTTGAGCTCTCTGGGGAGAAATGTGAGTTTGTAAAAAGTGACTATTACTGCTAATATTTCAAGACTCTTCGGTAAAAAGCGAATCGAGTTCTCTCAGTCACTGTATTTTAATCTAAAAATAAATGCGCTTAAAATTTTACTTTCTAAATCTGCCGTGCGCCAACGGCTTAGGTGTTAAAATCTCCGACTGACGCCAATTCAGCCGGGTTTCGATCCTAGCTAGAGGCAACCGGTCGTCTAGCCATACTGATGAGCTGTGATACAGCGAAACAGTCTGTATATGGATGGCAATATATATATATATATATATATATATATAATTTCTTCGAAGATTATAACATAAATATGTTATAAAATTACTACAAAAATAGCCATTTTGTTCCAACACTTCTGGTATCTTATCAAGTGATGAACACGATCACTTGATAAGACACCAGAAGTGTTGAAACAAAATGGCTATTTTTGTAGTGATTTCATACCATATTATGTTATAACTTTCGAAGAAATAATTATATTTGCTCTACTCTGTATTGAACACTCTTTTAAGAATAGTTATTGTTGGTTATTGGAATTTATTCCGTATAAAGCAATCCAATACTTGGTATATATATATATATATATATATATATATATATATATATATATATACTTTAGAAAGTGCCCTGAAAAACATACTACGTGTTGACCTTAGCCTTGTGAATGAATTGGGTTTTTTTTTTTTTGAACCCTTGGGGGACCGTCGATAGCTGTGGTAGCACGAAGACACAAGTCATCGTGGCGGAGGGCTTGAGCGTGCTGGCCTTGTTCAAATTGTTGATCACGCTAGATAACACGCTCAATCTCAGAAACTGTAACTAATGTCTGTTCAGCATAGTTGCAGTAAAACCACAGGTGGGCTCTGCGTGTGTTGAATAAACACAAATGCGTCTGTGCAAGCGTCTGCAATAGGGATTGGCTAGCCGCCCTGTTAGACAGGTATCCTCGAATACGACTGGCCAGCTATATATATATCTATATATATATATATATATATATATATATATATATATATATATATATATATATTATAAAATGGACAAGTCTGACAATTATTTTAAGACATTTTTATGTTTATACATTCTTTTTTATAGATACAAATATTGAAATAAATGCTCTGTTTTTTTAATAAACAGTATTAAACAACATTTACCGGCCTGAATGTCCGTGAAATTGTCATAGAAAACATGCCTCCTCCTTGGCCGAACCGATCAGGCTCAATGACGGTTCCATATAGGATACAGGTTCGATTCCTGTCGGTGGGCGAATATTTTTTTATGAAAATTTCTCGGACATTCAGGCCGGTAAAAGTTATTAATATTGTTTATTATAAACAGAGCTTTACTTAAATATTTGTATCTATAAAAAGAATGTATAAACAGAAATATGTCTCTCTCTCTCTCTATATATATATATATATATATATATATATATATATATATATATATATATTCATACGTTATTTTAAAAGATACTATTTATTTAAATAAATTGTATCTACTAAAATAACGTATAAACAGAAAATATATTTAATAACTGTTGGATGTATTACATTTCATAATATGTTGTCAATGTTTACGTTAATGTACGTTTCGGGAGCAGATTTTATCCTTCGGGAAAGATCGTTAAAGATTTGTTATTTTAAAAAATTCATTTGGACTTTGCTATATCTGAGTGGTATATCACGTCAGATCAAATGACGCTTCCGATGACGTATTGAGATGGCCAAAGAGGCGTTCTAAAAGCTAAGCAAAGTATTAAGAGACAGGAAAACCTCGTTGGAAACAACGACAAGAGTACTAGACTGTTACGTGATATCTGTTTCCTCTATGGCAGCGAATGCTGGACAATCTCCTCAAAGATAAAGAAGAGATTCGAAGCAACAGAAATGCGGTTCTACAGAAGGATGCTGTGGATATCATGGCCCAAACATGTGAGCAACGACGAGGTTTTGGAGAGCGTGGAACCAAAAAGGAAACTTATACTTGACATCACGATGAGGCGGTTGACTTTTCTGGGACCCGTAACGAGAAAGGTGGGCTTGCAAAATCTGATAGAAGGAAAAAGAGACAGAGGAAAGCAACATGACACACATGGACTCTCTCAGCTATAAATAGGAGCAGGTACTGCCTTTTAAAGAGGAAAGTTTCCAGCAGTCAGCTCTGATAGTCGAACCGTTTCCTGTAACACTCTCGTTTGTATATGTTTGTATTACTATTTCTCTTCCTATATTTGTTTAACTCAGTTCCTTCCTTGTGCCTTTATTTCTGGCCCTAACAAGGCCACAACAGATATACTTAATAATCTTGAGCAAAGGGATGGCAGAGCGGGGGTCTGGAAGAAACAACAAAAAGACAAAACTTATGAGGAGCTACAAGAGACAGGAAGGTTTCTTGGTGTCAAAACATTTAGAGTTTTATGGTAAAGGCATAAATAACTTTGTAACTAGGTGGCGAAAATGGATAGAGGTTTGGGATTTCTAATTCGACTGATCTGAACGCTGTTTAAATATATTAATAAAGATCTTTTCGTGCAACTTAATAATTGCCTTTAAAAAAAAAGCCCAAGCTGCTCATAAAAATTAAAGTTTTCTCATCAGTATATTTGTTGCCATGTATAACGATATTATGGAGAAAAATATTAGATCATCTTCATGTGAAAAATAATGGCGACTTTTTGTTTAAATTTTACAATGTATTGATCAGAAATAAGTGAAGTGCAAAGCAAGCAAGCAAAATTGGAATCGGCGTCGATGTGAAATCTGCAGAGACGAAAAAAAGTGCAGAACAATAGGCTTGAATAAATAATAATAAAAAAAAAACAAGAAATATCGGGAGACAAAAAAAAAGTTCTTTTCTTTGGCTGTATAAATTCAAAAAAAACCCAAAAAAAAAAAAAAAAAAAAACAAAGAGAACAATCAAAGCGAAAAATGGAAAGTTACTACAGATATTGAAAAAATACATCGGAGGGCTCTTTCATGACAAATAAAAAATAATATAAAAAAATAAAATAGGAGATGTATCTACAATATACATATATATATATATATATATATATAGATATAAATCGTCCTCGTTAAGACGTTAAACTACATCCGTGTGCTGGGTAAGACGATAAACTACCTCAAACAGCAAGGCCTCAGATCAGGAGGTTTTGAGGAAGCATGGAACCACCTCTTAATTGCTGGTGTTCTCAGGTTCACCCTGACCCGGGGTGGTAGCACCTGTTAGAATCCCAGCTATGGGCAAATAGTTAACTATTACCAAAAATATTTTTGAAAAAGTTATTACCAGCAATACAATTTTGAAGGAAAAATATTACCAGAAACAGATTTTTAACAAAACAAAATATTACCAGTAATAAAAAATTTTGTTGCCATTGATTAACCCGCTGGGGTTGGTGTGCCGTGGGACAAAATAAACCAAACCAATCTAAACCAAAGAATACATAATCTATTCATACGAATCTATCCTAAAAATGTTGTCGGCATTAAATAACCCATTGAGGTTGATATGCCGTAAAACAAAATAAAACAAACCTATCTAAACCAAAGAATAATATTCTATTCAAATGAATCTATCCTAAAAATGTTGTCGGCATTAAATAACCCATTGAGTTGATATCCGTAAAACAAAATAAACAAATCAATCTAAACCAAAAGAATACATATTCTATTCATACGAATCTATCCTAAAATGTTGTCGGCATTAAATAACCGATTGAGGTTGATATGCCAAAACAAAATAAACCAAATCAATATAAACCAAAGAATACATATTCTATTCATACGAATCTATCCTAAAAATGTTGTCGGCATTAAATAACCCATTGAGGTTGATATGCCGTAAAACAAAATAAACCAAACCAATCTAAACCAAAGAATACATATTCTATTCAAATGAATCTATCCTAAAAATGTTGTCGGCATTAAATAACCCATTGAGGTTGATATGCCGTAAAACAAAATAAACCAAAATCTAAACTAAAGAATTATATTCATTCATATAATGTTGTCGGCAAAATAACCCGAGGTTATATGTAAAACAAAATAAACCAAACCAAAACTACAATATAATGTTAAAACCCGACGTTAAGTCACCATAATAGCGTTCTATACGACACGCCAATTCATATCACAACTAAGGTCCAGAACTAGGGTCCTATTTTAAAATGTTTAAATGTCAGAAAGTTTAGAAGAAAATTTAAAAGTTAACTCATTTTGACACATAAGGTAATCACCTTCTAAACATCCATACATATGCTAATTACCAAGTTAAACATCCGCCATATTACTCTGAACTCTGTCTCATTTATCTTATTTTTTTTAATTATTTTTATGCAAGGCAACAGTGCCACTAGTACGCATCGGGTTACAGAGAGTGACAACAAGAGAAAAAACAGCAGTGTTTGAGGATCGGACATAGAGAAGGACGTGGATCAGGATCAAGACATCAGAAGATGTCGGTTGACATATTTGTAATCAAAATTTAACTGCCGATTTTCTGAAATCGGCTAAAATATTGAGATTCCAATCAATGTAATTTCAGTTTTATGTCCACTAGAATATTTTGCTTACTGGAAATAGTACATTTAATCATTTAATCAATTTAGCTTTCATTTTTAAAATTCTTTTTTTAAACGTTGGAATGAAATCTTCAAGAATACTTTTTCATATTTTTTAATATTCTTTTTTTTCAAACGTTGGGTACAAAACTATCACATAAAGAGTTACCTAGAGTAAACGTGGCATCAGATTCGTCAATTTGAATATTTGAGTTATGCCGTGAAAATTCCATTTGGGAAGTAGAAAAGACACAGTGAGGGAAAGATGCTAACCTAGTAGCACACAATTCTGCGTCGTGGCAAAAGTGATTTGTGGCCATATTTGTAGAAAAACAGAGGGGAAGTCAAGCACATCTGCATCTGAACAATTTTTCATATCTATCTATTTATTATTCGGACTATTGTTCTCATTCTTGTAGCCATGTTTATCACAATGTTTCGGTTGTTGTTGTACGCTCCGGCCTTCTTCCGGTTGTTGGAATGTCGAACTGAACCCTTTATTTCGCTCACTGTGTTAGAATGTTCTAGTTCCACGTGCCATGTTTAATGGATGTCAGTTATCAGTTATCTCCATTTAATAACTCCCCTCTGAAAGTTCTCCACCGCCTTAACCGGGTATTGAACTCACAACTCTTTGGGTCCTGTCACTGGATCTAACCTCAAGGACACATGTTTTACAGTGGATAAAGGCGTTGGTTAGATTCAGTGCGAGTCTCATTCTGATTTCTCCAAACATAAACCAATCTTGAATTAAAATATTGGCAGTATTTGATTTCATCTGACCAACTTACAGACTGCCAAAATTCATAACATTTGCCCTCGAATTCTCTCGCCCAGTCCATACGGAAGTTCCTGTTAACCTCTGAAATTAAGTGATTCTTAACTGCAAGTCATCTTTGATAGCCTAGCTCTTTCAGAGACTTTCTCACCGCATATTGCGACATTTTCATGCTGTTGGCGACATCTTTGACGCTCTGACGACGGTTTCTGATGACTTCCCTATTCAGTGCCCTTTTCGTTCATTCAGACACGATTCTTGGTCATCCTGAACGTTTTTTTTTCTCCACACAACAATGCACTTCTTCGTTAAATTTCATTAACCATTTGATGATTAACCTGGAAAAACCTCTCTATTTGACTTGCCACACTGACGCCATCCTATTATTTAACTTTGTTGAAATTCACTAATTGTTATGGATTCCGAGGATGGAATCCTGCACAAATAAATAAACACGCCAGTAAATGAAATAGAAAAATATGTGTATTACATGTAAGAATACAAAGTTGAAATGAAGATTAGTAGTCCAGGAATGCGGGTTAGTAGAAAAGTATAATTACAAGTAAGTGAAGCCGTAATTATCTCTCTTTCCGGACTCTCGTATAACTCTGAGTGAACACCCCTGTCTCGACGTTTTTGTCACGCTATCTCTCCGTAGTCTAAGTATACTTTAGACGAGTCCATCTTGTGTACAAGGGGCGAGCTCCACAGTACTAATTTCCTTACTTCCACGAACTTTCATTGCAAGATATAAATCAACTATTATTCATAGATGAGAGTAGCTTGTTACTAACACGGTATTGTCTGAAAAAAAGAGACGTTATTTAAACAAGCCAAAATTGCTGAAATCAAGGGTGGCTAAAAACTTATCATAGCCCACTGTATATTCTTGTTTAGTTCAGGTCAGGTATCGCTCGACCTGTTTTCACAGCGTCTAAGTCTGCTCAACTGGTACTTGACGTCTCGTGCGAACTTAAAATCCAGTGAACGCTTCTGAAATGTTCTTCTTAAACAATAAATTTTCGAAACAGGTATGCTTATCATTCTACGCCAGACAATAGAACGTCTTGTATTTTTTTGTAGCAACTTCAGGCAATTTTCGTAAGATTGTCGGGTAGATATGGTTATTACAATGTGTATTATCTTTGTTGATGTGGAAAGAAACACATTCGTGGCGAACAAAAAGAACGCAGCCAAGACAGAAGACAGGAACTATAAAATGAAAACGGATAAACGTGGAATGGTTTCGAAAAAATATTTTTTTAATTTTTTTATAATTAAAACACAGTCGGCATAAAGATCTAAATGCGTACATTAAGATATGCATATTCATGTTAATAGATTGGTAGGTTCAGATCTATCTATCTATCTATCTATCTATCTATCTATCTATCTATCTATCTATCTATCTATCCCAGTCTGTTCATATCAACGTCATTTTGTGATCTATCTATCTATCTATCTATCTATCTATTATCTATCTATCTATCTATCTATCTATCTAAGCATATTCATCTTATCTATCTATCTATCTATCTCAGTTTGTTCAAATCAACGTCAGTTTGATCAGATCTATCTATCTATCTATCTATCTATCTATCTATCTATCTATCTATCTAAGCCTGTTCATATCTATCTATCTATCTATCTATCTATCTATCTATCTATCTATCTATCTATCTATCCCAGTCTGTTCATATCAACGTCATTTGTTCTATCTATCTATCTATCTATCTATCTATCTATCTATCTATCTATCTATCTATCTATCTATCTATCTATCTATCTATCTATCTCAGTTTGTTCAAATCAACAAGATTTCTATTATTTTCTATCTATCTATCTATCTATCTGGAATCAAAATCTTCCTTTTGTGACTTTTTTCATCTATCTATCTATTTTTTTTTTTTTATCTATCCCAAAATCAACGTCATCTAATTTTATCTAAGCCTGTTCAAAACCAACCATCTACAGAACTTTAAATATCTTTTTTTTTTTTAATTTTAAAAATTATAATCTTAATATGTCAAAACCAAACATCTACAGAACTTTAAATATCTGGGAAATTTTCAACGTATCTTAAACGTTATTCGTTATTGCTTTTCTTCGTTCGATGCTGTGCGTATTTTTTCTATTTGTGTGTGTGTGTGTGTGTGTGTGTGTGTGTTGGTGAGTGGATCGTTGTGTTAGTGCGCCTGCGTAGTGGCAAGACAAAGTATCAAACTATATAATAATTATCAATGTATAATTTATTCATGTGTCCTGTTCTATGTGTAATTGAAACGGAGGTACATCAACCTAAGTTGATTAATTTCATGAGTGATTACTTCCCTTAGTAGTTTTAATAATCTATATAAATTCAATATGCATTTGCATTTAGACAAAATTAATTCCCTAGTAAAAAAAGAACAGTTAATCAGTTCCTTTGCTTATCCGTTTCTTAAACTGCAGTCTTATTTGTTCAAGCCTTTCACGTGAGGCACTCAGATATCTTTGTCTATTAAGTGATCGTATAACTTCAACTTGGTCTTGAAATGGTCTTTGTCGTGCCGTTGCTATTCTTTTTCTTCCGAGAGATCTTTTCCATTTCACTGTTATATTAAATACTAAATTTGAAACATAAAAAGATATTGATAAAAAAATTTTTTAAAAAATACAAAAATTTAAATGACGGAAAATGTGAGACCAAAAATCCGAAGATGCATTGTAATAGACAATCTAAGCAAAGTATCAGAAAACAGGAAAATGTCGTTAGAAACAAAGAAATGAGCGCTGGCCTACACGTACTGCATTGGATATCATTCTGGATACATTGGAGTTTGCAGATTTGTACCCTAGCATCACTATTTTGGCGTACTACTACTACTACTACTACTACTACTACTACTACTACTCCATCTCTATCTCAATCAATCAATCAATCAATAATAATAATAATCTATATATTTAAACTTGTAGCCTCTGTCCGCTTGCAAGTTTGTTATCGAACTCCTCCTAGGGTTTTTTTTTTTCAGATAAACCCCCATAACCATATATATTCTGAAATTGCGTTACATAGGTTACTTGGATAAGTATATTTCATTTTGATCAAAGGGGTACCCCCCCGTGGGGGAGGGGGTTACCCTCCCCCCAAACGCCACTGAAATTTTTTTTTTTTTTTCCCTTTTGATTTAAATTAAATTTAGATTTTTAGCAATGGAATGACTCCTATCCAAAATCCGAACAATTTCCATGAAAGTATTTATAGAAAAAACACAGAGAGGCAACCTTACGGCTGCGGCGGTGGGCAAGTGACTGAAGCCGTGAACTCAGGTCAAGATCGATAATCATTTGTGTCATTTGATATGCCAATATCAATAACACTGGTAAACAAAAAAAAAATTTAAAATGGTGTCGAGTCACCAAACATTTTTTAAAGCTAATTTGAGGGCACTGAATCTTAAAATGACCTTACTTTTTCTTGGTTAGCTGCCGTATTTGTGTACAGAAATGGCTCACGTTTGGGAAAAAACATTTTTTTTTTCATTTGTTTTCTGTACATATGATATTGACCGATGGCAATATTTCTCAAAGTAAAAATCGTAGAATCTTCTCAATTCGTATTTAAACCAACAAATACTGGTCTGCTTATTCAGAAATACTATTTTTGCAATAACAATCAGAAGCGAACTCTTTAAAAATAACGTGAATGAATATACCAAGATCAACAAGTATTTTCATCAAATCATTTAATAAACCAAAAGCAGAAATAAAACGTTCGTGAACATAAGAACGATGGTAAAGATTTTCTCTTTCTTGATTGTCTGTCATGTTCAATGTTATTTAAGTCCCTTTTGATATTCCAGCAGTATCTCTATCTATAAAAGGCAGGAAGTGTGTGTGTGTGTGTGTGTGCATATGTGTGTGTGTGTGTGTGTGTGTGTGCATATGTGTGTGTGTGTGTGTGTGTGTGTGTGTGTGTGTGTAACGAATGCACAGCCGCAATTTTCGACGGATTTGCACCAAAATTTATATGCACATGCTCCAAGTTAGCGGGAAAGACCAAGACCGACTTTGCATTTCCCAACTCGATTCGATAGTGGAAATAATCGATTTTTTTCATGCTTCTACGGCAGTTTTCATGTAGTTTGCGGCCATTTTGTACTGGCCAGGGTGAGAGCCTATAGCTGGCTGCCACGAATAGGCAGGAAGATTCTATTGGCCAGCGTGAGAGCCAACAGCTGACTGACACGAATGTTAACTAGCATGCAAAAAAAATCGATAGCTGCATTCGTCACAAGTGGGAAAATTTAAATCTGCATGGCACTTTACTCCAATTGGCTCACTCGCTTGCTTAAACTCAACGTTGATTCTGATTCCGCAGAACTGGGTTGGGTGTGAAAAAGTATTTGTTGTTAACATTCTTTTTTCATTCGGTTTTTTCAGTTACAAGTCCTTTTTTTTAAAAGCTGATCGTTTTGTGTTCATTTTGTTTAGTTCTTTTTTCCTAACAGATTTAATGTTTAGTATAGAGCTTAGAAAAAATTCGCAGTGTGAGATAGGCAAGAAGTAAGGCATGTAGCAACATCAGCACGGAAAAGGGCACTCCTTTAAAGACAAGCAAGGGCACAAATATTTTAAGTCAAGTGATAGCGATTGCTGTATGAGTCGTACGAATTTTTGAATCCAGCACGAGCAATGGAATATGTGCATTCAATTGGGATGTCTTTAGTTGGAGTTTCTTTCCAACTGTGAAAGTAAAATGTTCACAATATGCCTGGTTTTCTTCCGTAGTGAAGGGATAAAAGTGATGCGATAGATTTATGAATATCAAACAAGATTTTAGGGTTTTATTTTTTGATGTCACCTTAATTATCAGGTTTACTAAAGTGTAGTACTGATAAAGTTAGTCAGTTCATTTGAATTTTGGCGATGAATTGGAAAACTTCGGCATATCTATTTTAAAATTTTTGACCCAGAAATACTTTTTTTTTGTTATAAAAATAGTTCATTTCAGGTGGAGTGGCTGACATAAATTGCTCGGCGTACCTGAAAACTGATGGGTTTTCTACGACCTTTATTAACTAAATTTTGCCATCAGCAAAGATCGTAGATTGATCTTTTTTTTTCTCCAAAATGTGAGCAATTTCAGTACAGCAAAAATGTTAGGTAACCATGAAAAACTAAGGTTATTTTGCGAATCAACGCCATCAAATTCTGTTTTGTTTCTTGGCGCCAAAACTATGGAAGTTGTTGGTGCCTCTATCTAGCATAGTAATATCCGGAATATGATGCTGTATCATTCTGTCCCAGAATATTTCTAACTTCTTCAGTTCTTCGGCGAGGCACATGATCGTAACAATTGTAGTTATTATTATTATTATTATTATTATTATTTTTTTTCTTTTGATTTCTGGCGTTTATTTTCTTTCCGGGTCCCGCCCAGAGACCTAAGGTTAGAAATGGCATCATGACACTTTCCACTGACAAAAAAAAAAAAGAAGAAATTACATAGATAAAGCCCTTCGTAAAGTGTGGGCTGTACTTGTGAGAACAATTTTTTGTATCTCCTTGAAGCATGGACTTCCAGGAATGCCTTCAATTAGTCTACTGGAATCTTTTCCAACCAATCCCAGGGCTCCAAATACAACGGGGATTGTTGATGTTCCCATGTGCCACATTTTTGAGATTTCTATTTCAAGGTCTTTATATTTTGACAGCTTTTTGAATATCTTCAAAGATACATTGCAGTCAGCAGGGACTGCCATATCAATAAGGAGACATTTTATTATTATTATTATTATTATTATTATTAAAAATGAACGAGTGGCTGGGTGATTAGAACATTCTCTTTCTGACCATGAAATCCACGTTCGATTTCCACCATCATCGATGTATTCATTGAGGTTTCATCTCGAGGTTATCGACCTGTGGAGGTGATCCCAGCGCGTGGCATCCGTGCGAAGTTACCGAAAGACATACCACGGGTTTACCCCCACCGTTGAAATCGATTAGAGAGGCGTCATCGATGCTTGTGCTAGCACGAAGTCACAAGTCATCGTGAGAGAGGGCGTTAGCGCTCTCCGCCAGCAAATGTAACTAAAGCTCTCTCTCAGAATCTTTCTTTCTTTCTTTTTATGTGGCCTGGTCTTTTAGGACGTGGGAGATCATGGCTCTCCACCTCCTTCTATCCTTTGCAGCTCTCAGCGAACTTCTTCCCTCTGCTTCCTTCCCCAGACCGTTCTGTCATCCACTTGCTCACGCTCTGTCATCCACTTGCTCACGTTCTGTCATCCACTTGCTCACGCGTTGTTTTCCCTTGTCTCTCTTTCCCTCTATTCGACTCGTGAGTATCAGATTCTCCAGGCCCTCCTTCCTCATTATGTGTCCCAGAAATTACAGCTGCCTCTTCCAGAGTGTTAAGTATAGGCCTCCTACTTGTTTGCATCCTCTCTAAGGGGATACGCTCGATCCATGATACCCTTAGCATCCTTCTCTAGAAATACGTCTCCGTACAAGCGTAACAATACAGCACAGCTCACTGAAACGCCGGCTCTTGTAAGACCGCCGAATTTAAGCAATAGAACGTGATCTGAATTTCTCACACTCTTGGATGACAGAGAAAGAATTTTCAAAGCTGTAAAAGGTTCTGCAGCTAGGTATGTCATACCTTGTTTTCACTTGTGTCTCTTCTTCTCTATTCGACCCACGTGTATCAGATTCTCCAGGCCCTCCTTCCTCATTATGTGTCCCAGAAATTTCAACTGCCTCTTACTGATGTTAAGTATAAGCTTCCTCCTTGTTTGCATCCTCTCTAAGGGGGTACGCTCGGTCCATGATACCTTTAGCATCTTTCTCGAGAAACACATCTCTGTATTAACGTAACAATACAACGTACCTCATCTAAACGCCGGTTCTCGTAAAACCGCCGAAGTTAAGCAATAGGACGTGATCTGAATTTATCACGCTCTTGGATTGCAGAGAAAGAATTTTCAAAGCTGTAAAAGGTTCTGCTGCTAGGTATGTCTTGCATTGTTTTCACTTGTCTCTCTTTACCTCTATTCGACCTGTGAGTATCAGATTCTCCAGGCCCTCCTACCTCATTATGTGTCCCAGAAACCTCAGCTACCTCTTTCTGATGTTAAGTATAAGTCTTCTTCTACTTTGTAACCTCTCTAAGACCTCATCGTTGCGCACACGCTCGGTCCCTGATAGTTGCTGTATAAAAGGGCAGCCGTGTGTTGCAGAGATTTTGCAGGCGCCTCTAATATGGTTTTGGCTAGCTATCCTAATTTTTAATATTACAGATACACTTCGCTTTGCGTCACTCAGCTGTTTCGTAAATCGGGGATACAAGCGTTCCGCAATACATGGTTTCATTCGAGAGAAATGCCTTCGCCTAAAAATACAAGATCTAGATACTTTACGGATGTTAGTCGTTTTTTTTTTTAAAGCTTAATAAATAATTCAGTTTCTTTTGTATGTTCCTAATTGCAATGAGGAAAAACAAACAAACAAAGAAAAAAAATGCTGATTCATTTTCAATATGGCCGCTTTGCAAAAGTTCGTTCATTTTGCTAAACTAATTTACAGCCGAAAAAATGATACAAGAAGTGTTTGAGGTGTATTTTCTACTTCGATTTGCCATGACATGTATATCACCCGCTTCTTCATGGCCGTGTTTTCATCTTTTTTCTTTTCTAATTTGTCCTTGCTCTAGTTCATTTAATGTCTTTCTTTCTTTTCATATTTTCATTTCTTTTCTTTTTTTCATATTTTTTCTTTTCATGTTTTCATTTCTTTCTTTCTTTCTTTCTTTCTTTCTTTCTTTCTTTCTCCAGTGTTTGGCTCCTCTTTCCCTACAGTCTGTATTTCTTTCTTTCTTTCTTTCTTTCTTTCTTTCTTTCTTTCTTTCGTGTTTGGCTCCTCTTTCCCTACAGTCTGTATTTCTTTCTTTCTTTCTTTCTTTCTTTTCTTTCTTTCTTTCTTTGGCTCCTCTTTCCCTAGTCTTTTTCTTTCTTTCCCTTTCTTTCTTTCTTTTTCTTTCTTTCTTTCTTTTCTTCTTTCTCCAGTGTTTGGCTCCTCTTTCCCTACAGTCTGTATTTCTTTCTTTCTTTCTTTCTTTCTTTCTTTCTTTCTTAATAATCTTTTCTCTCAGTTCGATAGTACTTTCTCCTCACTCTTTCATTTTCTTTCTTTCCAAATGTCTTTCTTTTATTATACATTTTCTTTCACTTATTTGACTTTCCTTTCAGTTTTGTAATCATTTCACCCCATGTTAGGCAATAAAGCTACTAGGATGCAAGATATTATTGAGCGTTAGAAAATATGAGAAAAACTACTATTAGAGCGAGGACAAAAATTAAAAAAAACCCCAAAAAACAGAAATTAAGAAGACAGAATATATCGACTGAGAATGCATTTAATTTTTTAATGAACAAAGTTGACTGGAAAGCAAGAAGCCGGAAGAGAGTTCTACAAGTGAGAAGTGAGAGAGAAGAAACTGTTAGCATAGAACTTTCGGTCACATCTAGCCATTTAGACTGTAAAATGATGAGACCTAACCGCCAATCTAGTACTGCTCTTATATTCATAAAGTTTAGGTGCCATAGAGGAAAGTTCATCAGAACGCTTAACCTGAAATTATTCATAGAAAAGTCACAGAGAAGCTACGTTAGGGCGGTGGGAAAGTGATTGAAGCTGAGATGCCAGATCAGGACCAATAACATTGCAGATTCTTTTCCGGATTATATTATATGTAGCAGGAGCACCAGACCTAATGTGGCAGCAATATTTAAAGCAAGGACGAATGGTAGATTTATAAATATGTAAGATAGATTCTGTTTATATTTCTGAGATGAAGTATTTTAATTATTTACATTATTTACATTGTTCAGACTGTTGTCCCGATCTTCGTTGCTATATTCACGACGTTTAGGTCGTTGTACGCTCCGTCCTTCTTAACTCTCCATATTTTAGTTCACCCCTGCCGTAGCCAGGTATTGAACTCACAACTATTTTGGGGTCAAATCACTGGATTCAACCAACAGTTTTATCCATTGGGCCATATGTCAGTCGTGTTTAAAATAGACAGTCTTTCTCACTTCTTCCATTCACTTTTTCTTCTCTTCTTTCTTCAATGTCAACTCTTCCTTACTCTCCCTAATGTTTAGCCTTACTCTCTGTTATATACCGTACCTGTGAACACTAATGGGTATGTCTCAATCCTCATAAATAGGTTGGACACTATTGAAAGTGGGAGTAATATTCTGCCTAATTAGTTCACCACTAGCAGTGGTTTACCTACTACGCGCCGCTGGCGAGTATTGTATTTTGTTGATGTTATAAAGATTAGCATTTCATTTCCAACATCCACTTTGGTTATTCCTCATTCAGTAACCCTTTCTAGGTTACATCAGAAAGAAAGAAAGAACTGATGACATCATACTTATAAAACCCAGGTTGTGTGTGTGTGTGTGTGTGTGTGTGTGTGTGTGTGTGTGTGTGTACGTTTATATATTGGATCGGATTTCCTACATTTTTCAACCGATTTCAACAAAACTTCACAAGACTACGTAAAATTACCTTGCGGTGGTTCTGACAGCGCCAAAAAATTGGAAAAACACAGTTGTTTTTGCACGAAATCAATTTGAATATACGATTACGAGGCATCGCGTGAATGAAAGGGGGACAACTCATATCGAGTTATACTTATTATAAAACCCAGGTTGTTTGTGTGTGTGGTTGTCTTTGTTCGTTTATATATGGGATTGGATTTCCTACATTTTTCAACCGATTTCAACAAAACTTCACTTTTTTTTGGCAGATAGTGTTTCTTATTGTCTTGCACACTTTTTTGTTTTTTTTTTTACATTCAGAATGCTTTAAAAATTCCATTTACAAGACAATTGTTTATAATAAAATTCTATTCAATCGGTAGACTCATAACGATTGAAAACAATGTTTTTGTTTGAGTTTGGGTTTGACCAGTTCGTAAAAAACAAAAAAAAACAAAAAAAAAAAAAACAAATTAAGACATGCGTGTCCGTCAACCTTAAATAATAATCTTTGTCAATTTTATTTTTCAGTCTTTATGATGGTCGATACTTGATCTATCTCTTACTGTTACATTCCCGGGCAACGCCGGGATCTAATGCTAGTTAGAAATAAAGAGGACGTGGAATAAGAAAGAAAGAAAGAAAGAAAGAAAGAAAGAAAGTGTTATATACCGTATCTATCAATGCTAATAGTTATGTCCCAATCCTCATAAATACATTAGACACTATTGTAAGTGTGTGGGGGGGTAATAATGTC
This sequence comes from Acanthosepion pharaonis, assembly GCA_903632075.3. NCBI lineage: Eukaryota > Metazoa > Mollusca > Cephalopoda > Sepiida > Sepiidae > Acanthosepion > Acanthosepion pharaonis. Next base: position 185,553 of record CAHIKZ030002236.1, on the reverse strand, counting down.
TAACTAGTCCACCACTAGCAACGGTTTACCTACTTCACGCACCTGGTGAGTATTGTATTTTGTTGATGTTATAAAGATTACCATTTCATTTGAAAATTTGAACATAAAGTTTCCATTATTTTCCGAGAAATTTTGGCTTTCATAAGCCATTGTTAACTCATTGTAGGACATGTTACAGTTGCCAAAAAGGAAATAAAAAATCTTTTAAAAGAACTCGTCGCTAAACAAGACAGCCCTATATATATATATATATATATATATATATATATATATATATATATATATATATATAAAGAACTCTTATGTAGCGAAGGAATAATATTTTTAAAAAATATTAGAATTATATATATATATATATATATATATATATATATATATATATATATATATATATATAAGAAGTATAGCCTTAAGGTGTGGTATATTTATGGGATAAAGTGCTCAATATCAGAGATAGAGCGTGTGTAAATATAAAAGTGAACATAGAAGTCAACACTTAGAGGCGACAGGCTGTTTCATGCTATATGCAATCGTCATATATATATATATACGAGGTAAAGTTCAAAATTATCTGCACTTTCGCTATTACATATAGCATATCAAGAGTGCGGAAATTTTTGACTTTCCTTGTATACATATATATATATATATATATATATATGTGTGTGTTTGTGTGTATATATATATATATATATATATATATATATATATGTGTGTGTGTGTGTGTGTGTGTGTTATATTTAAAATAACTGGTATTCCAAAGCGGTCTAACCACTCAGGATTGAGCCGATTCGACATTCTTTAATTTGGGTGAGTAGAAGAGAACTGGTGTATTCAAACGCGCTAAATTTGTGTGTGAATAAAATTATCACCATAGTAAAAAAAAAAAGAAAAGAAAGAAGAAAGAAAAACACAACAAAAAAACAAAAATAAACTGAGAAGAGACAAGTCGTACGAAACGTCATTTCGAGCAGGCAAACGCAAGACTGCCGATGATGATGATGATGATGACGATGGTGATGATGATGATGATAAAGCAGATGATGATGATGGGATGATGATGATGATGATGACGACGATGATGATAATGCAGATGATGATAATGATGGGATGATGATGATGATGATGATGATAATGCAGATGATGATGATGATGGGATGATGATGATGATGATAATGCAGATGATGATGATGATGGGATGATGATGATGATAATGCAGACGATGATAATGATGGGATGATGATGATGATGATAATGCAGATGATCGTGATGATGATGAAGATGATGATAATGCAAATGATGATAATGATGGGATGATGATGATGATAATGCAGATGATGATGATGATGGGAAGATGATGATGATAACGCAGATGATGATAATGATGGGATGATGATGACAATGCAGATGATGATGATGATGAAGATGATGATAATGATGGGATGATGATGATGATAATGCAGATGATGATAATGATGGGATGATGATGACGATGATGATAATGCAGATGATGATAATGATGGGATGATGATGACGATGATGATAATGCAGATGATAATGCAGATGATGATAATGATGGGATGATGATGATGATAATGCAGATGATGATAATGATGGGATGATCATGACGATGATGATAATGATGGGATGATGATGATGATCATGTAGATGATGATAATGATGGGTTGATCATGACGATGATGATAATGCAGATGATGATGATGATGACGATGATGATGATAATGCAGATGATGATGATGATGAAGATGATGATGATAATGCAGATGATGATAATGATGGGATGATGATGATGATAATGCAGATGATGATGATGATGATGATAATGCAGATGAAGATGGTGATGACGATGATGATGATAATGCAGATGAAGATGGTGATGACGATGATGATGATGATAATGATGAGATGATGATAATGATGATGATGATGATGATGACGATGATGATGATAATGCAGATGATGATAATGATGGGATGATGATGATGGTAATGCAGATGATGATGATGATGAAGATGATGATGATAATGCAGATGATGATAATGATGGGATGATGATGATAATGATAATGCAGATGATGATAATGATGGGATGATGATGATGATAATGCAGATGATGATAATGATGGGATGATGGGATGATGATAATGATGAAATGCAGATGATGATAATGATGGGATGATGATGATGATAATGCAGATGATGATAATGATGGGATGATGATGACGATGATGATAATGCAGATGAAGTTGATGACGATGATAGTGGGAGCGGTCTCGTTGATGGTGATGTGTGGGGGGAAAAATTTCATTCACAACCGATCGTTTTAATTCCATTTTGAATGTTGCGAAGCCGAAGCGTTTCATTCCCACGCGAACGCCATCATCAGTCGAAATCTATAACGCACGCGACGAACGCACAGAACCAGGGATGGTGCAGTGCTAATCAGACATTCGTTTATAGAATTCCAGTTTTCCAAAGGTAATTCGACGAGAACGAATTATGGCCTGAACAGTTGAAGAAAGAGACACAAGATTTAGCGCTAGATATTCACTCACACACGCTGGTGGGGGGGGGGCTAAAATATATTTGTAACCAAGTAACAAAAATATTTGTAAAGCCAAAAAACTTTACCAACACGTTTTGTCTTTTAAAACCGAAAAACCACTTTCAAGCCAGGCACGCTTTACCATTAGGCTACGAGAAGCCATCACAGGAAAGCAAAGTTATTAGATTATAATGCTAATATAGAGTAGGTTCCTCTCAAGAAACCTACTCCCATTCTTTAATAAGATATCTATACTGCTTTACATATGAATAAAATAAATAAAAAGACAAAGGGGAAGCATTCTTAGCCGACGCGTTTCGCTCTCTAAGAGAGTTTATCAAAGCGGATGTAGGATTTATTTTGTTGCACGTGTTTATATGCAAGGGCAAGGATGTGATTGATTTGTCAAGGCTTTTCAGTTTGAGAACGTTCATGAATATTCATTAGGTGGTTGAAAGGACAGTCAAAACATTTGTCTTACTGGACTTGAATTATGCAACATTTGTGTTGTCACTGACCTTTCAACCACCTGATGAAAATAAATCCTTACATTTGACTTGATAACGTATATCAGAGGACGTAACGCGTCGGGCCTAAAAAAAAAAGTATTTCCCCCCTCTTCTGCTGACCTAAGATGGAACAAATACATTGAGTCAATTACTTCGTCCACCGCAAGGAAAGTTGGCTCCCAGTGCCGCGTCAGGAATTTTTTCTCGCCGGAGTCAAATCCTTCAAATCTACAAATCAACCATTTGCACTTGCATGGAGTATTGCTGCCATATATGGTCTGGAGCCTCTTCTGTTTGCCTCGGGGTTCTTGATAAAATCCAGAGATGGATATGCAATGTAATTGGCCCTGATCTGGCATCTCGTCTGCAGTCGCTCTCTCACAGGCGTGCCGTTGCCTCCCTCTGTCTTTTTTTTACAAATATTTTCATGGTAATTGATCCGATGTGCTGCTTTCGCTGGTTCCCAGACTTCATGAGTTCAAGCGCCCTACGAGGCTGGCATCCCGCCCTCACCCTTTCACTGTCGAAACTGTTAAATGTAGCTGTCTCTTCTACTCCAATAGCTTCATGTCTCGCACCTCTCGCCTGTGGAACTCCCTTCTCTATTCCAGTTTCCCTGAGAGCTATAATCTCCAACTATTCAAACGTAATGTCAATCGACATCTCCAGTTGTCTTGTTCTATCCACTATCCTTCTCCTCATCCTTTCTTCTATCACTCCTATCTAATCTTGCTCCGAATCTTCTGTAACCCTTTGCGTGCTAGTGGCTTCCCGCCTTGCTTGGGGTGAAATGCTTAAAAAAAAGAAATAAAAGGTATTCCACACTGTGATATTATTAGAAGATCTGCCAGGAATGGTGAAAAGTTGTAAGAGCCAGTGCACAATTTTACAGTAGGGATTTTTTTTTCTATTAATCAGAGGAACATTTTTTTTAGATATGTTACACCTCACTTACTTAATTTCATGAAATTTCGAGAAATTAAATTGATATTTCAAAATTTGTTTTATTAATTTGTTATGGTCCGATTCCTTGTACCACGGTGATAGTCCAAGGTAGAACCAATAAAGAAGAACTCGAACACAGGTATGGAATAACACAGATATATTACAAACAGGAATATATACAGAGAAGTAGAAGTGTTAGTATGAACAATCAGGTTTAGTAGAGAGAACAATGTAGTCTCGACCAGTATCACTATTCCAATGTCTTGCAGTAATTGTGTGAACGCGACTCTGTTTCAGACTGCCTCTGACTCGACTCTTGACTCGACTTGAACTACTGTCTCAACTTGAACTACTGACGATATTCAGTCACCCCCACACGAGGGCATCATGTGGCACGAGGCATTTTTAACGTGGGATCTCCGAGCCCGTAGGCTCGGCCAAAAATATGCCCATTGAACCCGTATAAACGGGTTCAGGGTCGGTTTACCTCCCCGAAAGAGAATCCGCCCTTCGGCGTAGCCTCGTTCGGGTTCCTCCCCGCCCAGAAGCAGAGAGTTCAACCGATCTGTCGTTCAAGACTTGAGCAACGGACCCTTGCCTACTTCTGAGGCGCAGTATTTATTAAGTATGGAATAGTCCATTATTATTATTATGGGTAAGATCCCATAACATAATTAAAAGCAGGAATCCTTGGAAAATGTAAATCATCAATTTTCTTTTTCAAACAACTCATCATTTCCCGAAAACCTGCTCCGAATCTTAAAAAGAAAAAAAATGCAATAAAACTATGACATTGTTAAATTAGGAATGCTTTTAATTGCTTTTAAAAATAAGATTTATCAAGGACACTATTGTCTTAAAGCAAAATTAAATGAATTATGAACTTTTTCATGAATTGTTTTCATTTTTTTTAATTTTTAATTCCAATGATAGAATAAATCGTTTAAAATTCTACATTACTTCAATCTCGTTCAGGTGATATTGTTATTAAGAGAAATATATATATATATATATATATATATATATATATATATATATATATATATATCAAAAATATATATATCAAACAATATATATATATCAATCAAAAGATGAAAGCTCAATAAAAGACGTTTACATCCTTTTTTTTTTAAATTTTAAATTTTTAATTTTTTTATGTCGTGTATGGTCGGCCATTTTGATTTGGAGTACATTAATAATCGTTTGTTTTATCTAAGTAAAAGTTCTTTAATTTACAAATTTAAATCTCAGTGTGAAGCTACATATATGGGACGAACTTGTCCAAGGTTGGAAACACGGTTAGGTCAACACGTAACTGTATTTATTAGATTAAATCAACATAATTACACTCGCGTTTCGCAATCAGCACATGAATCTACGATTGGACAACACCTATTAAAGAATGAGCTGTTCTCCTCACAATTTTCTACTGACTCATTCTCTATTTTGCATATGGCTCGGTCAAACACAATTTACAAGTGTTGGAAGCTGTTTGTATTAAATTACGGCAGCCATCTTTGTGTAAGCAGAAAGAAAATTTCCTTCGGTCAATCCACTTATTTGGAGGCTCGGGAGTATCTATGTTTTCTTATGTTACACTCACGTTGGTATATTTATATCTTTTCCTGAATATACGTATATTTTAATCGTGAATATGTTTTTTTTAGACGTGCCCCAAATCATACAGCAATCGCTATCACTTGACTTAAAATATTTTTGCCCCTTCCTTGCCTTTAAAGGAATGCCCTTTTCCGTGCTGATGTTGCTACATGCCTTACTTCTTGCCTATATCACACTGCGAATTTTTTCTAAGCTCTATACTAAACATTAAATCTGTTACGAAAAAAGAACTAAACAAAATGAACACAAAACGATCAGCTTTAAAAAAAGGACTCGTAACTGGAAAAACCGAATGAAAAAAGAATGTTAACAACAAATACTTTTTCACACCCAAACCCAGTTCTGCGGAATCAGAATCAACATTGAGTTTAAGCAAGCGAATGAGCCAATTGGAGTAAAGTGCCATGCAGATTTAAATTTTTCCCACTTGTGACGAATGCAGCTATCGATTTTTTTTTTTTGCATGCTAGTATGCTAGTTGACATTCGTGTCAGTCAGCTGTTGGCTCTCAAGCTGGCCAATAGAATCTTAGAATTCGTGGCAGCCAGCTATTGGCTCTCACTCTGGCCAGTAGAAAATGGCTGCAAACTACATAAAAACTGCCGTAGAAACATGAAAAAATCGATTATTTCCATTATCGATGGGAGTTGGGAAATGCAAAGCCGGTCTTAGGCTTTTCACTAACTTGGAGCATGTGCATGTAAATTTTGGTGAAAATCCGTCGAAAATTGCAACCGTGCATTCGTTACACACACACACACACACACACACACACACACACACACACACACACACACACACACACACACTGCCTTTTATAGATAGAGATATGCTCACACCAATTTAGATATAATAATTTTGCCAACGTTGGTCCCGGATGAAGTATTGGCCGAAACGTGTCTAGTTTCAATACAAAAAATAATAACCACTAAATCGTGTTTTTTCAAATCAATCTATGCATTCTGTGGCATCAAATCGTTTAATATATATATATATATATATATATATATATATATATATATATATATATATATCATCCACAGACAGACTGTTTCGCTGTATCACAGCTCACCAGGGTGGCTAGACGTCTGTTTGCCTCTAGCTAGGATCGAAACCCGACTGAATTGCTGTCAGTCGAATCCGTTGGGGCACGGCAGGGATAAAAGTGAATATAAGCGTATTTATTTTTAGATAAACACACAGTGACTGAGAGAACTCAATTCGATTTAACGAAGAGTCTTGCATTATTAGCAGTAGTAATCACTGTTAACAAACTCACACTTCCTCCCCAGAGAGCTCAATCGAAATAAATTTTTCAGGCGCATATATATTGTCACACACACACACACACACACACACACACACACACACACACACACACACACACACACATATATATATATATATATATATATATATATATATAATGTACTCTCGCGTCGCTTTCGACGTATGAGGATCTGACAACCAATTGATTCAGTTAGGAATTTTGTGCGATAATCTTAACTGGCACTTAAGACCCGCTAGTGATTTACAAAGGAGGCCGCATATGGAGCAAGATTGAACATTGTGGGATGAGGTCACAGTTAGATTGGCTGACCTTTTAGATCTTGCTCTCGTATTTTGAAGACGATTCAGACTAGCAGATTGAAAACCGCTGAGTCCACCCGCTCTACACGCTCCAAGGCTAAGCGCTCGAGGTGTTATGAGGTATATTAACAGCTGACAAGTTGCTCTTTAGCTTGTCTTTGTATCTAAGCCATGGGCGTCCTACATTCCTGTAGCCCTGATCTACACATAAGTATGTTGGGTATCCTGTCGTCAGACTTTCTCAATTCATGACCAGTCGAGAGTAACTGAGAGTATATGGGGAAAGGCTTGATTCCTCCAATATTACACCTGTTAAACAAGTCTAGATTGCATGTCCTGTCTTGAAGGCTAAAATCAGAGATGGCACGCAGACAGCTCTTATGCATATATATATATATATATATATATATATATATATATAAAACACACACACACATATATATATAAGAGGCATATCATTATTATTTTCTATGCATATTTAATTATTATGCATCTGTGTACAGTTAATTATATGAAAGGTATCATTATTCATTAGTTGGAAATACAATAAATTAAAAATTTGTATGTGTACGAATATTGCTCCCCCCACTGCAGTGATGGGAAACCAATATTCGTACATATATATATATATATATATATATATATATATATATATATATATATATATATGTGTGGTGGGGAGGGGAAAACCAATATTCGTACACATACAAAATACGTAAATTTTGAAAATGCAACGATGATGGTAGGTCAGTCAGAGAATTTGAAACGAAATCAACGCAATTTGTAAGGCCTCGTTATCAGGAGAAACAACTCTAGCACACGTGACATTATGTCAGAATTGTGCTTCCCTAGTTTTGTCGAGGAAGATTTTAATACACATTTTGGCATATTAATTAATTATTTTTAAAATAGAATCGCTTCGCAGATCGTAATATGCCTAAAATGATCTGTAAAAATAGACCTTTTAGTAAGAACGTTTCCAAAGAGGTTCGTATTCAAACTTAATTTTAAAATATTTAACAATTTTATCACATATTGTATTTAAAATTGAAAAAAAGAAAAAGAAAACAATTCTTGTAAAAATTCATTTTTCATCGAAAAATATTTTGGCTGCGGATAAAAATGTCCGTAATATATATTCTTCAAAAATGTCATTAAAATCTTTTTTTAATTAAATAATGTCTTAGTTTTATGAGGTTTTGTATTTTACAATTTAGAGTTAAAGTTTGGGTTGAAACGCTTCTCGATTTACAAAAAAAAATCGATGATTTATATTCTTTAAAGTCTTCTGCATTTAATTAAAACATTACAGAAAGTTCGTGTAAAAAAAAAAAAATTACGTTCGTCATAAAATTAAGTAAGGGGGTGGTTAACAGATATAAAAAAATACGATGACTTTCTAAAAAGCAAATATTTCTAAAATAATTTCATCCATTTTTGAATAAGTTCATCCATTTCTGTCGGATTTTAATGAAACTTTCAGAAGTTTCATTAAAATCCGACAGTTATTTGATTTTGCAAGAATTTCCAAATTAATATGTTTTTAAACTAACAAAAGCGCTAAAAAAAAGGGTAAATATTACGTGACCTCTGACCTAAAAAGAAAACAAGATTTTCAACCAAAATTCCAAACGTCCTAGAAAGGAATTAAAAACTTTAAAGAAATAAATTAAAAACACTTTGGTCTTATTAATGAAATAAACTTTTCACGATAAAACTTTGTTTTTATTAATTTTGGTGTCTTTTTTTTCTCCTCATTCTATGGTGTTTGTCGAAGGATTATTAGCCATACCTCAATATATATATATATCGTCGTCGTCGTCGGCATCTATCCGTCTCTGTGAGACGATGGAGTAGCGCTCTAGGTGCTAGGCGATGGAGTTACACCGCCCCTGGTGACTGTGTAGTCCCACGAGTGCGCCACGAGCCTGGGCGGGATGTAGCGAGAACTCGGGCTGCCCGAACGTCTAGTTCCCCACTCTCGGCCTTGCTAGCAGAGTCCAAAGGAAAGGATGAAACTAATACAGTTTGGTACCAGCACAGCTGCAGGAGTTGCCGGAAGGTAAGCACAGAGTGCCGTCCATCCTCATTAGGGGCTCCACTCCGGATTTCTGTAGGGTATACTCCTTAGCTTTTTCTTCTCCCGAAGATTTCCACAAGGCAGTGGAGCTAATTAACCCATAGCTGGGGTTTTGGTTCATGGGCACCAGGGCGTGTCCACATACCGGTGGGCTTGCATAACGCATGTTAAGGGGGCCAAACTCCTCCTCCGTCCCCTGTAGTTTAGCCCGAGTCCGCAAGGTGCACAGTTACCATGTGTCGCCACGGGGAGGCACTATACAGGGCTTGCTGATGGAGAGGCTATATACTGGCAGGGTAAGACGTACGCACTCGGCTCCCCTTTTCGCAGCGGTACCTGATAGCGAGAAGTGACAAGTACTACCACTACAGATTACCACACTAGAAGAAATCATAACAACTGTTGAGACACACAAATATATATATATATATATATATATTTATATATATATATATATTTAAGCGTTTCACCCAAGCAAGGCGAGAGAAGCCACTAGGACGCAAGGGGTTACAGAAGATTTGGAGCAAGATCAGATAGGGACTGATAGAAGAAAGGATGAGGAGAAGGATAGTGGATAGATCAAGACAACTGGAGATGTCGATTGACATTACATTTGAATAGTTGGAGATTATAGCTCTCAGGGAAACTGGAATAGGGAAGGGAGTTCCACAGGCGAGAGGTGCGAGATATGAAGCTATTGGAGTAGAAGAGACGGCTACATTTAACAGTTTCGACAGTGAAAGGGTGAGAGCGGGATGCCAGCCTCGTAGGGCGCTTGAACTCATGAAGTCTGGGAACCAGCGAATGCAGCTCCTCAGAGCAATTGCCATGATATATATATATATATATATATATATATATATATATATATATATATATATATATATATATATAAAAGCAAGAAATTTTCTATTATAGGCCATGATAGATTCAAAACAAAAACACACACCAGTCAGTCGACCCTCTCATCAGAACTGTTAACGGGGAACTAAAATTATGAAGAAAAAAAAATGTCTGTCATGGATGACATGAATGAGTGGACAGGGAGAAAAAAAAATAATTATAAAAATTATACCAACAAAGATGCTAGAAGCGCAGCACAGCAATCTCTTTGCTTGCAAAGAGCAGGTCGCCTGGACCTGATGTAAAGCGTCTCCAACAACTTTTACAGATTAGGTCTAAAATTGAAACATTGACGGGGAAGACAACTTTTTTACATTCTTGTCTTCAGCACCAGATTTGCCCGTCTTTTATTTCCTTTCGGATTAGGAGGGCTAAGTTGGTGTCAGGTTGGAGCATAGAGAGAGCCTTTATTAAGGATTTTCTCTTACAATTTTCTAACCAGGATTTGGACCTACAAAGAAGATATCATCTGTTATGGCGCGAGGCAGGTAATTATTTATCCTATTTTGATAGGATCCGTTTTGCCCGTTATGTTGGTCTGATATCTGAGCGCTGTCGTTCTAAGATGGCTAGCAGTTTCCAGAATAAATTAAAACATCTTATCTCCAAGAGATTTGGCTGTATGGTTGAACCAAATGCTACAAAAAATGTAGTTAATTTGTCTTCTTATTCTCCTTCAGAGATTGAGCTTGCTATCATGGCCCATGGCCTAGACTTTAGCATCCCTTTTACTTCTATTAGTAGGGAGAATATTTATTTTCTGAACTTGAAGTATTTTATGCTCAACTCTCGAAGCTTCAACCTGTGTCTGGTGATATGCCTTAATACGTTTCTGTACTGTTTCAAACATATATATAGTAGCTTGGCCTATATATATATTGATATAATATATATATTTATATATATATATATATATATATATATATATATATATATATTCAGTTGTATGGATATAAGTTTGTGACCCGGGATTTAACGCATTTGCGGTTATCAGACAAACTGGTTTATTTTTATGTTTGTTTGACTATGTTTCTTGGTAGGTGAGGGAATTTACTTCTGTGTTTATTACTTCTGTGTTTATTTGGGGTGACACTCTTATGCGCATAGACACACATGCATACATACAGGTGTACGCATTTTGGTTTACACAAACACGTTGATATAAACAATCCGAGGCTAGGCGCAGATACATATCCATGCGTTCGGGCATACATATATATATATGCAGTTGTAATTCTATTTTGGTGTCGAGACCTTAGCTTCTATTATAGGTAGCGATGTTCGTTTCAACAAGGTCCTGACGCTTCTCAGATCTACCGCCTGCGCCGTCAGAGAAACTTACACTTCCTCATACACACATAAGCGAATGTAGACGCGCACATACACTCCTATTGGTATGGCTCTTTGATTAAGCTGGGTTCTGTTTGTGGACATGGTGATGATGATGTTTGTATTTTCAACGCTAATTGCTTGTGTGTTGTTGACGATTGTGATGATGCTGATAGCGATAATAACTATGATATTAATTATTATTAATATGTTGATAATAGTTGTTGATGTGTTAATGGTAAATTTAGCCTTAATGATGATCGATACGAAACTGTTAAAAAAGTGGGGGGGGAGATAATGACGACAATCGTAAATATGATAATAGTTGTGGCAACCATGTTAATGATGATGGTGACAATACAGATAATATAATAATAATAATGACGATGATAAAAAACAATGACAGTGTTAAAAGCAGTATATATATATATATATATATATATTTAAATGCCCATTAAGGAATTGTATTCCTTATCAATCAAAATTCGTAAATAATTATATAGGCCAAACTACAACATGTTTGACACGCAGACTCACTCTACACCTTTCTGACCATAGCGCAATTAGATCTCATTTCAATATTCATCGAGACCTACCGGGCGCTATTCGTACTTGTTGACAACACTAATATAATAGCATCATCTACATGCAAAAAAAGGCTAAAAATAGTGGAAGCCTTAATAATACAAACAAACAAAAACAACACTTAATAATATTAACTATGAACATGGAATCAATGTCTTGACCGTGTTTTGAAAAAAATGAAAACATTTTTATAAAACATGCATACAACAAACTATTTCTTATTTAACAGTTAAAATATTTAATCCTTGAAAATGGCTTAATGAATAGCCGAAAGTGCTCGGAATAAAAGAACATTCGGACAGATTTTATATAATTTATGATCCGAAAAGAAAAAAAAAAATTATTAGATCGCATTTTATATAAAATAATAAATAAAAAAGATTGTCCGTCGTATTCAATGAAATGTGCACACACACACACACACACACACACACATTTATATATATATATATATATATATATATATATATATATATATATATACAAATAATAAAAAATGAGAAAATAGTCAATTGCGATATCCCTGACGAGTTTTGCCAGCGTTTGCTGAAAGTAACATCAATCAATTAAGTGACAAATTTTATATTTGTATTAATTATACCGTGTATAACAGCAAAATTGTCCAAATCGTGTAAGAACAAAATTGTACAAATTTTAGATGAAGTGCTGAAACGTTGTATCTTAGAAATGATTAAAGATATCTTACTGGAATTCTCCGAGGATTTTACAACACTATTGTACTACACATTGAGCAATAAGAATGTATAATGTATCCAAGCTTAACAGAAGAATCTTGATGAAATCGATCATAAACGAAAACGACATGTTCATAATTAATTAATCATAGCTAAGGATCGGAAACTAATAAATGATTTAAATGAAGTTCAAATATATATATATATATATATATATATATATATGATTCCAGCATCATTTCCCAACTTATTCAAAATGACAGTCTAATTTGTAAATGAAATTGTACGTAAAAATTATAGTCTAAAACATTTTTTTAATTGTATTTTAATTTAGTATTTTTTATATAATACTTTGATGCTACAAACATTTACGAATTTTGTTGCTATACTTGTAGTTGACTTTATTTTTGGCCGCAGTTAGTTTATGTAAAAGGCTTCCAGCATTTTAAGTTTTTGCTTATCTTGATGAAGTTTGATGCATTTTCGACTGATATCTGTGTAAAACTTGAATGTAGGCTCAGGTGTTCCTTTAAATGTTCTGAGATTGAACTATGATCATTCAAGTGAAATGTAAATCGTTTATAAAACCAACATACGTATTAACATTTTTATCGGAGATGCAATCTCACAAAGAACATTTAAATTGATATACGATGTCGGTCTTTTATAAGACGTTAGTTGACGAAGATAAGTTGTTATGGATAACTAGGTTGGTTGTGTTAAATTTAGTATAGTATATAATTAATTTTATTTATTTATTTTACTTGGATCAGTGGAGGATAGATTAGTGTTTATGAGTCATTTTAGAATTTTTTTCCCTCCTGCTTATAGTTAAAATGCATTTGATTACGGTATAGTAGTTTGCTATGTTTAGAGTTATTTGAGGACATCTACAGGGTGTCTATAAAGTTCGTGTAGCACTTAAAAAAATTATAACTTTATTTGTATTTGCGATAGAAATAAATCTGTAAAAAATGTTATAAAGTTTAATGTACCTAGTTTTAAGTATAGCTAAAATAACTAATGTGATTTCAGGCATTACTGTAAATCAGTTGGCAAATGTTTTCCGTGAACTGCAAAATCGTATTACCCTTTGTATTGCTAATGATGGAGGACATGTGGAAACTTAAATAAAATTTCAATAAAACCTTAAAAAATATAGATTTACTTCTTTCTAATCCTTTTTTTACAAATTATTTCTATCGCAAATACAAATAAAGTTACGTTTCATTTTTATTTTCCCAAGTACTTTCAATCTCATCGGTGATGCGACCATGTTCAAGGGTTGCATATCTATCAATGGTATGCGTTAACACCTTAAATTCAAAATATTTATTTACCTCTATGCAAGGGAGGTAACTTATGTGTTATTTTAAAAGATTTTTTAATTGTAGTATTTTAATTTTTATAATTTTTTATATAATACTTTGATGCTACAAAATTTAAGAATCTTGTTGCTATACATGTAGTTGACTGATGGAGAACTGATGTATTTTTTATTGATATGTGTATACTTTGAATGTGGACATGAGTGTTCTTTTAAATGTTCTGAGATTGAACTACGATCGTTTAAGTGAAATATATATATATATATATATATATATATATATATATATATATAATGGGGCTCATGTGTGTACAAATGCTGCTGACATTTGTGACATTTCATGAAAAATGAAATACCTTGGCACTGACCTTAGATAGGTCGACAGGCAGTCTGGGTATTACATTCCCACAAGCATATAATGGCAGCTTAAAGATTACTCCCACAAGATTCCTGGTGCAAAATCCTATTATCAGTCATTTATTTTACATTAAATTGATATTATGCTGTATCCGTAGTGTGACAGTTCAATTCCCGCAATGACCGAGGCGTGTCTTTGGGATGATGATTTAGGCAAAACATCTGGTGGGTCTTCGGCTGCCGAACAGTAGAGGAAGTTCTACGTGTTCATCCTTGTGGGAAATAAGTAAGTCGGCACGTAAAAAATAATAGCATTTATATCATTGTAAATACGATAACGGATTGTAAGAATAATACCATTGTAAATACGATAACGGATTGTAAGAATATTTTTTTATCTGTCTACATCTGAGATGAGGTATTATGTACACTATTTACATTATTCGGACTATTGTCCTCATCTTTGTCGCCATATTTATTACAACCTTTCGGCCGTTCTACACTCCAACCTTCTTCAGGTGGTCGGAATGTCGAACTGAACGCTTTATTTCGCTCACTGGGGTAGACTATTCTACTTCCATGTGCCATGTTTAAATGATGTCAGTTATCAATTATCTCCTGCTAATTCCCCTCTGAAAGTTCTCCACTGCCTTAACCGAGTATTGAACTCAAACTCTTTAGGCTCTGTCACTGGATCTAACTAACGCCTTTACCCACTGTGCCATTTGTCCTTGAGTCCAATACCCGGTTAAGGCAGTGGAGAACTTGAAAAGGGGAATTAACAGGAGATAACTGACAACTGACATCCATTAAACATGGCACGTGGATCGAAATAAAAGGTTCAGTTCGACATTCCAACCACCTGAAGAAGGCCGGAGCGTACAACGGCTGAAACGTTGTAATAAATATGGCGACAAAGATGAGGACAATAGTCCGAATAATGTAAATAGTGTACATAATACCTCATCTCAGAAATATAGACAGATACTAAAAGGCCGAAACGTTGTAATAAATATGGCGACAAACATGAGGACAATACTCTGAATAA